>JARQZJ010000093.1:8097500-8699850 GCA_030704895.1 Henosepilachna vigintioctopunctata | reverse complement strand
GATTTCTGTGATTCTCATTTATTTTAATCTGATATTATCTATGGTGTGCTTCTGCCTCCGAACGTCCGAACTTCATATTTGAGGTTATATTATGATATTACACATGTCAACAATTTTCATATTTATTAATGAAATCATGTATACAATATATTTGAATATCTTAAATAATTATACCATTTTGGTAAGATGGAATATTTTTGAATTATGTTTATTATATATATTTCAATTTTCAGGTTACTATTAAAAGTTAACTATTCTTTACTATTGATTTGATAATTAGATCGATTTCATGAAATTTTGGAGATGGATTTTACAATTACATTATGTGAATACTATTATTTGAGAAGAAATGAGTTATACAAGAAATACATAATTATAAAAATCAAAATAAATGAACATTACATTCTTAACTACTTACAACATCAAAGGTAAAGATAAAAAGGAATTGAGAACCGTGCTCAAGAATCAAGCAAAAAAGTTATTTTCTCCCCAAAAAGAATTTTCCTGTACCAACAAATACAGTGTCTATTTCTTCCCCTCCTTCTACTGGGTCCATTCCATCAATCTTCCGCCATTTGACAGTGCCAAGCTCTAGTCTCTTGTTTTGTGAGGCCAATTTTTCTTTCAGCTCCGTTAATATTTCTACCAGAGTGGAGGTCAACTGAGGTATGGTCTTAGACAAAGATATTGTTCCTGACCTTTTGTTTAATTGTTCGAAGAAGTCATCACTAAATGTTTGTGTCCTCGCTCCGCTAAATACTGGGAGAGAGCTGACTTGAGAGTATGATGACGAAAGAAGCCCACTCATGTTTGCGGATGAGAGCTTTGAGTAATATTTGAGAGCAACAGGGAATACTTGGACAGACTTCCCACATGTAGTCATTTTCTTGAATGATCCTCCCATTTCTTCTCTCGTATTCCATGTCCCAAGATCTGTTATCTGCTTCAATATGCTCAAATCCTCTTTAAAAGTCCCAAATATGGAGTGGAATAGTATCTGTCTAGCCATACTCTCTGTCATTTCCCCTTCAATCTCCCAAACGAATTGTGATGCCAGATGATAGAAGTAAAACCCTCCGTTACCAGACACGTTGAAGGAATCCAAAAGAGTATCTACTCCCATGGCAGGTATTTTTGCTCCAGAGTCTGCAGTTATATCTTTTCCCTCTCCCATCATTTTTATCACAGAATAGAACATGCTTAATGGGAAAAACATGCGATGTGCCTGACGAGACGTAGTAATCAGCAATATGTCTGCTAACAGCGACATTATTCCCCTGATCTCGCTCGCCTTTCTTCCTTTCACCATGTCGAGAACTTCGTCTATAACTGGAATGTGTGCCATTGCTCGTTTAGCCGCATCTGTCCACTTTTTCCGGTACTTTTCTTCTGTGCGTATATGACACAACATAGCTGTCATGGGCCCCACACTTTGAGCCATTGAGCTTCTCTTTTCTGGTGGATACGTGCAGCCCTCCAGCAAGATATGATGTGACCCGTTCAATCCATATTTCTCAACAGGAAAACTTTGGGTTGAGTCTCCATTCCTCCCTATGGGCATCTGTGATTGTTACAAGTGAAGTTATTAAATTGTGATGTGTTGAACTATTATGTGAATAAGAAAATTATAGATTATTAACTTTTGAAACAAATTTAACTACATAAACATATTATTTTAAATGGAATTACCTATATCTACAAAACTGTATGTATGTTTAAAATCTTTCATAATAAAGTAAAATGCATGAAATATGACTTTGTCGAAACAATCAGTTTAGTAAGTTAGAAGCATCACCTTGAGAAAAATTGAACTTTATTTATTTATATATCATTTTAAAGATTGCATGAAAATTTACCATAACAATATATATATATATATATATATATAATAAGTCTTAATGATTTCTAGTGCAACCTTTGGTATGTAAATTCAAAATTTACCAATCATATAAAGAATGAAGTTAACACAACTTGCTTTGAATTTGTCATCGAAATTTCATTGCGACTTCATTTTTTAAGGCACCTTTTACAATTACTTGGTCGAAATAACCTTGCTCCATGAATATGCATTCCAACACGAACGCAAAATTAGCTCAGAATTACTAATTCTGACTATAACAGTATTGAAATAATCTTTGATTCATCATATTCCTTTGAATGAATAAAAATAAATAGTGGATTTAGACATATAGATAATAATTTGTCGCGAAGGCTAATGCAGGCTTAGCATTACTTGTAATTGCTTGTAATTTCTCATTTTAAAATAATATTGCATTCGAACAGAAAAGTATATTGTTGAGGAATTCAATGTGAAATTGGATCACATTGCCTATAAAGGAGAATACTCCATCTGGCACTTTTAAACCGGTTAATGAATCTATTTTTGTAGTTTATATGGATACTTTGTTCATCAAAGTTGAAGAAATATGTGTACCAGAGGTTCCAAAACTTTTTACTCGCAAACCAATATCAAAATTTAAGTGGTGTTGGTATGACATTTCTTGTATATTCAAACAACTCAATAAAAATGGATTAAGGCAAACCCATATTTATAAACTCTTTTCAAAATCAAATAGGCACTGACAATTTGGGTATATCCTAATCTTTTAGTTTTCTATCATTGTTTTTATGCTTCAATTTTTAAATTGAATTATTTTACCATTCTTACTTGTATGATGTACATCTGTTTTTCTCGTATATGCTCATCTTCTAATTTCGTTAATTGTCTCTTCTGTTTTGTGTTATCAGCCAGTCTCAGTGGCTTAGTCGGGAAAACACTCGATTATGATGGTCTCAGTTTTAAAACGTTAAATGCCATTTTACAACTATGGTTTTTCTAACACTTTTCTGCCATATTACAACTATGTAATTATAGGATATATACCTCTATCTCCTTCTCCAGTCAAACGAATAATAATAATAAAAAATCTTCAATCAAGAGTGGTAAAAATAAAAAAGAAGTATATCATCTTGTTTCCTATGTAATGAAATAATATGATTACAGTTGTATAATCATCAAAATCAAACATTCATTATATACAGTAAGTTTTACTATGCGAATCAACAATAAGAAAGAAAGTAGAATTATTATTTCATTACAATCGTATTTAATACTTCATATATAAAATATTGATCTGAAAGTAAATATTACATGATCAGATTTAAAAGAGTTCTATCACATTCAATGAAAAATTTGGCTTCTGTTTTACGATAATAGCCGCAAATGTACGTACATCCTGTAACATTCACTCACTGTAACATTCACTCTGTGATTTCTTCAGAGAATCCAACATCATCGACAAATTCGAATTTCATTGAAATTACTTCACAAAAATTGAAAATTCCTCAAATTATTATAGACACAATGTTTTTCATTGACAAATTGTCCATCTTCTTTGATAGTTGAAGCAAAGCAACATTTTTGATTTTCGCTATAGAAAGCTGATAATTTTTCGTGGGCCAACCTCTCACATACATATGAAACTTCTTTTATTCAATAATAATATTATATTTTAATAATAATATTTCCTTATGATAATAAAATTATAATAAATAATAATTCATTTACGCTTTTATTATTATTTTCACCCCAACATAGCCATCCTTTGAGTCTCTTTTAGAGCCCTGTTGGTCCACTTTGGGAATCACTGTTCAATAACAACCAAGTCATGTCTGCAATCCAATAGGCATCGAAAGGAAAGTTAATAATTTACTCTAGAGAAAATTACTACATCTAATGGAGGTCGTGAAGAATTTACTTCACATTCAATTTTGTTTCCATCACCTCCTACCTGAAGAACCCAATGATACAATTATACTAATAGTACACCATCATTTTCTCAGAACTCTAGTGTATGCAAATTTTTTTTCGAAATCATACGAATAGGGACCTCCTACCCAACCCAATGTAGTTTAGAAATCATATGAATATGTATTGATAACAATTAACTATTGCGTTAATAAGATTAATGAGTTCAGGTATTTATCTGTAAGCTTCAGAAAGAGTTATGGTGACCTTGAGTAACGACATTGCCCCAAGCATTCAGTGAGTAACTGTAAAAATGAAGGCGTATCACATGATATATCGTAGCCGATATCAGTTATAGATGCATGTGTATTTTTATAGTTGTTCAATGTTGAATGAATCATGAGCAATGATACTCTCACATAACCTCATAAATAGTACGTGATTTTTTGAGTAAATCGTTTTGATATAGTATCTTTATTTAACACTTTCGAAAGAAAATTATGAGATTTGGAGAAATGTCTAGAAAAATATCTCCAGTCATATTCATTGAGTACGACTCAACATTCATATTCAGTTTATATTCGTTTCTTCTTTCAATATATTCATTTTCAGTCATATTCAATTGAAGCATTCAAATTAAGAATGCCTCAATTTTGTGATAATTTCAGATCTAGTCTTTTTCGTTTTTGATGCATAGCATTGTGTGCCGAAATGTCTAAATGTACGAAATATCATTGACGATAACTATGCAACATAAATTTGAAAGATTGAATTAAACAAAAAATATCACAGCAGAGCTGATTAACACAATTTTAACATTAACTATTGAGTTATGATGTTTGAGAACATGATATAATTAGCTTCATTTTTAATTCTATAATTTCTGCAAACTGTATGAAAATATATGAAAGAATCTAAAACCCTTTTTGCTTCAAAGTATACCTATATAGACTGTGGTACCTACATCTAAAGATTCATCTAAAGATCTACAAGATAGATTTATATTTTCTGAAATGATTCTTCAGTACTAATTTCCAACTTCAAAAATCTTTCTGCCGATTTTTTGATATCCTTTTACTTTCTTGATATCTTTGTTTTTGAAGAGGTTATTCCCGCTAGCTACAATAACAGATCAAAAAATATGGAAAAAGATAGATGAGGTAATATGTGGATATTTATTCAGTTCAAATCCCATATTCAATTCTAAGCCAAAATTTTTTCTTGGTTTTTGAATCTTGTGACCACTTTCGACCAATTTACATTCAAAACCTGTTTTTGTTCGGTCCGTACTGAAGAAATCCATGAAAGAAGATGTTGGGAACACTGAAAATTCTTGGATTGATTTTGGATTCTCTACTTTCATATTTATATAGATAGAGTCTGTTCTTTGAAGCAATGAAATAGGTTTTCAGTAATATTTCAAGAGAGAGGAGGCCATTTTCAAAGGCAATGTTATAGGTTATCTCCATAAAATAACCGAAACTCATCTGACGTACAATCCATTTATCTTCAGTTTACTGATGGGGTGAGAGATCTTGGTATAGTCTTCGATCAAAAACTTTCTATCATGCCACACATCATCCAAGTGATTTCATCTGCTTCGAAAATATATGGATTCGTTATACGCAATGGTAAATGTTTCAATAATTGCTCATAGACTATTTAATGCCCTAATTCGTACCAAGTTGGACTATGGCAGCATGATCTGGCATCTTATTTCCGCTTTCCATCAAAATCATCTTGCGTTCATTCCGAGAAGGTTCTTGAAATTCTCAGTTTGGAGGGAGGACATAGTTTATCCACAGAGAGGAGTCAGTCAAAACGAATTATTGAGTCGCTTCAGTTTAATCTCATTGCAGAGCAGGGAAGAAACTTTATCACTAAACTTTTTGTAGAAATTACTACACAACAGTATTAATTGTCCTCCTCTCTTTCCGCTGAGAAATTTGGTATTGTTAGGCAAAATACTCGTACTAAAGAATAATTCCACAGAGAGACTCCAAGGACCAACTCGGTAATGCAATCCCCCATTTGGTTCATGGGGTCTACATTCAATAGAGTTGCTAGTATGTGAAACACTCCATAGAAGTTTTTATTAGGAGTTAGGTGAGCAAGGGAAATTCACTAAAATGAATCGATTCAGATTGAGTTCGTTGTAATATTCCATTTAATGCTATTATTAAGTTATTAATCACTTTTCAGTTTTTTTAGATTACTAAGCTCTGTTTTATATTTCTTTTCATTTTATTCATTCAGTTATCAAGTTATTATTGAACTTTATGTTATTATTTTCTGTAATTGGGTATTATACCTGTTGAGAATGAAGAACTTATTATAATTTATTTATTTATTCATTTGTTTACAAATACACCACTCAACAGTTTGGGCCAATAATTACTGAGTGGAAAAGGTACAATATAGTTTATATTATGTAAAATAAAACTAGAAGTAATACCAATAATATACAAACAATACACATGAACGATAACTCTGTAGGCAAGCTGACATTAAAGCTGACCCACAAGATACAGGAAAAACTAATGTTTAAAAAACTTATAACTAAAGAACAGTCAAGCGAGAGCTCGTCTGATATCATCAGGCACGCATGCAAATATATCGATGACGTCAGGAAAAGGCTCAAAGTCACCACAAATTTTATGAAGTGGTGAAAAAGTCAGAACATTAGTACGAGCCAGAGGTGGATAAAAAATGTTCATATTTCTACAAGTTATTCTCGGAACACGGAAATTTATGAGATAAAGAAGAAAAGAACAAACAACAGAAAACATTTTCAGCTTCTATGGGTACATTATTCCCAAATATTTCCTACGTGTTTCAAGTAATGGAACATTAAATCTTGTAGAAAGTAACTCATGATTTATACCTCGTTCTGGATACACACCGTCGGAGCAAAACCATAAATAGGTACTTCAAAAATCGTCTTTTCACGGAGTCAAGATTCCTTATATTACACACGTATCCTGGATTCTAAACGACACTAGCATATTCTAGTTTTGAACGTATTAAAGTATTGTATAGAAGCATAGTTGATTCAGATTATCTTTGTTTTCGACAGTTTTATATCATGGCAAAGTTCTTCAATATTTCTTATCACTTTCATCAATTTTGTTCAATTAATAGGGCACAAAAAACTTCACGAAATAATCAGTATTGATTAAGAAATCTGTAAACTGAAAATACATATGTTTCCAGACAATTCCCATTTTATTTCAATAGATCAGCCAGTTCTTCATTATATTTCAAATTTGTATGCTATAAATGTGTTAACGTATAGTAATTATAAATTGTTTCCAATAGAAGTTGTTTTTACAAACTTATTCTTCAATTTACAGAATAATGATTCTATATATGATATAATAATTATTCTGTAAGCATTAACAAACAGTTTTATATCTAATCAAATTGATAAATTCAAGTTATATAATAATTATATTATTTACACAATTTGAATTATTATTTATGCACTTTATTCTTGGATCTTCATTTATATTCAAATATTGATTCCTCATTTTTGAATGAACTGATGCTGGCCAATAACGATCGTGCCCAATTTATAGAATTTTGTCAACTTTCTCTCAGCCACATCTCTTATGTAGTTTCATAATAAATAACACAATGGGAACAATCGATGACGTATAATTAACATAATATCTTATATCTCATTAATGCACTTTCGAACAGAATATTCAATATGCGAATCAGATTCGCCCACTCATTCGTACTTGAAGTCCGTAGGTGTTTTCTATTTTAAGCGGGAATGAAATCAATAATCTCAAACTTGATTAGCATATATACATGTTTAGAGAATACAGATTTATTAAGGTAAATAATTGAACAAGTAATTTTCCTTGTTAACCTTTTACCGGAAAACTCAATGAAATTATCCAAAACTCAAGAATTTGATAATGTAATTTCAATCTGTAATGAAAATTTAATTTAATTTGTACTCTCAAAATCTATATGATCATCCTAAATTCACAGTTTAAAAACATCAATTTATTGATTGATTAAAAATTGTGGTATAAAAATGTTACACATGAGATAGTGTTGAGTATGATAAAAGTATTTCGGTGAGAATATATTCGAAAATATTAATATAGACCCATAATTATATAAGAGAAACTTGGCTCCCATAACGGCGCCTACCCGGAAGAAGAAATTATACGTTCACTGAATATACATTTGCATCAACTTTCATCTTCTTTGTGTCCTTGAACAACAAACAAACTACTTAATAAAATCCGATGTCTAGGTAAGATGAAAGGAGAATGTTAAATCGCACTGAAAGCTAACCTCATGTTACTATCCCATTATTTTTTAGAAGCAAATAATTTGTTCTATTGTTATCACCATTAAATCGCTACAAGATATTTATGTAAACAGAATCGTTTTTAATTCAATACTCAGCAAATGAATAGTGGATTCAATTAATTTTCAATAAATCCATGAATTGTTTTTGACAAGCTCAACAAATATAATTTCCATTTGGCAATTGGAGAGAACGAATAAATTTTGAATTTTTCAACATCAAAAGAAAACATATATTATATTTCACAGAACTCCTCCTGAATAGCCGAACCGATTGTTTTGAATTTTTTATATATATATATATATATATATATATATATATATATATATATATATATCTGTGTTTGTTCAAGTAGATTCGAGAATGGTTTGAATTCTCAATTGGACTCAGTAGGTAGAGCTGCGATCGAGTTCTGAGATTTTTATTTTTTACATATCACAACAGACCACCAAAATTCCGAAAAGTTCATATTGTTTGTTCACAAAATTGAAATGAAATTTTTTGTGTGTCTTTGAAATTAACGATGTGTGTGCGGGGCATCGTCTGTCGGGTCCACTATTATATATATATATATATATATATATATATATATATATATATATATATATATATATATATATATATATGTATATATATAAATATGTATATTTCTCGAACGTGCGATACTTATATAGAATTTAGATAACGAGAATAATCTTGAGTGAAGTGTTTAAAAACTCTGAAATGTTTTAAAAAAAAAATTATTTTTATTATTTTTATTATACTACATTCTGTAAAAATAAACTTGAATGGAGAACAAAATATGGCGAATATGTGGAAAATATTTTAACACACATGCAACTTCCGGTTAAACAGCAAGTGAACAGAACTCCTGAAACATCCTGAACAATATTATACTTTTCGGATTATACTGTAGAATACCCTATACCTCAAATTCATATTTATGGATATATGAGTTCTCTCAATAAGAAATATTTTGGTGTAGACCATCAATTGCACACTCTGTATGAACATCGTCAATACCAAATGAAAAACATCTTTAGAGGTTGATTAGCAGGACGAAGGCGGTAATTGGTGACATGTCGACAATTTCTTTGTTTAGTGGATTGTTAGAGAATAATGAAAAATTTTTGGAAAAATGTGGAATATCTTCAATTTTACAAATGATTCAACCCTATTCTTATTCTATTATTTAATTTTTAGGCAGAAAATAAAAGCAGTTTATGTTTACTTCCCTATAACCAAGCTTAAGCGTTCTCGAGATATTAACATGTCTTTCGAAATATTGATTATTACAGTCTTAATATTTCATAGGCTTAGGCCGTGTTATGTATTATTCCATTTCAGCAGAAGGTGTATTTACCTGCAATAAATGAATACTATTCATTGTTTCTATTCAAAATCAATCACATGTATAGTGATAGAATCCTGTATAAATGTTCATATTTACACAGAATATTCAATCTAAAGTCCTGCACCAATGAATATTTAATCAAGCAAATTAATATCTGGATAAGAATAAATTCAATATCGGATATATTCTTCACAAAATAACATTGAAATTAGTATGAAAATCCGTGTTACATTCAGAATAACAAAGTTGTTTTTAATGTATGTCAGTTTTTATAGATTTAATGGATATATAAATAGTGTAAGCTCTTCAGTCAATAGTGTGAGTATCTTCAATTAGCTTCTGGCTTCCATTCACTTCACCAACGTGTACAACTCATCAAATGTGAATCTTGTTGATACAATGGATTTCTTTGAATAGTATTGTCTGAAATAAAATCAACCGTTAAGTGTTTTGGCAGGCATATAATCAGAATATATTTTTTAATGAATTGCTTAACACTACAGGAACTTCATAAAATCTTGTTTCCACTCTAAGAAAGTTCAGGACATTCCCGACAGAGATAATTTCGCAAAGGCAGTGTAAAAAATAGTGAAACAATTAATGAATGCATCAACTGAAATATGTTCGCTTTCATTACAAAAATAGAAATAATACTTATGTTATTTTGCCGTAATATCTGTAGTTTAACACCATTTCAATACTCGTACAAACATTAAACTATTAATCAATGCACATTGCTTATTATGAATTTCATATTCTAATTAAACTGTCTGATTCAATATGGTCAGCTTCATCTAAAAGCTAGAAATAATACTTATGATATTTTGCCAAAGGTCTGCAGTTTAACACACTTTCAATAAAATTTCAAAGTACTTTGTAACGCCCATTTATTTTTCTCTGAATATTTTTAAAAAAGCCGGAAAGACATATTTTACTATTTGTGCTACACTATCTTGTTTTCAATAATTATTTTGTGCGTAACTAGGGACTTACTTACGAAGGAACTGCAATACTTCCTGTTATTTGAAATCATTCGAATCATTGAAAAATTCCTATATTAACACGTTTGATGTAATGAATGTGATTAACCTGTCCGTTCTATAGTTGAACGGCATGTTCCTAATTTCGTATCAAGTGCTTGTCCCATATATCTCATCATTAATGATATGAGATATTCGCTCGATATAAGTCAAAAAATGTTCAGAATTCAGTCCATTCCCGGAAACCAATGAATATAGTGGCTCTGGTGGGTGTACCAATAGCGTCTATTTGAGCTGACTCTTCGCGCAATAATTTGTCGCATCATTGAAAGATTTTTCTTATGAATAACAATTAAACTTTGTTTTGCAACATTGACAAACAACGTTCATTGGTCCAATAGCAACGATTTGATGTGAACTTTAATCTATTTCAACGCTATAGTTGAATGCAGGTCGGTAGGAGTTAAACGCAACCTTTTCATCTGTTAATTTCACAGGTCTGCAACAAAAATGCTGTCTGGATATTTCCAACTGATTTCTATGTATTAAGGTGTTCTGAAAACTAAGAAAATACTCAAAAAATTCCAGAACGTAAGGTTTTTTTTTTTGACAAAACGCACAATTCTAATTTTTTGGGCTAACTTGATAGTCATAAACTATGGGTATAATTTTATTTTGATTACTGTTTTTAAATGTTTACAACTAACTATCATTAGTTTCTAAATAAGCGCGCTCCGACAGTGTACGCGGTACAATTACGTGTTAACTCGCCATTGTTTTATAGATCTTAGATCAATATAGTGCAATGTCGTCTGTCCGGAAGTGTGTGAATTCGTCTGATAGTTTCTGTTACATTTGTGGCGAATATATGATATTAAAGCAACAAGTGAATATTACGGACTTTGTAAAAAAAGTATACCTTGCGTATTTTGGCTTAAAACTTGGAGATCAGGATAAAGCTTGGGCACCTCATAAAGTCTGCAAACGATGTGTTGAAGACCTTCTAAATTAGTTTAAGGGCAAGAAAAAAGCTTTCCGATATGCGATTCCTATGGCTAGTGATGATTGTTACTTTTGTTCGTGTAATGTGAAAGGGTATAATTCAAAATGGAAGCAGTCAATTTCATACCCCAATCTGCAATCAGCTACTCGTCCCATCCCTCATGGGACCGAAATACTAGTTCCCAAGGTCCCTGCTACCTTGGAAGAGATTCCAAGTTCTGGCGAAGATGGTGCTGTACCTAAGCCCGATGACCAGTCAAGTTTTGAATTTGAAGATGACAACAGTCCGAAATTGTTTTCCCAGGGCCAGCTAAATGA
This sequence comes from Henosepilachna vigintioctopunctata, assembly GCA_030704895.1. Lineage (NCBI taxonomy): Eukaryota > Metazoa > Arthropoda > Insecta > Coleoptera > Coccinellidae > Henosepilachna > Henosepilachna vigintioctopunctata. The sequence goes on along the minus strand of JARQZJ010000093.1, from coordinate 8,688,118 downwards.
TTTGGTAAGAGACTTGAATCTTCTTAAAAAGGCTGCCGAGTTGCTTGGATCAAGGCTTAAAAGCAGGAATTTACTTCGGGAGTGTCTTCCTCCTGGTTTAGATATCGTGAGGTTGATTAATGAGTTTAAAAGTACATTTTCTTCATTCCCACCTCGACTACTTTCCAGAAAATTCAGGAGACGTGAGTGAAGAGCAAGGTGAACGATTTCACCAAGATATTAAGGAGATGGAAATAAGATACCAGGGAATATGGAGCGTCTCAATGATGGCAGACTACTGTTGGACGCTTCAAAGAGACCTTCCAGATGCTTCCCACAAGCGAAAATGTACCAAACGGAGTCTCACTGGGAAAAAGAAATGTATTTAGTGCTTATTAATTAATGTATTTTAAATAAAAAAAATTGTTTTGTTACGCAATTATGAATTATAAATTCATTTTTCAATTTTTTATGTTTTATTTTACGATAATAACTTGTTTAGCATAGACACCTACATTGTCAGAAAACGTGACGTTCTAGGACAAAATGAAAGTTATTTTCGAATTCAGCATACCCAAAAACATAAGAATTCCACATAAAAACCAAAACAGCTCTTACTAATTTTTTTTTGCAGACTTGTGTTTCGATTCCATTGATTCCGTTCAACTTCATTTCGAGCTTCGCGTTACTCGTCAGTTTGACTTGCTCTTTTATATCTTTGACTTGCTGCATTACGAGTTCTGCGTCTTAAGTTTTTACATCTAATAGATATTTTTCAAAAACGAAATTTCAATAAATTGAAGAAAACAATGTATTCTTCTTTATAATCAAATACACCACGTGTTATGTTTGTAACGTGTATGTTAGTTATATTTTAACTTACCAAATGTTATATTCAATTGAAGTTCAATATTAGTCCTGATTACTCTAAACTAACCGTGATGTGTGATAGGGTATTCAGTTTTTTCATATCCTCTTTTGAGTATTAATAATTATTTCCTACTTTTATTATTAATTAAGTTTTAAAGTTTATATTATTAATTTCTTAGGTTTTCTAATTGTTGACACAATTTCTCAAATTTGACAATAAAAAACACAACAAACAAAAATTGTGAAATCGGTGCAACCGTTGACTCTACATTTTAGTTAAAAAACGGTTGTATGGGAAAAAATGGGCTGTTTTTAGGGTTATCCTGGCATCTATTCGAATTTCGTGAAAACCATCCTTGGACTTCAGCGAACATTTTAAGAAAAGAATTCGCAAATTTTGGCCAGGCGTAGTTGAGTTTTGCGTTTACCAACACATTTTGCGATTTATTTTTATATTAAAGATCAACCAAAGAGCTGTGTTCATTATGAATTTTATATCTAACTCAATATTCTAAATGAACATGTTCGGCTCCATCATAAAAATTAGAAATAATATTTATGTTATTTTGCCTTATAATCTACAGTTTCTTACAATTAAACTCTATTGACCAAAGCACATAGCTCAAAATGAATCTTATATTCTAATCGGTTCAGTCAAAAACGTACGTCTATTTCTCACAAGGATTCGAAACGAGATTTCCAATGTAGCAAACTTATCTTCTAAACACGAGAACAAGTGCAAAATGATTATGCTCATAAATGTTGACATAATGATGATGTTTGAGGTGTAATTTTCAAATTCTTAGATAAATATCTCTCCAAGAAGGAAAATCATTGGAATGCGGGATTTCGTGACTTACTCAGCTCAATTAACCTAACAGTATGAAATTAATGTTTATAGTTAAATGCACTGAGTAGTCGTGTTGATTTTTTCCATTACTATAAGCGGAAATCAGCCTTCGAGATTGCATGGTACAGTTTTCAAAGTTATCGATATTCAGCACCAGACTTCCGATTGCGTAATGCCTCATTAGGAACGTAATTTTATATGACTTATTTAGTTTGCGTTGTTTTCAAATGTATATGCATAATTTCCGTTAAATAATTGACAATATGAAAATGAAGTTTCGATTTGTAATAATTTGCGTATAAGTAAGATGCCTTCAATTCTATTGTACTTGAAAATCTCAAACGCCTCAACAATCACTGGATTATACATTTTCTTGATTTTATTGCGATCTCGTACAACTCTTCTCAGTTTCATATGAATTTTCTATTGAAACCTCCATAAGCTTTCAACCTGATATACTTTATTTTTTCATTTTCAATAATTATATAAGCTCCTCTCTATCGGTGCTGACAGTTTTTTCTCTCAGATGAAGTTTGAAAAATTATTAGAAATTAATAATATTCAGTTTTAATATTTCTTATAAATGCTATAAAGTTTGTGGGAATGTCGATGCTACCAAATATTTCATAATAGATAAATAGATAGATAGATATTTATTTACCAAATTTCATAAACATTGCGTCAATCGTTACATTTATCAGCTATTCCAGTGAAAAATAAAAGGATCCATAAAGTAAAAGTAATAATATTTGTACACCTAGCTAACTCAATAGATGTGTGTACATTTCCTTATAAAAGCTTTTTTAATTATTCTACATATTAGTATTATAACATTGATAAAAAAAAGTAGGTACACAAATTGAAAAAAGTCAGAGAAAACAAAAAAAGATGAAGTGAAATGAAACAATATGAGTGTTATATGACAAAATTCAAAGGAAAAAACTCAAAATAAAAACAAGCAACTATGAAAGGAAAAATTTGAATCGATATAAATTATAACAACGTTATCTAAGTTATCCAACAACGGCAACGTTTGCCAAAACGTGTTTTATTCCTGATCTTCCTAATTTCCATCGGGACGTTATTATAAAATTTTGTGGCTAGATACTCAAAAGATCTACGGCTAATGTTGTACTAATTTGTTTTGAATAATTGTTGTAATAATGTTGTTCGATTCTTATCCAATCAAAAATTGATAATTCATTTCCTTATTTCCAAGACACACGCATTGTATTCAAATACAGGAGAAAGTCAGTCTCCTTATATATTCTTTCTGGTGTTTCTAAAGTACAGCACTGAATTCTGCTGAACGAGAGATGGAGATTTCTTCTTTTTTTCTTCTACTTTAGCAGTCTTTTGCTATCCACACCTAGACAGAAGCGGCTCCGATTTCCTTACATCTGTATTGTTTCTTTAGGTACCAATTTGTGCCTGCTGCCTCTTTAACGTCGTTCATTATTTTTGGAAAATCGACCAATACTACTTTTTGTATTGGTGGTAGTATTTTGAATTCTCCATTGTGTAATACTCCATGTTCACCTTTTGTCAAAATCTTGAGAGATATTATTTAGATTTATATGCATTGTCCAAATAAATACTAGAGTGTGAAAATGCAAAATGTGAATTTCAAGATGAATCAACAACGATACTCACATTTTTTTGGACTTACGTTTAACTCGATTTTGAGGTGACTTATAAATTCAAAAAATTCATGGGAATGTGAAATCAGTCCAGAGCATTTGTTGTAGTACATTTATTGTAGTACAATTTTGAAGAAATGTATAAGTACACTGAAATTCAAAATTGAAGAATTAATGGGGCAATTAACAAAAACCTCTCAGTGGCTTTCAATTATTGTAGGTTGTTATGGATGAAAAGCAATCTCAACTGTTATGCATAACTAAAAAAATTAAAAATCTGTCATTATTTAAATGGTTCAGGTTCACAGATTTAACGATTTTTTTTGAGGTAATCATTGATAATACACCAAATAACATAATTCATTTCAATGAACTCCATTATTTGTAACTTGTGAAAATTGAATGAAAAAATATGCGATAAGTGATTTCATATTTCAACATAAGTAGAAAAAAATGGGTTGGTTATGAAAGAAGAATTCGATTTCAAAATAAGTAAAATATTGGTCATGAAAAACAATGTATATATAAAACGTGAAAATAATTGAACATGAAAAAACATGGAAGCTCATTTAATTATTTACCTATTGAATTTTTTTTCAGGGGCGCAGGTCCGCCTCATCGATGGATGTCATTTTTCGCTATATTCCTAGTATTTGAAATTAGTAACGCCATACAATTTGATGCACCACTTGAGTTTGGAGGCGGCGGTGAATGTGCCCTTATACTTAATGGAGCAGGAAGGAGTAGCCAGTTTGATTACTCTCTCAATTTATTGAGAGGAACACCACAGTACGTATCCATTACAATATTGAGAATATAAAATAAAATAGAACTTTTAGAAATAGAAATCTTAATTAAAAATATTAGTTGGAATTTTTTTATAGTTAGTCAATACAGAGATTTTCAATCGAAGTATCCAAATATTTCAAATAAAACTCTCAAGTCAGCTCCCTCTATCGAAGAAACGAGATAAACTCTCTCGAGCATTGCAGGTCGTTTCACATGACACGATCAGTGAGTACGTATAGGATTTGTAGACGTTTCATTCAAACACCTCAGAACTTTGAAAATGAACTTCTGAAAATGTGTATGAATGATCCCATGATCGGGTAAGCACGAACATCATGCGGGGTAATTACGTATTATTAATAACGACAGTGATCATATTTATAACCCGCCGATGTTGACTGTCCGTCAATACAATTCTCATGAGCCCATTTTCCACACACGTAACACATTATTCAGTCTTCAAAGGGGGTTTATATATTTTCTCCACAAAAAATACAAAAGAAGTCATTTCCCTTCTTCTTCCTTTTTCTTTTGCATTTTAACTAGGGTCATTAAAAGGCCCTAGTGGTCATCAAATTCTTTCATATTCTTGAAATTCTTCAATACTCGTTCAATTTCTTCATTCAAAGATTTCTTATCACTCCATTTCAGGCTTTTTATTTGAGATCCTCTATTCGGTTTTTCCTTGCTTTCTTCTGCTTTTGCTCTTTTTCTCTTTTCCTCTTCTTCTAACTGTTTTTTATAGGTGTGCTCGTCAGAATAATAAAGTTTCTCTTCTTAATATTGCGTTTTAATACTTTTGGAGGAATCACAGGCAATTCAACAATATCGGATAGATGAACTTCATGTGTGCTTGTATTTTCGCTTTGTGAATTAGCAAGACCTGAATCAGATGCCTGGACATTAAAATCTTCAACACTGTGAACTTGGGTTACTGCAGTCGTATCAGCATTGGAAACTTGTTGAACTTCAATTGCTTGATTATTTGACAGTTGGGTATTCGTAACAATGGTTTGTTGTAGGTTCATTGTTGTCTTTGCGTTATTTTGGGATATGTTTGGCCCAATTGAATCGAACTCAATGTGCCGCAAAGGATATATTTCTGAAGATCTAAAACCACTGGCTGCTTTTTGAAGGTTACTGCATCGGTTAAAAGCATTCGTTAAGAATTCTACTCTGTCGTATTGTGTGATGGGCTGTCCAAATCGATCTGTCATGAGACTCACATTCTTGATCTATGCTGTCTTGTTAAGGCCAAAATATGTCAAGTCCAAAGGTTGGAGTTTATGTGAGATGTGTGGTGACAAAATCAGCATACTGATTCTTCTGCATACTGAATAAGCATCAAGACTTATGTGGCTTTCATGGTTGTCCAATATGAGCAACACTGAACTTCTTCTGAAGGCTTTCATTTATCCATCCAGAGTCTGACACAGCTTCAATCATGTCAAGATTGCTACTTTTTAGTAATAGTGGATTCACTGTGAAACCACTGTTGCTGTAGGCCCCCTTTCGGTACTAGTTGCCTTACCGACTTATTTCTGACCTCTTACTGCCACTATTTTCCGATTTTTTTGGAGTGTTGATATACCTGTCTCATAGACGTTAAAAATGTTATCAGGTTGAATATGGAATTTCTCTTGTATGGCCTTCAAATTATCATAAAAAACTTGAACATCAGTTTCATTGAATGCTGTAATACGATTAAGTGCCTTACGATTAAGTCGCCTCAGGCGTCCTCAGAGACAGGCTCGGATGTCTTTTCATGAAGCTGAAATACCAGTCTTTCCCGACTGACGGTTTTACTCGGACGAAATTGTGAGGAAGTTTGTTCTTCGCACCATATTGGTACGCAATTCCACGAATTTGTTTTATGGTTAGGCTGTAATAAAGTTTACTGCATTTTATGTATAATCCACGAGTTCCGCTTCTTGCTCGTCTGTGAATAAAATTTTTCGACTAGCTCTTGGCATTTTAATCATTGGCTTCTTTAGGTGATCAAAAATGGTAATCTTTGGAAGATTTTTTCTGCAGCTTTGCCTTTGGTTTCAATCACCTATAGCAATCTTCATCTGTCTTTCCTTTGAACATCTGGAAAAATAATAAAAATGGATTAACTGGGAACCAACAAAATAATGGGGTAATGACGAACTTTCGGGATTACCCGACACAGGCGAACACATGGAGTGTTCGCCTTTACCCCGCCGGATTGAAATAAAAATTTTAAATAAATATTTTGGGTTATATTTACTTTTGCCGATTGCGTTATTGTTATTTAGCATATATGCAAATATAACAAAATGCATACCTTGATGAGTAAGTGCGTCCGCGTCGCTAGAGTCGTTGACTGGCAATAGTGGTGGCGTGATCTCCGAGATGGCAACAAGTGAAATATGCCTATCTCTTTCTAACACTTCAGAACCGTTGCGTTCGGGTTTACCCCGCGTTCGTGTTTATGATGTATATAAGTATAGTTTATTTCGTAACTGAAACCCGAAAATACAATATATATTATATATATATATATATATATATATATATATATATATATATATATATATATATATATATATATATATATATATATATATATATATATATATATATATATATATTCTAAGATACACACTATTATAAAAACTAATCAGAAATAGTAATTGCGTACTTTTACAAGTACTATTGGATAAGAGTACGCGCGTACTCTTATAAGGTACATAACTGCGTACTCATACACACACCAGCCAAATTGCAAACGAGCAAAATTCAACGCAATCTCTTAGCGTTGACAGGAAATACGTTCGCTGTATGCGTTATTCATCCTCTTTGAAAACTCTACAGTTTATTTCGTTTTCACAAAATAATCGAATTTTAAATATATATAAAAAAACTTCAAAAATAGTAAAAATATTTAATATTTTTAGTCAAATTCTTCAAACTTACGTAATTTCTGTGTCTTCATCAGGATTTGGATTTTGTTTCGCACAGCACTTCTTCACACAGTTGACATCAAAATACGACTGAAGTTAGCCGCGCATCGTAAACAACTTCACACTTCTGGTGTTGCGTACTCTTATCGGATGTGTACTCTTAGACCAGATTACTCTATCTATAAACTGAAATTCATATCCTTAGCAAATAACAGACTGTGAAAATGCTTGTTTCGTTTCTAATTGGAACTATGTCTGAATTAATCATTTCAGCAAACGAAAAGAGGGAATTAATTTTCGCATTTCTGCAATCTGTTATTTGCTACGAATACCATATTGATATATATTGGTATTCGTAGAATTGGTATTCGTATAATTGGTATATATACTATAAAGAGAGAAAAATTCCATGAATATATACCCATCTGTAACCAAATCTGTTCCTTCATAATTTTCTAAGCATAATTTTTTTCAGGAATTTCAATGGTGGAGGCACATGTATAACGTATGATGCAGTCAATGCAGCTTATCTAGATGCTCGGAAAAGAATACGTATGTTTTCACGTATCTATTTGAATTAATTGATCCGACTTTTATGGTAAACGCCAATAATTGATGCAACAATTACCTTACTTCCATTGAATATAAACTTAAATTCAAACACTTGAACTTATGATAAATTATTTTTCTGTAAGCATTATTATTCTGTAAGCATCTGAAGAAGTCGTTTGTAACGACGGAACGCGTCATGCTATGTAGTCAATAAAGTGTAAATCATAACTTCAAGTAAATTCAATGGACGATGAATCTACTCTGTGATAGTTCATATTTAAATGAGAGGTAATAACAAAAACTTGTCTGAAAATCACTGACTGAACAATTCTTTATTCGACTAGTTTCGCCTTTTACAGCATTATCAAGAATGATTATCATTCTTGATAATGCTGTAAAAGGCGAAACTAGTCGAATAAGGAATTGTTCAGTCAGTGATTTTTAGACAAGTTTTTATTATTACCTCTCATTTATAAGTTCAAGTGTTTGAATTTAAGTTTATATTCAATTATAATGGATTTACATCAAGTAAACGCCAGCACTGTTAAATACCTTACTTACAGCTACATTAAAGACAACGACCGTGTGAATTTCACATGAATATAATATATAGTTACAAATTGGCAGATGACTTTCTATGTTGAATTTGAAGAATGGAACATATTGTTCCTAGAATGTATAGCTCAGTGAATATCTTGTAATATTATCTACAAATTTCATGGATCAATGAGCAAACATTGTGCGTTAATAACTTCAAACTAAATTAAATATTTAAGTTTAAATATTTTTTCAAAAACGTGGTGACGTCTTATCCCCACATTGTTTTAGTGAAATATTTTCAAAAACTTTGAAAGGCGTGTTTTGAAATCCATCAATGTTTTGTCAATTTCTTACAGATTTCACTCAGTTTTTGTCCCATTCGCTTTCTAGTAAAACAAATCCTTGTTCTGAGAAAAAGAACTCACGAAAAAAAATGACAGATTTGGCACAGGCGTTCGGAACATAAGCACGTACATATGCTCCGGAAATCATTTTGTTTTCAATCACTTGCAGATACATAGAAGTATTGTATACATATTTTCGTTGGTTTTATTGTCAATTTTACTATAGTTCTGGCGCATTCGCCTTTTTGTATCTTCGCAAAATTCTAGGAATATGTCAATACATATAAAAAGTAGTTAATTATTTATTTGATGATAAATTATTTGAAGGCGAGACGCTTATTCCTTCAATAACCTAAAGTTTCAAGCGAGTTTATTATTCTCCTCATTCGTTGGCGATCAAACATAATTTGATTACAAGAATTAATGAGCTAAACAGAGAACTACAAATTTGAATAATCTAAAATAAAGTTATGATGTAATTACATTTGCTGAAATCATTTCTTTTCTGGGGGAAACAGCCTATTAAGACTAGTGAAAAACAAAATCCATGACCATTTTGATTTTATCATAAGCATTCAGAATATCTTTCAACTTCTCATGTTATAGGAGTAGCCCAACCTCATGGAAAATGGAAACCAGAACATGTAGCAACAGTTGGAGAACTTCTGCTTGATATCTCCATCAATCTTGCAAGAACGTGAGTTCAAATGATAGTCAAATATTTTAAATGTATAAAAAAAGTATGCATAACAATCAAGATTCTTGAATTAGTTTTATTATCGTTTAATCATTTATTGTTCAGATATGGTTTGAGTTATGAAGAGATTGAAAAAGGTTTACCATTGATAGATACCTCTAAAACTTTGATCAGAGAAGTATGCCCTCCATACCTATCGAATGTTGAATGTAGAGCTGGAAAATATAGACGATTGGATGGTCTTTGTACAAATTTGGAGCATCCAACATGGGGATCAACTAATACTCCATTCACAAGGTGGGTAAGAACGTTATTGAAAATTTAAAACTTTCATTACTCAACGATCAATTGACTATAAATTTAAATTCATGACAAAAATTTATGTATACGAATAAAGTTAGTTAAAATATCAGATGTAGGTAAATTTCGATGTATGGTCAAACATTTAATCAGTATAATTCTGTAACAAAAATCTTCGAATCCGCGTCTGAGGATATTGCAAGTCAAAGATGAAAAATGTCTGATTTAGGCAAATATTTGTCACTATATGGTTTTAATGAGAGTCCATTATGGAATTCGTATATAGTTTGAATTACTTTAAATATCTAGTTTTTGAGGATAAACGCAAATCTACTGTGAACCCAGTAAATTATTCATATACAATTCGTTTGTCATTGAAAAACCAACAATACTGGATACTTCCATCCTTCTTCAATTATTACATTATACCTAGTAATATTTTTCATTGACCTCCTATTTTACTTCATTAATGAGTAGGTACTTTAACAATAATTCAAAAATCGAAATGAGTATTCCTTATCACTTGATTGATTATCCTAATGAATTAATCATAATGGTTATATTGATGATTGATGAGACCGATACTTGGAGAAATATCGGCATATTTCCTAATAACTAGTATGCATAGTAGAACAATATTTAGAATTTTCTCATAATTTAGTACGAATACGCATGACGACGTTTCGAAGTACTACTTCTTTATCAAATGCTGAATTAATGCTGACTTTATAACTGAAGACATTTAAATAAAATCATAAAAAAAAGTGAAACAAATAATAAATAAAATTTAATACTGACTGAATTGATACTTAGTATTAATTCAGCATTTGATAAAGAAGTAGTACTTCGAAACGTCGTCATGCGTTTATTTATATTAAATTATGAGAAAATTCTAAATATTGTTTATTTATCATAATGGTTTTCAATTAAATTTACTTTTCAGAAATAATAATTAAATACGTGAAGATTTAGGAAGAACCATCAAACACAGAAAAGATATGGTAAAACAACTAAGTTCAATTTATAATGATTCCATAAAAATAAATAATTCATGGAATAAATATTCCACAAATTCATCAAATAAGTTACTCAAAATATACATCACAATCAAACACTAAAAATAATGATATAAATTATATATGCCATAAGGATATAAACGATATATTTGAAAAATCAAATCAATAAATTACTTCATCAGCTACATCAATATTCTTGATTAGTGTATCGAAACATATTCATTCGTGAAAAAAATCCATACATTCTTAAGCTAGCTCAGCATGGGTTTTTCAGAGATTATCTCATGACAAAGAAAATAAATCACTTCTGAAGCGAATGCTGAGCCAGTATTTTCCTCTTATATATTGATAAAAATAGACAGCCAAATTTAAATGATTAATCTGTATCTGTCATTAATAGTCATTCAATTAAACCTATACATTTTGTTGTGACAAAGATGCGTGTCAAAAAAAACACATGATGCTTGGAAGAACGGTATTATTAGGGACAATAGTAGATGAATGCGAAAATAAATGTTCTTTTTAAGCATTTGAGCGAGAAAAAGCCAAAATTGAAAATAGCCACATTATTAAAATACCGTTCTGCAGCAACCTATAAAGATAAAGATGCACTCATGAAAAAGGCAACTGTGGTGTTGTTCAGAGTTGAAACAACATGATGTTCCGTTATAACATACATGATATATTGAAATAAATGAGATATATTACTTGACATTCCATATATTCGATGTTTGAAGAACAATTTTCACAAACGGCGTTACAATAAAAAATTTATTCTATGCCTGTACACACCTTAATATTTCACATTATACTAAAATAGCTTGTGTAATAGATATAATTGGCGATGACACCACGACGTAACCTCATAAAATTGATTAATTATTCAATTAGTAGGTAAGATTGAAGGATGCATTCTTGGATATTCAGTTTTGATTTAACGTCAAATAAGCCTTGAATATAGTTATCAAATCGTAACATATTCAGTAAAGTAAAAAAAATATTCATCGTTAAATGAAAATGTTGAAAAAGAATTAATGCGATACAAATTTTGAGAAACTGTTGAATTGTTTAGTATTTGTATTGATTCATTAGATTTCAGATCAAATGTCTCAATTTTTGAGATGGAAAAACATACAAATCTTATAGTTCTCCGAAGTTCGAATCTCCGAAGTTTTAATTGGACTGTCATAACCTAAGTATTTATACCCATATTGAAATAATAAGAGTAAAATAATTATATAAGACTTATCAATTCTGTGCGAAATACCACCTGTAATGATACGTTTGCTTGAATACAAACAATGTTATATAACGGGTATTACATTAAATCTGAGCAATTTTTGAGAAATGTACGTCAAATAACAAATCTTATATCAGAATTCATTGTCCATAAGTGGAAATCTCAATTTATTTTCAAATGCATCTTGAGAATTCGTTTAGTAATCAATTCATTTATCTGGCAAAAACGAAAGTCGATATTGTAGCGATTATAGAACGATGTAATTGCGTATCTGCATCTTCCATCCTTTTACATCATTGAACTTTCAATGTAATTCTCGGACTCAGTTATTATTAGAGCATAAAATCTGTTGTTAATAGATTAACATTTTATCCTCCATAAATATCCACTGCTTTTTACCATCAAAATATCATGATACAAATATATATAATGATGATTTAAATCAGTTGAAAAATCTCAAATTTCACTATTTATGTCAATTATTGAAGATTTAATGAAACAAGGATATGAGGATTAATGATACAAGGATTTCGTAATAGAATGCTATAAATTGCTGCTAAATTACCTACGAATTGATAATTCATTTTCTGATTATCGGTTATATAAAATTCATCCTGATTTTTTCGTAAAACGAGGTGTTTAACAAGGTAGAATTCAGAAATTGTATCCCGAATTTGTTCTTAAATTTTCTGATCGTTTTGCATCAAACTCGAATCTTCAAAGTGCTTTGAAATGTGTTCTGAACCAACAATACTTGGCATTGTTATATATCTTCAATGAATTGAAATGATTGACTTCTGGTTAAAAACTGAATTATATTGTCACTTGGATATTTCTATACAAGGATATGTGACAGACAACCAATATTTATAATTAATTATTTTATCAAATATTCATTATATGTGACATGCATTGTGAATTTTATTGAAAAAAATTATTCATCAATTTCAAATTGAAAACAGTGACATTTAAGATGAAGTTTTATATAAATGATGCATTCATTTTGAAGAAATATGTATATATGTAGATCTACATTTTTCTAAAATGAATGTATGTACTTCATTGAGACTTCAACTAAAATTCAAAAAACAGATATTAATACTGTCTATTCAAATTCAAAACATTACAAATAAATTTCCACAATAAAACAACTCTCAGTTATCAATGATAATAGTGTTACTTCATTATCTAGATCATAAAAGACACTTTTCGAGAGATTAAGGTTATCAATCAATTTCTCGTTTCTAGACTTCTGGGTCCTCTTTTTGCCGATGGTATAAATGCACCACGTGTTTCTATACATGGACACGACTTGCCACCATCTAGAGTCGTATCACGAACAATGCACCCTGATGAGGGTTTCCACGATCATGCAGGAACTGTTATGATAATTGCCTGGGGTCAGTTCATTGATCACGATTACACCTTAACCGGAACGCCACTTGGTGAGTGTTACCTTGAAATGGATTAACTTGAGATTCAATTATTTGCGACCTGTGTGATACATATATTTTTAAATTTTTTGGAAGAAAATATTATATAAGTGCCATATTTACATACATATATATATATATATATATATATATATATATATATATATATATATATATATATATATATATATATATATATATATATCTTTCTTGAAACTAGCTATACTTTTGCCCATCGGGGAGTGACTTAGAGCGATTAGGCATGGGACCATTCCTACACATTGCGGTCAGTTTCCTGTAATATCCAAATGAAATGTCTACAAAGCCTTACACTCGCACTACTGTTCTCATGAGTAGGAACCTAGAACGCTAGAGAGAGTTTATACGTCTTATCTCCTATAGAGGGAGCTCAAGTGACCTAATTAATTAATAATTCATTAATCCTATCACCATGATACTGAAAGGGTGCTTCACCGTCCTCACGATATATTAGTGCCTGTAATTTCCAGTTCGTGTTTTCCTCACAATTTCAGATCTATTCACAAGGTTATGCACAGTCGATATATCCAATAAGTAGACTTTAAAAGATTCAGATCACAGGAAAAAGAGTTTAGTTGCTCTTTGCCCATTGGCAACTACTTTTTTTCAAGGCTGATATGAGCAGCGAGTTCTTCAGTGAAAAACATGCTGAAGAACTAAGATCCCTCATTTTTCGACGAGACATTTGAAATATTGACACCTGACCTGCGAGGCTTTTTCTATTTTACAAGTCCTATTTTTCCTTCATGGCGTGAAGTAGCGATATTTCTCTATAACATTTCAGATTGAGATTCCAAATTCTTCTATTTCTAATAATGGTTCGGTTGGAGTAACTAGAGCTCATTGTTTAAGTTTTTATCTATCTTTTTCTTAGGGAGATATCTCTTAATTTCAATATTGAAATTTTGGGAAAGAGATTTTGGTCAAGTGAAATTGATGGAACAAAACGAAATAAAAGGTCAGGGCATTAGTTTCACACAAGGACATAGAGGAAGACTCGGGAATTTGCCTAAATCACTAAAAATAGCTTGAAACGTCTACAAACGCAGTAAAATAAAACATGATACATGGGCACATAACGTATTTCCATTGTCGGAATGAAAACAATGACAGAAAATGGCGACAGAAAAAATATGATAAAATATTTTGTATCCAAATCATAGAACCATTGTTATGAAGCTCTTCAATTTTCCTAGGTGGCACTGAATATGTAATCATATATAATATATATATATATATATATATATATATATATATATATATATATATATATATATATATATAATATATATATATAAATTCTTCTAAAAGAGAAATTTAAATTCAATTTTTTTCAGACGCTATCAATAGAAATGACCCTGAAGAATGCTGCAATCGACCACCTCACTTGAAACATCCTTACTGTAATGAAATTCGAATTCCTGATGACGACTATTTCTACAGACTATTCGGAGTGAAGTGTTTAGATTTTGTTAGAGCATTTCCAGCTCCAAGACCAGGATGCAGATTAGGTAAGTAATTGAAAAGAAATAAAAATAAAAAACGACTAGGTCTGGAAAAATAACAAATTAAGTGAAATTGGAGTATTTATAACAATAACTTGCTTGTAACATCAGGCTAAATTACACAAACCTTATTCAACTGACTTAACAAATATTTTTAGTTAGACCTTTGAATTTGTAAGAATATTCATTGAAAGTAGAAAGATAATGTGTTAATTATATTTCATAGAAAACAAATAGCAATAATGCTGTCAAAATAGACAATTGTTTCGAATAACAGTATAAACAACTAAATTTAGCTGTCCATCTGATTAAATTTCCTTAAATATAATTATATATCCAAAATATCATAAAAATATTGCTATAACATTAATATTATAGAATAACTATAACGAAGATGTTGAGTATAATTAGACTATAACTGAGATAATATATAATAAACTATAAAAACTTCTATATTAATCTTCAAGAAATTATAATATATATATATATATATATATATATATATATATATATATATATATATATATATATATATATATATATATATATAAATATATGTTTATTTATACATACATGTCTATATATCTCTATGAATGTATAAGTAAGTGTAAATCACTAAGTGTAATACCACTATTTCAATTAATTTCCGAGTTATTTTCTCAATCGAAAACCAAAAATCTCGAAATAGAAAAGTTATGTTTAAATGATTCAATATTATAGGTTCAAGGGTGCCATTCAATACACTCACTGGAGTATTAGATGCTAATACTGTTTATGGAGTAACCGATCACCATGCAAGGTAAAAAAATGCAATATTGCGTAAATTAGAGGTATTGTTTGAATCACTATCTTTTGAAAATAATGTTTTATTCAGTTTTGCGTATCTAATACCTTTTTTCCGTTCTAGAAAACTGCGTGAGGGTTATGGAGGTTTATTAAGGATGAACCCAGCATTTAACGAATATGGTTTAAAAGATTTGTTACCACTTAAATTAGATATTCCAGATGAAGGGTGCACCAGGCCCAACAGTACAATGTTCTGTTTTGAAGCAGGTAATCAATTGAACTCTTATCAAGGATATTCAAACTCATTAATCGATTGGACCGATACCTACATGATGAAAATCTAAATACATAATTTGAATAAAACTACTTAGTTTTATTTAAATTATATATATTCACATTTCACATTTTCTGCTTGTTTGTCTCATCTCAATCAAAACACCAACTTTTAGATAATTTTGTCAGTAATGTTTCTAAATGATTAGGTACTACAAATTTTTATTAACGTTATATACCTATCAAATTAATCCAGTCTTTGCATGAATTCCAGATAACAGCATTGTAAATATTGTTCAATTCACCATATTTGCCTCCTCTTTTATATTATTGAAGCTATATCATTATAATTGATGCTAGCCTCTTCTTAAAAAAGTAACATATCCTGCTAAGAAATATTTTTCACGGTAAATATAAATGATATTCTGTTAATTTCGAGAAGTAGATAAAAATCAGTGAGAGAAGAATGAAAATTAGTATACGCAAATATTAATATTTTAATACTTCGTTTCTGATTCAACGAAATACAATCCATTGTCAGTGAAAATATATATCTATATACCTACAATTACTAAAGTATTCTTTGAAATTAGTATATAGAATGGAATATTTTACTGAATTCGTTTGTTTTTATGTACCTATACAAGAATTTTCCAATGCTGATTATATTTCGATTGAAATAATTGACAATGTTTGAAATATTTCAATTTTTCAATCGATTAATATGTGGAACGCACTTGTAATTACTGTACAAACTACGTTTTTCGTTGATTTATTTCAATATGAAATAATGACTCAAAAAGGTTATTGATTTCAAAATTTCATAAAATAAAATTTTCACATCAAATTTCAATCGAATTTCATATTTTAAGGTGAAATTCGAGTGAATGAACAATTGGTACTAGCTGTGATGCACACATTGGCTGCAAGAGAACACAATAGACTGGCTAAAGAACTAGCTCTTGTCAATCCGCACTGGGATGACGAGACACTTTTCCAGGTAAAAGCATCACCCTTTATTTTTTTCATTTTTACCCGATACGTTTCAAACTAACGAAAACTTACTATTACCACAGGAAGCACGAAGAATAAACATTGCCATTGTTCAACACATAACATACAACGAATTTCTACCAATTCTACTAGGAAAGGATGTTATGCAAAAATTTGGATTGCTCTTGGAAAAAGAAGTAAGTACTAACCCATCCAGATGTCTGTATCGGTTATTCATAAATTAAAGGTGAAAACGTCCTGACTAAGTTGGTACGTTTTAACCTGAAGAAAATTTTAATAAGCAATTGAAGTATATCATTACGATGTTTTCTTATTTAAATGAATCTGACATATCTTGGTACAATTTTTCAACACAAGTTTTGTATGCTTTTGCATACAGACAGAGCTCTATAAATCTCTCTTAAAATACAGGTACCTATTCTCCTAATTAACAACATAGTAATAATTTACCTAATACCTAAGTAACCAATTGGTTACTTACTCATTAATTCAATAAATTAATAAATAAGTTAATTAAATAACCTATAAATAAGTTTTAAAAGTTAATGATCATTTCAATGAAATCATCATGATGAGTAAATCAAATTGTTTGAAACGTATCCCTTACTTGTAACTTACTTTCATTGCTATTTAGTACCTACCGTTTACGAAGTAGGTTTAGTAGTTAGTACCGTTTACGAGTAAACAAAAAGTAAAATATAAAACAGTATAATATAAGAATAAACCAAACAAACGAAAAATCCTACAAGTCTGTTTTCTTTCATCTCTCAGTTTGTACTACTAAAACATTTGCCGTTCTGATGAATGCCCAAAAATTGGAAACACATATAAAAGCTTGCAGATAAAGATGTATCTGTAATTGAAGATTTCAATTACGACTTATACTGGATATAAATAAGGCTGTTAAATTATTTTTCTCTTTGCTCTAGCTTTCAGTTTCAATAACAGTAATATTTAAAAAAATTATTATTTACGGAATTTTCAAGTGCGAGATTTCAAATATATTTGAGAATTTTAACTGCCGAATTACAGATTCTGCTTTTTCAATTTGTAATCATTCAATCATTGAATTTATTATTGACAATAGTTTTGAACTAAATTTTGCAGGAACCTGTGAAACTTCTGTGAACAATGTATGTCAATCTTGAGAGGATTGCCTCATTTTTCGACTTCTGATGGAGATATCAATATATTCGCAAGCTCAAGCAAAGAGAAAAGTATTTTTTCATCTGTTGTTAACTTCCTCTTAATCATAGAGAGGCTTTACGATAGCGATTTTGCAAATCATAACCACATTTTGTATCATTACTTCAATATTTATCGAACATCATGATATATATATATATATATATATATATATTTGAATATATTCTTTTAGTCACATTTTTTATTTTGTACAGGGCTATTGGAACGGTTATGATCCAAGTGTGAATCCCAACGTTATAGATGCTTTTGCTGCAGCAGCTTACAGGTTCGGACATTCTTTACTACCAACAGCAGTTGAAAGATGGAGTAAAGCACACAAATTCATTGGTAAATATTTAGAATCAGTTCCATAAACTTCTTTTTAAAATTGATAAGTGTTCATAGGTCCAATTCGCAAAAGGTCCAATCATCACTTCAAACTCAATAATCAGAATAATTCACGAAATTGATTGAAGCAACTTTTAAAGACAACATATTTGTTAATAATAGATATAACTAAGATTAAATGAAAGACGATCCTACTTATACTACAAGTAGGTAAATTCAATTCAAAATAAATGAATAAAAATAAGTTCATTGGGTTTTTCAGAAGTTGCTTGCCACCCACTACATTATGATAACTTTTAATCTATAGGTTTGTACCTACAAAACTCTATAATTCTATACTTCTCGAAATATAAAAAAGAAAATAATGTTACCATTTTCAATGGATTCAAACTGAAAAGCTAAACGAAACAAATTAGATACTCATTTTGAAACCCCTTCTTATTGAAAAATAATTGAATAACCGAAAAGTTCTTCAGTTTCACACAAATATTTTCAATATCTACCAAACTGTGCTGAACTTTACTTATAATACCTCTACGAAATCGTCTTATTAAATGTATTTTTGGACACCTAACAGCCAATATTAGCACTGAAATAAGGCACATACCTAGCATTCTGTAACATTTTTCCAAATCTTTTGAGTATATTTACCTATTCATTTAGCGTAGATATTCCAACAAATCATTGCTATAAAGTAGGTATGTGATTTGCGATTAATCGTAGCGAAGATGTATTACTCAATAACTAACGTAATTAATCCACAATATCATAAAATAATCATTATTATTGTTAATAACGCGTTTTTTATTAGTCCTTCATCTTATTAATATCCTCATATTACACTCTTATTTCTCTCTTCGGAGGATTTCACCTGAGTAATAATTTTTGAGTATAGTTTTCGGTATTGTTCAGTTAATGCTCGGTTAATTCATTCATTGATGTAGGTTCACCTGAAACATTTGTGTTGATAAATAAAAGATTGTTCACACGTTTAACACATAACTAATGATACACAATCTAACAGACAATTTTAAAACAGTTTTAATAATGATAATATAAACATATTGAAGCTCAAATTTAAATATTCCATTATCAATAATAAGCTAACCTTTTATTAATCTATCTTGAGCTATCGTTTCTTCATTTTATTGTATTAGTTTTTCATTTAAGGAATTTATCAGGTTTCTCATTCAAATCTGAGGTTTGTGAGTTTGAGCTTTTTTGGTTAAGATTGTTACCTCTATTCATGAGGTAAAAGTTAATATCTAAAAACTGGAGTGAACCTGAAAGTTCATTAATAAAAATTTACTTCAATGAAAGACAGTGAAAAAAGACTATTCTTTAGATTATCACACTTTTATCTAAGAATTGTAGCCTTAAGTGAGTTCGAAAAGGTCATCGTTTAATGATAAAACAAACGTCAAAATTATAAAATGTCTGTAAATCTAGAAAAAAATGTTTTCTTCGAAATTTTTAATTTGAAAGTGATTCACATCAAGTAACGAGCGTAAACATTCAAAAAAATTTCATTATTGATCCAATGAAAATTAATTGAATAGGTCTTTCACTTTCAACGACATTGATAATATTAATAGAACATAAAAATGAAACTTCAATAAGGTACATACCTTAAAACCACTGAATTCAATGTAAAATACAACTAATTTTGACTATTACGGCATTATCAGTATTCATATGATTAATATGTGTAAATCATTTTCGATAATGCCATAATTGGCGAGCTAGTTGTATTTTACAATAAATGCAGTAGCTTTAAGATTTGTACCTCATTGAAGTTTTATTTTTATGTCCTTTCAATATTATCATTGTCTGTGATGGTGAAAGAACTATTCAATTAATTTTTATGGGATCGATGCTGAAATTTTTTCAATGTTTACGGCCGTTACTTGATGTGAATCTCTTTCGTAATAAAAATTTCAAAAAAAGCACTGTGTAGTAGTTTCTTAACATTCAGTAAACATTAGTAACATTTCAACTATCAATTTTATAAATTAGACATGCCCATTCAATATTCAATTTATATCTTTACTTTTTTATCAATTCACAATTCATTATAATAGAAGGAAATTTGCTTCTTCATACATATATTATTTAAAAGATGTTATCAACGTGTTTTATCCATTATTATCTAAAAAACACGAGAATAATACCTTGTGAGATAATATATATGTGTATATATATATATATATATATATATTCTATATATATATATATATATATATATATATATATATGGAGAAACAAATTTTGTTCTATTATAATGAATTGTGAATGGATAAAAAAAAAGATATGAATGGACTTGTATTACTATCTCTAACTGATATTCAAAAAAATGTCGGATCACTATAGAAAAACAATTCAGAAAATTCTAAGAAGAAACAAACGTTCATAAAAAACAAAAAAAAGCGAAACCTTAAAATGTGAAATAAAAAATGTTCAGAAAATCATGTGTTTTCGTATTGCATCTTGATTCTCCTAAATGTTCATGAAAATGTTTTCTTTTCAGCTTCAAAGCGTTTATCCGACCTTATCCGTAGACCGTATGACTTGTATCGACCTGGAGTTCTTGATGAATATATTATGGGTTTAATGAATCAAGTTGCACAGGCAATGGATGACTCCATCACACAAGAAGTAACAAATCATTTATTCAAGAAAGAAGGTGCTAAGTTTGGTATGGATCTCGTCAGTCTCAATATGCAAAGAGGAAGAGAATTCGGAATTCCCGGTTACATGGAGTACAGGAAATTCTGCGGGTTACCAGGAGCCGATACTTTTGAGGGTTTATTTGGATCTATGCCAAACGAAACTGTCAGAAAATACACATCGATTTTCGCGTAATATATTTGATATATCAAAATAACATTGATTCTAATCCAATTCAACACTCTACATTTTTATGTCAATAAATTTTCAATTTCAGGCATCCGAGTGACGTTGATTTGTGGTCTGGTGGTGTATCAGAAAGACCTTTACCAGGAAGTTTGCTGGGACCTACCTTTGCTTGTATTATTGCTACTCAGTTCAGTTATTCTAGAAGAGGAGATCGTTTCTGGTGAGTGTAGATATGAAATTCATACCATTACCAATAGCAAAAAATAATGTTTCGACGTCTACTTTAAAAGTATAAGTGCGTACAAAGTTTTAGGGATATATGTTTCATGGAACGAACTTAAGGCTAGGGTTTAGCCACGACCGACTTTAAACATGCCATGAAGAGCGTAGTCCGGCGATGTTGCCAAATCGAGTTAGTGGTCTAATCTCCTAGTCGGTTGTTCCCAAACTTTCAAGCATTATTTAAACTCTTTTTGTGTATTGCGAACAAACAAGAAATATTATTAGTATTTATAACATAACGAATGTTGTATTGGGTATTGTGAGCACATATTTCTGTAACAGAAAAATGTAAAACTTTTATTATTTCAAGAAAACAACGATGTTTTCGATAAAGCCCCACTGCGTAAAAACTACTTCTATCAGTCAGTGGGATTTATTTACATGAAAAGTTGCCTAACCAAATTTATTAAATTATTTGAGAGAAAGGAACCTTGAAAGAAACGCTGTAGGAATTATTCAAAGTGAATTATTTACCTAAGTATAAATAAATATTATATTTCTGATTATCACAACCAACAAACTACTTTATGAAAGTATTGAGCTTTATTCGTTTATTTTTTTATTCAGTTTTTCGAATTCGTCTTCATTAATTTTTTTTTGTGTAGTCATTCAATAAGCTATTAGAAAAAATGGAACACAGCATGTTCAGAATATTTTTATTGTCTTCACCACATAAACATCAACAATAAAAGTCTTTCAAGGATTCATCCAATGACAAGCTTAAAATTGTGAGATCACAGAAAATTTCTTTCTGGTGTATATTATTCAAAAAGGCCTGTTCGAGAGAAATGTCATTAATAATTTGTTCAAATATGGCACACATGTGAAATAAGACATTTTTAATTAAATCTGTAGGTATATATTCAGTCCTCCCCGTTGCAAATAATCAAAACATTATAAATATTATAAATAAAATCATAGCTTACAAATATTCTGTTTTGAGGGAAGTTTGGATTTTGAAAGAATGTGTTATTGTTAGTTAGATTTGTGAATAGCGATCTGTTTATTCGATGGTTATCGAATATAAATAGGTTGGAAAATATACTTATTAGAAACTCACTTATCCCAAGCTTGAAACTTACTAAATCATCTATGGAATACCTATCATCTACACTATATTTCACAAAAAAATTATTTGTAAGTAAAACGTACTCAAAACACAACACAAATTCGATTTCGATTCGATTAAATCGGTTCACACATAAGACTTCCTTTTATAATTTGATGTTATGTTATCCACAAAGTATTATCACTAGCACCTATATTACACTCTAGAAAATTGATGAATAGAGGATTAGAACTGAAATCATAAATTATTCAACTTCAAACTACGAAAGCCTTAAACAACACAAAATTTATTTGGTTTCACTAAAATCGGTAAACAAACTAAAAACTTAGTTTTTTATAGATTTATGTTGGGATTTCAACAAATTATCCACATCAACACATGTATTACACTGTACACAATTGAAAAATATAGAATTTATACCAAAAGCTCAAATTATTTAACTTCAAACTGCGAATGTTTTGAGAAGCGTCCTATTTGCATTAGTATACCAGCTCAACTAATGGCGGGATTTTGTAGACCACTGAGATTCCGCAGATACTCATTTCATGGCCTGTAGTAAAGTTGGCCGTGGTTTAGCCCATTCATAGAAACAAGTTTTTGATTCATTTGATAGAATTTTAGAACGAAAATGAATTTCATGAATCTAGAAACTGTTTTCCAATCGTGAATATTTTCTTCAGAGCACTAGAAAATTCTAAAGTTGAAGAGCTCCATCAATATTGAAAAAACAAAATTTCAAATATATTTAGAATATTGCTCGTTTAGATATTCGTTCTTTCACTAAAGTGAATGATCGTCGAACTGGAATAACTACGAAAAATTTCCAATTTCGAATGAATAAACTTACCATAGTTACAGTTTTGTTTCTGCTTATTCACTTAACTAAATACACTTATGATTCTCGTCGACAGATGGCGCAATCTTATTTAGAATTGAAATTCGGTTGAATTATGTGGGGTGACAACTCTCTATACATTATGCCAGACAATTTCAAAATGATATCGTTATCGCCATCTATTGACGTAATAAAATTTAGGCAAAACTAAACCGTCATCTTAAGAAAAATGTCCATGAAGATTTGAAGAATATAATGGATTGGCTCAACTTGAGAAGTATAACAGTGAATTTCAATAAAACTTTCTTCATGCCGTTCTATATATACAGTAATAAACTGCCCAATTCTGAATATTCATCGTTTATGCAAAACAACGAATCATTTAAAATACTAATAGGCCAAGCAATAGATATTTTTTCATGACATAAATCCTAGTTGCAAGCCAACTATACCACCGTGAGCAAGTCGTTTCGGACATCATTTCTGATATGTTTTGGACACGAAAATATCGTTTCCTTATTTGTTATAAACATTTTCAACCAAAAAAATAGCATTCTTTTTTGGTTTTTTGCTCATAAGTAAAAAAGTAATCAAGTTATCGAAATGCAATCAAGTAAGTTGTAGGTAATTAAATAATGAAGGGAATAATGTTGTGTACGAGTCGATCGGATAATTAGAAGCTTGTAGCCCCACAGACTGGCATAGCCAAAGTGGGCAATAATTTACTTTATTATGTTTGTGATATATATGTAACAATTATTTCACAAATATATATTTCTGGCCAGAGACTGTCTCCGCCTCAGTAACAGCGTAAACAGTACTGACAGAGTCGCTAGTAGCCTCTGTACCTTCAATGGGCGGCTAAGTTAAACTCCTTAACCCGCCTGGCAAGCGTGGCGTTTTCTTGCCAAATACCCCCTATGGATATGTCACTGGCAAAGTGGCACACAACTGGCAAAGATATATATATATATATATATATATATATATATATATATAATTCAAATTTATTTTTCAGGTATGAATTACCAAATCAACCTTCGAGTTTCACACCTGAACAACTTCAAGAAATTCGAAAAGCACGATTAGCAAGAATGATCTGTGACAACACAGACTTAATTGACAGCACCCAGTTATACCCTATGGTCTTACCAGATCATGAAATGTAAGTGGAATAACGAAACTCATTATTTGAATATTCATTCTAACATATTTTGAGACCTAAATAAAGTAGGTTAAAATGTCGACGCTTCTGCATTTATCTAGAAAATAAGAACAACATATTTAGACACCATTCTTTTCCTCAGAGATTATTATAATTTTTTATTAGATATTGAGCCGTCAATATTTCCCACACTTTGCTTTACAAGAATAGAAATAAGAGGTGGTACTGGTACTTTAGACAGTCATACCTCACTTAAAATATTCTTGATTTCGAATAAACTTACTGAATCACTAGTGTTGTCCTGGTTCGGGTCTAAGGGCCATCGTCGGTTGGAATTTCTTCCTAACGTTTCGCTAGCACGAATGGCGAGCTTCTTCACAGGTCGTTCCATTTCTGATTCTACTTCCAGAATCAGAAATGGAACGACCTCTGAAGAAGCTCGCCACTCTGCTAGCGAAACGTTAGGAAGAAATTCCAACCGACGACGGCCCTTAGACCCGAACCAGGACAACGACTGGCCGCGAAAGCCTCAACCAATTTGTTTACTGAATCACGCCTAATCTCGAAATATTTTCACCAAACCTATTTCATATTTCAGAAATCCTAGAGTGCCATGTCGAAGCAGTGTCATCCCAAAAATGGATCTCAGCAAATGGGCTGAATTTCCTGGTCATGGCTTCTTCGATCCATTAATAGGAAAGAAATGAAAATCTTGAAGTTTACTTTTGGGCGATCATTTGTATAGATGCCATTGTATATAATATTTATAATTAGCATAAACATCGCGTAAGATACATGAATAGATAATGTGCTTGGATCGATGATGAGATAAATTATCTTAACAAAGTCAGCTCATATGGA
The DNA here is from genome assembly GCA_030704895.1 of Henosepilachna vigintioctopunctata. Taxonomy (NCBI): domain Eukaryota; kingdom Metazoa; phylum Arthropoda; class Insecta; order Coleoptera; family Coccinellidae; genus Henosepilachna; species Henosepilachna vigintioctopunctata. The sequence continues at coordinate 8,662,723 of JARQZJ010000093.1, read as the reverse complement.
AAGTCTCTAAAAATTTAAGCAATTAATATGCATAAAAAATCAATTTACTCATTCTGAAATTTTCATTAAATTATTGTATGTATAGAGTCGGAAGTTGTGCAACAAAACCACCTTGAATACACTAAAAGTTTGGCAATCAATAAAAAATGTAATACCTCGATTTCAGAGAAAATAATTGTGCTTAATAAGAAAGGAAACCGTAGCACCACAACGCTTATGAGACAAAAATTCGTTAATCTGTTCGTACAGTGAAAACATCAGCCTTATGGATATCTTCAAAATCTGCTGATCTGCTGAAAAATGTTGCTCATATAAATTTGTTCTTCTCAGTCAGTAGCTTATTTAAAGCATGGTGATTTCATGAATCTTATGTAACTACTATTAGGTTCTATTATTTTCTATCACCAGTCATTCTCATTAAGTGTGGTATAGTCCTGCCATTAAATAGATCTGTTATGTGTATTCATATATTTGCTTGCCAATCTTCGACTTTTTTTCTCGTGGATCATACCCTTTTCTGCCACTTTTTCCAGTTGGTTCCTTCCAACATCTCTGAAAAGCTTGTTTAAGCTATCCTTTATGGAGATATGTTACAGAATTCGCAAATCAGGTGAATAAGGGTGTTCCATTCAATAATTTTAATGAAACGTGATTCATCTAAAGTACATAATGTCAAAAATAGCTGGCATATAATATATGAATATATATATTAATTAATTTTCACTTAGGGAGTATCAATTCTCAGAAATGTTACCAACCTATCATTCAAACCTATCATTAGAAATAAGTATCTACTCTTTCTTCATTCAGATTTTGATTTAGCAAGTTACCGTTATTGTATAGATCTTTGTAAATTTTTTGTATATCTTTTGTACTTTTATTAGTTGTAGTAAAAATTTAATTGAAACCACAGTATATTGAGTCATAAACTAAAAGTAATATTTATCAATTAATATTTTCTATGTCATAGTTTTACATTAAATTATAGAACGCATATTTATATTTCCTTCGATATTCAATAACTTTGGTATTTCAGAGAGGTTGTTTGAAAGTAAAAATATTAGTTTTGAGATTTGGTATAGTAAATTCACAGCAAAACAAAAAACTAATATTGAAAACGCTATGGCTTAATGAGATGAACCAAGTTGTTCGTTTTCTTTGGGAATCTAATTCTTCATTCTTTGCAATAGAAGCAGTGAAAATATAATAAGTTAGTTATAAATACGAGTACTAGTTTCACGACACTAAGCCACAATTTTCAAGAAATTTGTTTGTATGAATGAGTATTCAATAAAATCTTTTTTAAGTAAATGTTTTTTCAATCTTCACGCATAGAGATTTTTTCAAGTCATAATTACACTGAAACTTAAAGAGTTTTCTGGTGACAAAGAGGAAAGGGGAAATTCTTCAGGGATTTTCATTGTCACATTCAGGTTCAAACCAGTTTTCAAAACAGGTATAATTCAAAAATTAAAGATTTATGGAATACTTGTTGAAATAGTTTCCCTTTTCTGTATGGCGCCAACCCACGTAGGGCAAAGGATAGCAAAATCATGAACGTAAAGGCGGGTTTAGACGGCGCTCACCCACTCGCCCACCAGTCCCACTTCCGGTCCGTCGCCCAATGTAAACACCTCCCTTCCTTCGAGACCACTCACAGTGAGGCCATCACGGGGTGAGCCGTCGTCAGTCGGTTTTTGGTCTCGCATCAAAGGACACTCGGTCTCTAACCTCGCGGTATAGTTTCCGTGCGCGAGTGGATGCCTGTCGTCTATACAGTGAGGCGAGGATGAGTTTATTGCCGGGGAGTTGAAAGCGAGTCGGATGCGAGGTTGGTGCGCGCCGTCTGAATCCGCCTTAAGGATTTATTTCATGAAGGTACTTTTTTTCCAAACCAAAACATTTCTAGTCTTTGTAATGGACTTTTCTCATCGACTCAGATTAGGCGTAAAACACAAGGATAATCCAAACATAAAAATATTCTTTATTATTTACAATTCAAATATATATGCAAAATAATAATTCAACCAAAAATATATCCTACTAAGAACGTCTTCCGCGAATAACCGGTAACGGTGCCTGGACGGTACGATTCACATATGCTCTCACCTTCCGACTGTTCGAACGCGTCCCTCGCTTCTTCGTCGAACTGCCTACGTGGTAGAATCACCACCTGCAAAGAAAATGTCGTCGCCCGGAGTCAACACCTCCGGACAGACGGGTGAGGGACAAGGAAGCGGGCCGATCAACACTCGGCCCACGGGGAAGCTCTTCGGAGTCACTGGCGTTCTAACCTAACCTTTTGTGAAATAAAACACACAGTTTTTTTTTTTATTAACATCTATATATATTTAACTTTATAACAATTTATTAACAGAGAAGTACAAAAATTTTATAAGTATTGTTATAATATTATTTCAGCCTAATCAAACAATTTTCACTGAAGTTTTCTGAAACTTTATCACTTATACATTATTTTGCAAATTTGTATGGTGTTAGCATAATTTTCTTATTCTTGCTGAACGACCTACGACCTTTTGACTGACATTCTAACCTTTTGTGAAATAAAACACACAGTTTTTTTTTATTATTAACATCTATATATATTTAACTTTATAACAATTTATTAACAGTTGAGGTTGAGATGACAACATGTCAGGATCATGAAAAAGATCGATTATTTGAACCGAAAACATTATAAATCAAAATTTTATAACAGAGTGTTTGAAAAAACTCTTTCATAAGTATACAAATAAAAAATTCACAACAAAATAAATCAATCCCTCAAATCCATACAGAAATATAACATAAACGCTTTTCATAATATTCAAACAAAATCTTGTTTTATTAGAATAAGCAAAATCACAGATATTGGTTTTCTCTCTCCGTCAAGAACTCTTCTTCTTGACGTTATGTTTTTATGAGCCTACTGGTGACATTTTGAGTAACAAAACCAACTATCGATTTTATCGAATTCGTTGCACAAAATAAGCCTTTCCTTCAATCAATTTTCTGATTCATCTCCACTTTACACCTGGACTGATCGATGAATCAGAAGAATATTTATCTTCGAATGAAATTTCCGCATAAACTTTCAGCTTGTTTTTTTGTTGCGGTTGTTCAGTGCAATTTCGATTTTGCTTCTACTTTTTGTTTCCTATTCAACAAAATAGTTCTGTAATAGTTCTAAGTAGTTTAACTTAACTTAACCCTTTGTAACCGAAATTATTATCCTTACCCTTTTCAAAGAAATTGTTGTAGAAATTCAATAATATATGATTAATGAATGATGAGGCCCATACTTGGAGCAAATTAATATCCCTAATTAAACAATATTTAGAATTTTCTCATAATTTGATACAAATACGCATGACGACGTTTCGAAGTACTACTTATTTATCAAATGCTGAATTAATACTGAGTAACAGTATCAGTATTAATTCAGAATTTGATAAAGAAGTAGTACTTCGAAACGTCGTCATGCGTATTCGTATTAAATTATGAGAAAATAAATAAATATTGTTTCATTATAATATATGATTCTTAAACATGAATATGCATGTTATACATTTTTCAGTAGTGTACTTCCGGCTTAAGTACGTTCCTCGGTCTGGAGACACTAAGCAATAAAAAACAAAATTGAATATATAAGGTTATATTTATCATTATAATTAAAATAGAACAATACAGCTATTTAGTATGAAAAGAAGCAAAACAGTTCTTTTTATCAATGAGACACGTCGCAAGTGGAACAGTTCCATCGCGACTTATAAACATACAAACCCAGGAGATAAGTTTGGCAAATGTCTAGCTTCATCGTGTCGAATCTCAGTGAATTCATTCATTTTTTACGAGACCACCACATTTCGGATGTGAATACTGATAATTATATAATTACAAAATGTATTGCAACACTCTATCACTTTCGAGCAAATGTTAACTAAAGTATTTCATAAAGAGAACTTACCTGGCATGTTAATATTTGCAACAAAACTATCAAGAGCAGTTAACAAACACAAGTGAATAATAAGAAGCACTAAAAGACGTGCACTTGATGTCTAGTCAGCGAATAAAGAAAAAAGAAAACAACATGCTTGATTTATGTATCCGACGATATTTGCTCATGCGATAACGCATGTGCCTACAGCATAGAAACACTAGGCGCCTAAGCACACTAGGGCACAATGGGTTAAGTATTTTTCACAAGAATGCTAGTGATACCTAGCGTTACCCTTGGCGGTGTTCTCCTCATCTGTCTAACTTTTAGAGGTGCTAACAGTGCCCATGAAAGATCAACTTTAAACCTCCGGTCTAAATCTACAATATAGTGTAATTTATTGGTATCAGTATAAGTCAACAATTCTCTTTTAACTATTTCGCCGCTATTAACTGTTCTGAAGAAGGAAGTAATAGTTAATTTTCTTGTGATTTGTTTTGACCCTTCGTTGTATTGAATAGAAGATGATTCCAAAGATGATTTATTGTTTTTTGGTAGATTTTCTATATAATATTCTCGCATGGTGTTTGTTAAATATAATAATATAAAGCTAGATCTATTAGGCTAAAAGGATCTATAAGGCCATAAAGCAATATCGTTTGCAAAACTCTTAGTTTCATCATTACTTTGAAATGATTTTACATTTATACTTTACCCTTTTACTTCATCTTCACAAACGTAATTGCTTGGTTTTTCCTGCTGATTTTTTTGCAGAATAGGTTCGGACACAAATGAGATTTCTGCAGTTTGAGCAGGTGATTTACGTGCCTTAGGCTTACCTTTTCCTAGGTTACCTTCCTTACTCCGCCCCTGATTTTACCGATACGAGGGTCGATTCATTCGCCGTCTCCAAACAAAACAACGATCGAATGAAAACCAACAATCGAATAACGCGTAGGATATCGTCGGCGCGCTGGCGAGCAATGTAAAACTATCCCGGCAACAATATCGATTCGATTGCTGTTCTAGTAACTCTCGGTCAATTGAACGTTAAGGTTCTCTTTGCACGCACGCAACGGTATATACCTACATTACGCGTTTATTATTACCATTTTATTAAAATAATTATGTCCAATAACTCTAAAGCATCAATAGTTTGGCACTTTTTCGAAAAATTTGAGGAAGACGGCCGTGAAAAAACCAAGTGTAAGTTATGTAACCATAGTGCCAATTACCATAAAAATACGACTAATCTTAAAGATCATTTAAAGAGAAAACATTATCTGCAGTTAAGAGATTTACAAAGACAAATTAGACACCAAGAAAATAGCAACAGTAATCAAGTGTCTATTTCTGATACTCAGTCTCAGCGAGGAAACGAAGAGACAGTGGTGGAGCCTACTGAGGCTCCGCCTCCGGCTAAAAAACAGAGACAATTAAGAATTCATACAGCTACTCAAAAAGAGATTAATAGTGACTTTTTGGACAGATGTTTGTTGCGCATGATAGTCACAGACTATCAGCCTTTATCTATGGTTGAAAATAAAGGTTTTATGCAGTTTGTTAAGTTATTACAGCCGAATTATAACCTGCCAGGTAAAAAAATGGTGTCAGAAAAATTATTGCAAAATGAGCACCAATTGGTTTACAACAACATGATTGAGAAATTAGCTATAACATCGCATTTGTCAATAACCACAGATTTGTGGGTCTCCGATAGTAACAAATGTTATATCACAGTCACAGGTCATTTTATTTGTGAATTTGAACTGAAAAGTTATGTCTTAGGTACTGAAGAGCTGACAGAAAATTATACAGCTCAAAATATTGCCGACGCCATAAGTTATATTTTGTCCAAATACTCAGGATCCATAGAAAAATTATCTATGGTGGTAACAGATAATACGAGCAATATGAAAAAAGCAGTAACTGAATGCTTGGAAAAACTGCACCACCCTTGTGTTGCCAATATCTTAAATCTATCAGTACAGGAATCGATATCTACTTGCAACGGCCTCGACAGCGTTTTGAGTAAATGTCGTGCATTGTATTCTCATTTCAAACACAACAACATTGCTAGCTACACATTAATACAGACTCAGGAACAAATGAATTTACCGATTTTAAAATTGAAAAAAGACATACCGACCCGATGGACCTCTCTTTTGTTTATGATAGAACAATTTTCGCAGATGCGAATCCCGTTATCTTCGGCGCTAAACTTACTAAAAAATGCTCCCGAAAATCTGGACGCCAATGACTGGGATATAGTTGATGACACAATCTCACTTTTGAAACTTATTCTTAAAGTTACGGAAGAATTATCAGGAGAAGATTATACTACCTTATCTAGAATAATACCCATAATAAGAGGACTGCAATTTGTACTTATGAGCAAAAATCCAACGTCTGAGGTTGGAGTACTCTTAAAAACTTATTTGTTGGAAGTTGTAGCCAGGAGATTGGGAGGGTTAGAAGCTCAAAAATCGGTGGCTCTGTGTACACTGCTTGATCCCCGATTTAAAAAGACTGGCTTTGGTTCACCAGAAAATGCTGATAATGCCGAAAAGTGGCTTACAGAAATTTTGGCTAGTCAAATTGCAGTCGACTCTGCCAAGCAACTTAATGTAGCTAAGGCTAGTACTTCCTGTTCCATAGAGGAAACAGTTAATCAACCTGTAGATGTCGAACCTGTAAATGACGATGGAAACGATATATGGAAAATTTTCGATCAGAAAGTGGTAGCTGCAACATCCTCCTCGACGCATCGATCATCAGCAACGTTGCAAGTGAAACAGTATTTAGACATGCCTCTAATACATAGAAAGGAGAATCCCATAATTTTTTGGAAAACTTATTCCAAAACGTTTCCCGTTTTAAGCCAATTGGCTTTTGAGTACTTGTGTATTCCGGCGACATCCGTACCTTCCGAAAGAATTTTTTCCAAAGCAGGGTTTTTAATGAATCAAAGACGTAATCGTTTGTCTCCAAAAAAACTTGATGAAATCATATTTTTAAATCAAAATATGGACCTATAATTATTATTTCCACTAAAATGCAATTGTAGGAAATGTTCTTTCAACTGATATTTGTGATTTTTAAAACTACATCAGTAGATATTCAACTGCAATTTAATTTCCAGTGACTGATTTGGTATAAATGTTATCAGTGCCGTATTTTTTCTTCAAATCGAAAAGTTGGAATAATACCCAGAATGTTATTTTATATAAGTACACTTTATTTTTGGTTTTGAAAAATTTTTAGTGTGTTGTTATTTTACCTATCAAAAATTATAACTTATTGCATACAAGATAGTAAAAGTATAGAAAACGACTACAAGTACACAGTACAATTATTAAATTCTGTATAATTCTTTGAATTATTATATCGCATTCAACTAATTAATAATATCCAAAACAGTGATTATAAATATGTAAGCAGTACAGTTTATTTTTTGTTTTCGAAAATTTACAATACATGTTTTACTATTTGACGTATCAAAAATTATAATGACTCATTAAATACAAGTTAATCTACGCTTCAAGCATAAATAACCACCTAGGACACAAGACACTGACTTAATTCATTATACCAATTTAAAAGTGATAGTTTCATTGCCAACTGTATCAAACGAAAGTACCTACTTAGTTATAGTATCTAAAATATTTAGTTGATTGGTCTCCTAGATGCCTTTATTGAAGGTTTTAATTTTAAATTGATCTCCCGTGACTGCTTCATTTCGTATTTTTTGGTTTCCCCAAAGATTAATAGTAATTGATAGATTGATTTAATCAAAAGGTAGGACTTTGCTACAACGAAATAAATTTAATCATTCCTACCGGCGAAAATATGGCTTTAATTATATATTTAGTATTCTTCATTGCATTACATATTATGGAGTTAACGATTAAAAATGATTAAAAGCTACTGGCGTGTTTCAATTATTGTTAGCAATTTATCATTAACGTTATTATCAATCGACCTACATATCCATCCATATTGCATATAGGCAATTATGTGTGTAGCTGTAGATCGAATTTTAAGTCAATCGTTTTTGAACAATTGCGCATACAAAGTTTTATAACTACTTATCTATGCTCTTCACCAAATTACCAATAGACCAAGCATTGATTACCACTAAATGGTTACATTGGAATACATTTTTTAAGCCTAAAGTCCGTGCTGCCCGCGACCGACAAATGAATAACGGCAGTTATTCGAATTAATTCGAATAAAAGCAATCGAATTCGATTGTTTCGACAATAGCCCATCACTAGTAAAGATAATTAGCTTACATCAATAGTAATACATCTAAAGTAAAATGTGGTCATTGTTCTAGAATTTGTACATTTGGTTAGATTAGAATAATTAGCTGCTATATACTTTCAAATGTAACATGTTGCAACAGATTTTTAATGAATTATCTTCTTACAACTTTTCATCAATTTAAAGTTATAGAATTTTAAAATGAAAGAAAAGACACAAAACTTTAACATAGTATGTACTACTATTAGTACTAGTTACTTTACTACTGAAAATATTTGTGAAATAAATTTTCTGTAGAATAAAACTACATACCTATTATAAACTACATTATTTATTTATAATTTAAATAAATGTAAACGTATCAGTTTAAAACATTTAGATTAAATTTATAAAAAGTAGATATTTTGAATGAAAACATGAGTAACACAAAAGATCTTTTAATGACAGTTTCACAAAAACAACAGATGTAGTACAAAAATAGGTGAAATTTTTAATTTCATTGGCCTCAGAATTTCATACATATGAAATTACATATTACTATGTAAGTATAACTAAACATTGAAATTTTATATACATGTAAAAAAAATTCATCTGAAATGTAGGTACTAGTCTTCAGTAATTGTTTCTGGTATTGTGTGGATTATGACTTTTCTGGAAGAATCATACACAAAGTGGTTATTTTCAAACATTGAACTTTTATAAAATGGTTTTAGATCATGAATACCAATCTGTTTAGCCTGAAAAAAAATGTTCATTTAATGAAAATGAAATTATCTATATCAATACAAAAAAAGTAACATAGAGATATATTCTATATGTCTATGTATATACACTATTCTCACCTTATCTATCAGATCTCTCTCATTAATTTCTATTGTTAAGGCATCCCTTTCATTAGTGGATTCAATAAAACTCAATTGATCCTGAGCTAACTGCCTCAAAATATAAAACAATAGTTCACTGTGATCTTTCTTAAACAAAAGATATCTCTGGAAAACTTGTTTCATAGTTTTCATAACACTATACTTCTGAGTTTCTATGAAACTTTCCAACATCATTCGAACAGCCATATTCAAATCATCCTCTTGCACATAATCTCTGAGATGCATCCTTGCATGTGCCTCAGACATACGTATCATGCTCTCTATGTGTCTAGCTGTGATTGGTAAGCTTCCAGTGGCCTGAATCAAATATATTTTTTTATATAATTCATATAAAACAAACTCTAATACAAACGTAATAATAATATATCAATATCAAACTATAATATCAAACTGTAATATATATATATATAAATATATAAATACATATATATATATATATATATATATATATATATATATATATATATATATATATATATATATATATATATATATATATATATATATATATATATATATATATATATATATATATATATATATATATAATTTATGGATATATAAATAAATATATTTATATATACATAAAAATAAATACCTAGGCCTTAATTTCATAAGACACATACCAACAGTTAATTATTATTGTAGATGATAGGCAGAAATTTTATAAAATTGAAGACTTTATATAATGACAATAATGATGCCCAAAACAGATTTTTGTGTGGAGGGTATCCATGTGTGAGTAGCCAACTTTTTATTTTATAATTTTGATTAAAATTAAAATATAAATATCCAAATAACACAAAACCAATTGAAAACAGTTTCATTAAAAATAATATAAAATATTAGAATTACCACCAATAGTAAAAAATAGTGTGATTACATACCATCGATTCCTGTCTCAACTGACTATAAATTGTGGCCAATTTTTCAGTATCTATTTTCTGCAATTTTGGATGCACATTTTCTCTAGCATACACAATGTATTTTTTGAGCATTTCTTGTGGAATAGCCAATTCATTTTCTTCTTCCCTGATTTCTATAGTATCTGCTTTTTTAGATGGATGATGTTTAATATGGGAATTCACAACAAATCTAAAAAAAAAGATGAACCATAACAAATCAGATTTAGTTTCAAATAAATAATCACATATTGAAACAAGATTTTAAATGACTTAAATATTTGCTAAGAAATGTTTAATGAATTTAGTTTACACATCATTGCAGTAGTAGTTGCTTTACTAATAAGATATTCATAAAAGATACTCCAAAAATATCACAATCAACTTGGATCATATAGTGATAAACCCAAGTACACAAGTTTCTAATTTACATTACTACAAATAAAAGTTCCTATGTTCAAATTGCTAAGTAATACACAAATAATATAATATTCAGGTATTTGTTTCATAACTATTATAATAAATTCAACTGTTCTCTAGGACAAAAAGTTATGAATTTTTTTTGTAGTTTTAGTTCAAATGTTCTCAAAACAATATCAAACAATTCCCCAAATAGTGGTTTTTTATAAAATCTGGCAAAATATATTCATCTCACCTTGCTAAATGCTGATCTTGAATAGGATCTACTTCATCTCTGACAACACACAATATATCAAAACGTGATAAAATTGGATCTGTAAGATCTACATTCTCAGCAAATGTTCGGCTAGGATCATACCGGCCACCTTTAGGATTAGCAGCTGCTATAACTGAACACCTTGCTTGTAAACTGGTAACTATTCCTGCTTTAGATATTGAAATTGATTGTTGCTCCATAGCTTCATGAATTGATGTTCGATCTCGATCATTCATCTGGCATAAAAAAGAAAACAATCAGTATCAAGAAAAATAGTCAACTCAATATCTGAGGAATATTGAATCAATGCATCATATTAATTAAAGTCAAACCTTCAAAATTTTAGAATCATATACCACAATGAATTATTCACCTTATCAAACTCATCAATCAAACATATTCCCTGATCGGCAAGAACCAAAGCACCTGCCTCAAGTGTCCATTCTTTAGTTGATGGATTCCTTCTCACATAAGCTGTAAGACCTACTGCACTTGCGCCCTGGCCAGTAGCGAATACGGCTCTAGGAGCGATCTTTTCAGTAAATTTCAAAAACTGAGATTTTGCAGTACCAGGATCTCCACAAAGAAGAACATTAATATCTCCTCGGAGTTTATGTTTTTCACCTAGAAATTAAGTTCAATATTAAAAAAACACAAATTCACAAGAAAAATTAAAAGAAAAGTTACAAAGCCTTAAAACAGATACTTCTATATTTAATTATTTGATGGAACAAATAATGACTGTACTTCACAACTTTCAATGAAAAATATATAATTTAATCATAATTGTGGTTTATTGATATTTAATTATATTTCTGACAAAAAAAATTCTCAATGAAAAAGTTTCCTACTGAAAAAATTTTGAGGAAAATCCAATTGATTTCTATATAGATTATAGATTTTTCTGTTTGCACCAATAAAATTATTAAAGGTACTAGATCATTATTTGATTCTTAAATAAAATTTTCCTTTGGGCACAAAATATGCCCATTCATAAAAATAAAAGTGATACCTACAAAAAAACAATTCATATGTACAGAGCATCAAATTCATGTCTAATAAAGTAATGTTAATATCAGTTATAAAGAAAATTTTCCTATAATCCATTTGCAAATAGCAAGGCAGAATGAAGAAAAAACAAAAATAATGAGAAATAATTTTTTTTAAACAAAATTTAAAAAAACTTATACTGTATCAGAAGATTACTTTCAGAATAAAGCAAATATCACATAGTAATATAGTATTATTTAAAAAGTAAAATTATCAACCTATATTTTTAAACCTACCAACATGAACTTATTACCTGGATTTTTCCTCTCTCCTCCAAATAAAGCTAGAGCTAATGCCCTTTTGATATATTCATGTCCATATATAGATGGAGCTACAGATGCAACGATTCTCTCTGCAATTCTATGATCTTTGCTCATTTTAATTATAGCATTCACATCATCATCAGTTAAAGACTGAACAATTTGTTTACAATCCTTAACAACCAAATGATTTGCCAAAATAACAGTTGAAAACACTGGAAAACCATGATCTGTATTCAATGAACCATCATAACTGTTTGTATATATGCCTGTGACATCAACTTCATCTCCAGGTTTGCACCTGTCACATAAGTCGGCTAAGAGAATACAGTCTTTTGAGCGTGGGACTCTACCAGCAGGTATTCTTCCAGGAGATTCCTGTAGAGTTATTTTTTGATAGTTTCTATACACTGTTTGCTCCATATTAATCTATGAAATAAAAAGAAAACTTTGTAGAAAATTAGTAAAATTAAATAATAAATGAGTCAAAAAGTTACAGAACAAGATCAAGATCCAAATTTTTTTAGATAAAAATAAAGATAAAGCTTTCCATACACAAAAAAATATCACTTTAAACAATACAAGTCAATAAAAACAAACACCAGAGCAGAATGACTCACCATGAATGGACCATTACTGTGACATTCTGGACAAGCACCCGGTGTAACTTCACTCTGTTGAGATTGAACAAAGGGGCCCAATATAAAGTTACATTTTGTACAATCAAATTTCACTACTGACAATTGGGGCAATACACCTGTTGTAGCAGTTACAACACCTAGCGTTCTCACTAATTGATTGACATGTAATTTTCTGTAAAGAAAAACTACAATATAACTTATCACTAACATAGTTTGAATTGTTTCAATGAAAATATACAGAAGATGACCTATTCATACTTTAATATTTTTATATTATGTTCAGTTTTGAATTCATTCATTATATGTTTAAAGGAGGTGTCCGATTGTCAACAAATAATTTTACAAATGTTATACACTATATGTTTTAAATAAATAAATTACTTAATTGTATGCACATGCTTATAACAATTAGAGCTGAATGAATAAGTAATTCAATTTAAGAAAAAACAATTACTTGTGTTGTCTTTATCAAAATATACAACTTTTGAAGTTCCACTATAATGAAATTATATCAGGTAACCAACAAAACTGTTTTTTTTGTTTTAAATTGTGAAACTTTGAAAAAAAAGACATTTACAATATATTTGATGATAAAATTTTCAAAAGATTAGATCAATGTGTGAAGAATAGATGAAATTTTAGACAACTTATTGTATTTAATCTGCTTTTGAAATTTGAAAATTTCAACATTTCCATGTCCAAGAAAATTAGAAGGCAATAATTTTGCTTCTGAGTAATTCAAAGAAAGATTTAATGCATTGTTATAAAGAGATCATTTACCTGAAAGTTCTTATTTCTTCAATCAATGGCAGATCAGATATTCTGACATGAATTTCTTTAGTAACACGATCATAACTGGGGTACATGGAGAGAACTATTTCTTTTGCAACCTCATCAAAAATCTCTAGCATTTGTAAAGGAGCTTCTGGAAGGAAATAAGCAAGTACATGTTCCTTGTTTGCCAGATGAGAAAATTCCACATTGAAACTGCACTGAAAATCAAAAAAGTGAATATTATTATCAAAGTACTGATTGATTTTAGTACCCTAAATTTAACACTCATTACCTAAACAAAACAAAAATTAACTAAACATCTGACTAACTTCAACATACTAATTCATAAAAAAAATCCAGAATCAGTATTATTTCATATTCTTTGATGGAGTATTTATAATTTAAAATATTGTATAAGGTAATAGCCACTATATTTACACTTCAATTTCAAATAATATAATTCTAAAATAGTGTTTAAATAAATGTAAATATATTTCATTTTCATTGTAAATTTTAGAAAACGAGTAGAATATAATTTAACTACAAACAATCATTATTATTATCATTATTTAAAGATATATGAACAAATGCAGTATAATCTATCATAATTCCTTTATATATTACCTGATTGTTTTCACACATTCTTCTAATCTTTTCTTTGAATACATACTGATTCTTTGTATCAACATAGGTTCTCAAAAAATTTTTGAATCTATTAGCAATTTCAGTCCGAGGACCCACCATAACAACCCAATCTCTAGTACTATACCCCTTAGTGTCCTCTAAATTCTCAATCGACTCAATCATTTCAGTATCTTCATCAGCAACAGCTTTTTCAGCCATTCGTCTTTTTCTTCGAGGATCCTATACAAATTCAGTTTTATGACATTGAATTTTATAAATTATTTTAGAATTTGTAACTAAATAAACAGTATACCTTAGATATGAACTTACTTCATCCTCATCACTTTCATCATAGAATAACTCCCTATCATCTCTACGAATAATTCCCATTTCTCTATCTCTTCTTCGTAATTCTGCTTCAGCTGCTAAGCGATCTCCAACTGACATGTGATCATAATCATCATCATCTAATATACGCCGATCATACTGATCTAGGTGAGGCATTGGTCTATAATCACTGAAACCAGCAACACAATTTATTATATATGTAATTAAAAAAAAAATAAGTAATCACCAATGATATATTTCCACTTATGTTTTAATTCGATAATACATACTGATTGTATACAGGAGGTTCGTATACACAAAAGGTGATATATAATTATATATAGTATAATCATAATTAAATTGTTGATATTACCAAATTGTTCTCATGTTTTTCATGTATAACTAAAAAGTTAAATGTTTAAAAGTTCAAATTGAGGAGTTCCTTTCTTAATTTCTATTAATTGTATTATGTCAACTGTTAATACAATAATTCATTTGAGGAATGCGGTTGTAAAGACATTTTATATCAATATATATATTAATATCTAGTAAATCTTAAAATGGAGTAGCTTCCATTATCAATGCGACCATAAATATATGATCAAATGTCGGATATAGTTTCACATACTTTTCCATATTATCTCCAAAGAGATCCTCTCCATCTTCCTCATCGATCATGTCTTGGTCAATATCTCCCAATAAATTAGCCTCATCTTCGAACGCTGGAAGGTCTTCAACCGGAGAAGATACATTTGAAAGTATAGATCTCGGATTATTAGATGGAGACAAGTCCTCCTAAAAATAAACAAACAGGAATATCATAAAAAAGGGGTTACAATTAAGCGGATATCACACATTTTTATTAAAAACAAAAAAAGTAATCTCAGATTCTTACGTTTTGAGACATTTTGAATGTAGGAGATTTTATAACGAAATTTTTAAGATTTAAATTATATACAGTATACAATTATAACAATATATACACCGTATTTCTAACTGCACAACAAGAATATAAACGATTTTAGTAATTTGGCGCGAATTTGAACCATCGAATTACAAATTAATGCTTGTTTTTCTGATTCTTCCTATATGTCATTACTTCTGCATTAGTCCTACAACTTTTCTGTAAGACGTATAAACTAAAAATAATAAATAATTATGAATATATATATATATATATATATATATATATATATATATATATATATATATATATATATATATATATATATATATATATATATATATACAAATTAATGGAAAAATAAAAAAAAAGATGATTAATATTAGTTGAATATGATTAACATATAAATATATTTCCCATACTAATGTTAGAATCTATGTTTTAATAAAATGAAATATTTCATTAATCGATTGGGCCGATACTTGATGAAAATCTAAATACATAATTTAAATAAAACTAAGTAGTTTTTCGATTTTCACTATAATTATAGTGAAAATAATCGAAAAACTACTTAGTTTCATTTCAATTACTAAAAATTAAATATTTATTGTATTTTACCTAATTCTAAATTCGAGTCTTATTCAATTTAAACCAAGAAATCTATTTTTTTCACACCTCATCCGAGTTTTCATTTCTGCTTTTAGTGACAAGTGAAAATGTTTATTATTACCTTTCATTTATGTAAGTTTTCATTTATTAAATGATGTTTCCAGACACCTGTATTTATTAGGACTATCGAATATTTCCAATAAAACAGAATGTAGATATATATATATATATATATATATATATATATATATATATATATATATATATATATATATATATATATATATATGAACACTATATATATTATATATATATATATATATATATATATATATATATATATATATATATATTCCATAATTATTTATTATTTGATTGAGTATAAGAGTGACAACGAACCGTTCATCTTACTGTTATTGATTGTGTTTGGCGTTAAATAATGTTTTATATAGTAATCAGTATCAGTTGTTGAGGTTCATGTTGATTTCAACAAAACGAACTGTTTGTTGAATTAAAACAAAGGAGATAACTGAGGGATTAACAATAATTAATGAGTTCTTGGATGAAAGAACCTATTAAAAGGATTTCTGATGGTCCTACTCACATTTCATGAAATTTTAAGTCAATTCTTAAGCAGAGCTTTTATTGTATTCATAGCAATTTTTTTCTTATATGACAGATTGATGTACCTACGTACCAAATCAGTTAAATGTGAACTAAGGACTTTTTTCTATTTCGATTATACTATTAGATGTTTTAAAATTACCTGTGTTTCAGTATCTTCACAGATATTCAACTTTTTTATTATACAATTGTGAAATACCTATAGTCCAAAATTATCAGAAGCACCCTATTTACGGGTAATTTTATATTTCTATTGGTTTCCATTCTTCATTTCAATGACAGGGTGTTTTGTATTTGTAAATCACCATATATTTGATTACAATAAAATTCCTAAATTAGAAGTTGAAAAAATTTTCATAACAAGGAATAAAAAAATAATATACTGCAGAGCTACATTTTACTACACAATCAGTTTTTCAAAGTAATCAAGGTATACCGTAATCAATTTTCCTTTTAGTAACCACTTGAACGCATTTTTAAGGTTTTATCGCATGCCAAGATGTATAAATTATGCATAGCAGCAGAGTTGAAGGTAATCCACACGAGTTTTCAGTCAGTACGTCAATGAAAATTTTACTGATTGATAAGAGTTGACAAATTAAAAGGTTAATAATTTGAATGGAGTTGTACAACAGTCAAAGGTTATTTTTTAATCCTTAAATTGAATGAAAATCTGAGTTAGACGGAATAATTTGCGGATATTTTAGTTTGTTAGAAAGGTTACTCTCTACGTATATAATAAAATTTGGAAACAAATACAAATATTTTAATAACCTACAAGTAAAGATGACGATTCTTCGTACATTAAATCCTTTTTTGTATTGGGCGCAAAATGAACAGAATGTTTACTTGAAAGTGGATTTAATGAACGTCCAGGTGAGTTATTTAAGTAACAGTTACAATATGCAGGTAAAATTGAATATGTTGTGAAAAATGACCACAAATGTAAAATATATTTTACCTTATTTCGTTACTATGTGAGTATTTATATGAATGAAATAATAACATTTTTAGAAAATAGATGTATTTGTGTAAAAAGTTTAATTTATCCTGTTTCTATTCGCCGAAAATGCTCTCTAAAATATATTGAAGAAAAATTAACAATTTTAAAGCACGGAATGAATTAATATTGCAAAAATTATTGCTTCAAAAAATAATGCCAGAAATAGATTGAACTAAAATTATGGTATTTCCATAAATGAATGAATTAGTGATTCAAGTTTGTGAGTTTCTATTAGAATTGTTTGTGAATATACATAATGGAAAAGTTCAATTTATTTGCAATATTCATAATCTAGAAAAAGTAGAATTACATCATTTAGGTATTAAATTTCAATGTCACAATACTTCTACAATTTTCAATCAATGTTTTTGATTAATATATTATATTGCTAGGAGAATACTCTCATAAAACTTTTGAGTTTAATTGAAATATCATATCAAATTTCAGTAGTACAAAAATATATTTACTATATTATACTAATATTTCACACAATATTAACAATAAATATAAACAAACATAATAAAATGGTAGTTGTAGAAGTCTTTTTCACATATTTAAAAATATAATTCCAATTTGAATGGTTATATTTATTTAAATACTCAACTAGGAGAAAAAGTGAAAATATTTATCCTGAATTGTTTTTGGTATCCATCTTATCAAAGAACTCTTCCTTTTATCTCCTGAGTTGTAATAATGACGTAAGAAACATAAATCTCTAGAATATATATATATATATATATATATATATATATATATATATATATATATATATATATATATATATTCTTGAATATATATATATATATATATATATATATATATATATATATATATTGGCATATATATATATATATATATATATATATATAATAAAAAACATATGAAATTTAACAGAATCATTCATATCAACTCTACATCCGTTGATCTCTAGAGAGTCCGCAGTTTCTTTTTTGGATTTGTTAGTTTTAAAAATAGTAGCCATTGTTTTTTCTTTATTCAAGAGAAGCTTATTCTTATTCATCCACGTTGTTATTTTTTCAAAAATGTTTCCTGTTATTTCTTCAACCTCGTCAAAAGTTTTTGCTCCAACTATGAGACTTGTGTCATCCGCAAAAGATGTTATCCAAGCTGGAACGCCCTCTGTGCAGTCACATGATTCAAAATCATTCATGATTCACATCATTCAAAAATAAAATGAACAGGATGGGGCCTAAAACACTACCCTGTAGTACTCCTATTTCGCTGGTCTCAATTGTAGATTTAACTTCTACTCCTTGTTTAGAGAGTGCTACCCTCTGCTGTCTTCCTGACAGGTACGATTCAAATCAGCACAAAGTTCTATTTCAAACACCCATAATTTCTAATTTGCTCAGAATATATTCTCTAAATAGACAATCATATGCCTTTGTGAGATCTAAAAACATGTCTATCTTTGCTAATGAAGTTTTTCATGCAGATTACAATCTAAAAATTTATTCGACCAACCACTTCAGATTTTCAAGATATCACTAAAAGCATATATTTTCGATCTCTTTTGTTGCAATTTTCCGCCGAATTTTCCAATCGATTGTGCAAGCACTTCAGGGTTCCCTGAAATTTCAATATTCCAATGAAATTATATAAGCTATAGAAAGACTTCTGAACTCTAGAGTGACAAACCAATTTATTAACAAAATCTATAAATTCATTATATTCTTTTTAAATCTTCACGAATGAGAAAATACCTTGTAGTCCTATATTACATCTAATTCTTATTACATTTACTTTATCCAACACAAAATTTACTAGTTCATAGTTCAACTTTCATAGTTCATATTTGAATTTTACATTGTCATTTTTCAGGACCCTAAAATAAATATAGAAACAAAGTCCCTGGAATTTGAGTGCCAAGGAACTGGTGCACATGGTAATAACAGATACAGTTTCCATTTAGATTTCTATGACAAATTAAATACAGATGTATGTTCGAAGTATAGTCATTACAATTTAACAATGAACTACATATTTGAATATTTCAGAAAACAAAATTCAACATATTGGATAAGCATGTGACATTTTTATTAGTTAAAGCAGAATGTGACTGGTGGCCTCGCTTAATATCCCAACCACAAAAACCTCATTGGCTGAAAATTGATTTTGACAAGTGGCAATCACCTGAAGATATGAATGATAATGAACAAGTAGGAGATTTGTTAACAGATCATGCTGGCATTTTGGATCGTTTACAAAAAGAAGAAATTGGATACAGAAAAGGTATGCCCAGCCAACCCACAAGCTCCTTATCCCATCGATCGTGAGGGCGCTTTCTTGTTCTTACCTTATCTCTGGGCTCGCAATCACCAACCACAGCCGACCAACGCTCATCGCTTGTTCAGTCTAGATGGCCTGCCCATTTCCACTTTAACCTTTTTACACACTCCACGACATCCCTCACCTTTTTATATATATATATATATATATATATATATATATATATATATATATATATATATATATATATATATATATATATATATATATATATTTTTATATATATATATATATATATATATATATATATATATATATATATATATATATATATATATAACATTTTTTTCTATGCAGATGAGACTCATTCATATTGAAGTTTGAAAATATTAATGGGATTATCATTAATATTTATTAAAAATAAATAAAGATTTTGATGATACTGCAAAAATATCACTCAAGTACAATTTAAGGCAGTTCTGGCAAACATAATAAATGCAAGTAAATCTCAAGCCATTATCATTAATAATTATGATTATCATTTTTGATGCTGATGATCTGCAATATTTTACATTGAAACAGAGGATATACCAATTGTATCATCTGTTTGCAACCTGGATCTTAAAATGAACAATTCTGTTTGTTTTCATACTAATATATCGAACTCTAGCCAGGTGTTCATATGCGAACTCCGTTTGCTATATCCTCATAGACTTTGCCTTCATCAAGAGATTACAATTCCACTTTGTAGCGCCTTGATTTTGTCTGTATTTAGTGATTGATTCCAAGTATTTTTTTCTTGTTTAAATGAAAGTACTTTTCAAAATTCAATCATTCAAAATACTTCCTGATAATTTATTTATGGTTTGAAACATTTCATAGAATAAGTCAGAAATTGAAGGATGTGAGGTGACTCAAAATGCAGAATAGATTAAAATAGATTCGAATTTGTAGTGCTATGTTAAAATGTAGTCAAAACTAAATAGCCACCATATCTGTATAAAAAAAATTAGATAAATGACACAGAGGTTTCGCTTTTCACTTGGTGAAATATTATGTTAAATAATAAATTAAAATTAAAACACTTGGCTTAAGTTTTATTGAGTATATTAACTGCTCCATATAAGTTTCGGGTGGTTAGCCCATTATCAGAGCAGAGAATAATAACAATATTAACTAAGTAGTACAGTTAATATTGGTATTACTCTTGATACTGGGCTAACCATCTGTAGCGTTGTTAATATACTCAGTGAAACGTAACCAAGTATTTTAATGGAAAAATTAGATTCAGAACTGACATGCACATTTTGAATAAAAGCAATAGGGGACTCATCATCTCTCAATTGTTGCCATCTTTGAAGAATCTTGTCCTTATTCAATCTACAATTATTATTTTTTCAATGTATAAATTGTATCAGGAACTCTTTAATCATTCTTCGACTGGTAGAACAGAAGCATCACTTGCACAACTTCTGAACTCCATCCTTTGAATTTTATATATATATATATATATATATATATATATATATATATATATATATATATATCACAACTATATCACATATATTGCTAAAAACATTCAAAACATTATATATATATATATATATATATATATATATATATATATATATATATATATATATATATATATATATATATATATATATATATATATATATATATATATATATATATATATATATATATATATATATATATATATATATAATAATTATTGAATATATGAACAATAACAATTGAATAAATAAAATATTGAGGTAGTACTATATCTTCTGAGAAGTGATACAATTTTTAATTAAGTGTATATTTTATAATCCGAGAGCAATGTACAGAACTGATTATGTACATTGCTCTTGGACAATATATATTGGTTAGGAAACATTGAGTCACTTAATTATTGATCAATCAACAATTCATTATTATTAATTCTTACATTTATATTTACTTTTACAACATACTATGCAGAAACATGTTTTTTCAATTGAAGACATTGATTTATATTTTATTTCAGAGGACTCCAGATTGGTATACTTGACTTGTTACAACTTTATAATGTACCTGGGATTTCTATATGTTTGTGTTGTTTTATCAATGAAAGTTCTTAAAGATGGCAATGATTTCTTTCCAAAATCCTTTGAAACAGTTGGATCAGTAATGTATATATTGCAAGCTGTACAATTTTTAGAAGTTGTTCATCCTATTTTGGGTATTATGAAAGGAGGTGCTTTAATGCCATTGCTACAGACAGTTGGTAGAGGTTTCATTCTTTTTTTCATGCTTGGATGTGAGCCCAGGGTACAGGTTGAGCCAGTAACATTTTTCCTATTTTTTGTGTGGTCTGCCATTGAAATAATCAGGTAAGATTTTTTTGTATAAGTTAAATAATATTGGTAGCTTCATTTTTAATATTAAAAATTACTTTCTTCAATTGATCATAGCTTGGAAAACAAGGTTTTACTTCAGGTAGAGAATAATTTTCAGGTATATATTTCAAAAATTATCTGTTGTAGCTTTTATAATTAAGAAGTGTCTTTCAATCAATTTCCAATATGGAAAAATTAGTCCTTCTAAATATAAAGAAGTATTGCAATTTTCAATCAAGTATTAGTTAAAAAGCTCAGAGGAAGTCTTGAAAACCTGTTAAACTGGATTTAATTCAATCAATGTCATTAAATTAAATATAAGATAAAATTCAAACACTTGAACTTTGGATTTACACTTTTATTGAATACATAGAGCATGGCGTGTTTCGTCGTTATAAACGATTTGTATTCAATAAATCTGTAAATAAAAAGTTTGAGTGTTTGAATTTTATCTGACATTCAATTATAATGGATTTACATCAAGTTCATTTATATCAAGATGTTACATCAAGTAAATGTCAATACCATTCAATATTAATCAATTTCATTGTCAAACGATTCAATTATATGAAAACCTTTGATTTTTAAAATTTATATGGAATAGTTAATGGTTCAGAAAGGAAAAAAATTAATTCAAAATTCTGTTCATTAGACAAGGCCATCTAATATTATATACTGACCATTGCTCAATCATATTCATTAATCAAATATATTTACATAAAATATTCTTGAAATTGAACTTTTGTATACAATAATACCTTGTGTTAATTTTTATTTGTTCATATGGTCTTGTAGTTTTTCATACAATTACAACTTTAATTTTTTTAAATGAAAATCAATCAATACATATTAATTACCTGAATATGAACAGAAGTTTGAAATTATGGTAGCACTATAACATAAGGTTTATATTTTTTCAAAGTTTTTCATTATTCTAAACTATCAAATAGTATGGTTAGCACAACCTAAGATAATGGGTTTTTTTGAAGAAGTTACTTACAAAAATAAAAAAATTAAGTTTAATTCGTTTTTACATAATTACTTTTGTTTTAGATATCCCTATTACATATCCCAACTATACAAGAAAGATAACAAAATTCTCACTTGGCTAAGATATAATGCATGGATAGTCTTTTACCCTCTGGGATACTGTTGCGAAATGATAATTTTGTACAAAAATTTGATTCTTATAGACCAAAGTCGCAAATGGTCTATGGAATTACCAAATGCTTTTAATTTCATCTTCAATTTTGCATTTGCACTTAGGATATATATGCTGTTTATAATAACTCCTGGAATTATCACATTAATGGCTCACATGAATAAGGCAAGACGACAAAAATTTAGCAGCAAAGGAAAATTGAAACAAAAGTAAAGTCTAGATATTGATTTAGTTCTATACAAAAATAATCTCTGTGTAGGAGACCAATAATTTTAATGAATTTCATGTAATATCTGTTTTTGTCAGAAATATTTCAGATTCACTGTGTGATAATATATCATTTCTTGTTACGGGTTGCAAAATATTTTTTAGATCTGCACAAGAGGATAACAAATCTCTAAATAAGTGAAAGTTTGAAAACGTTTGAATAAAAATGCTATTATTCACAATTATATTATTTCTGAAATATAGAATTTCAGAAATTGTGTGAAAAAGCATAACAACATGATCCAAATGCAATTGTTTATTGAAATTATAATAAATTAAGGATAACATGATAAACAACTATAAAATATAAAGGATCATTGAATTCTAACTGAACAAAGCAAACATCCAAATTAGTGTTTGGTTACCTTTATAAATTGAATAAAAAACACTTGGCTCAGTTTCTCAGAATTATATTATTGCTTGACGATTGTTTTGCAGTATTACCCATTTTCAAAATTTAAACTGCTCAAAATTCAAATTAAACATTTGAATTAAGTATGCAATTCAAATTATTATTCAATCATGTTTCACCAAGAGGTAAGCAACAAAATTATTTTTTGTAAATGGGTATTATACCTGTTGAGAATAAAGAACTGATTATTATTCAATCTGAGTTATTAAACTGTTCAGTTTAACTTTTAAAAATGGGGTAACACCCCAACACAATTGTCCATCAAAAATATAATTATGTGAAACTAAGACAACTTGTTCATTCAATTTATATTAAACAATGTTTCACCAAGAGATCAGCGTACGTTCAATCAAGTTTATTAGTTTACATTTACAATAAAATATCTTATGGTACTTATTCCAAAATTTGTGCTCTGTACCAGTAGAAGAATTTTGATTTCCTGTTTTCTAGTAAACTTTACATTCACTAAATGAAGATGTATTAAATAATTCAAATAAAAAGAAGACTATTACAGATATAATAAATATTGCCATGTAATTTCTCCCCAGATGTAATAATGATTTTCCACACTCGCTCCAAAGAAATCACAACAATGTTACTGTTTCTCAGTGTTATTTTATATTGTCTCACTTAAATAACTTTGATAATGAATCAGTCAATTTTCCTTCCTATCAAACCAAGTTCCAGATACATGAAGTTTAACTGAAAGTAACAGTTCACGTTGTCAGCCTTATCTGCCTCCAGTATACTATTGCACAGGGGTGGAAAGAATTATTATCATCTGTGGTTTAGATTCTCTACCATCTAAACTCATTAGCTTTAATTTTATTTTTTGTGTAATTTGTGAAGAAGTGTTACAAGTAAAATTTCTATTTGCCATAAAAAGTTTGTCTATTGAAAAAATGAATTAGATTACAGTCTAAAAAGGAGGCAATGCTACCTGTCTTGGTTGAAATTTTGTTCTCTTATGCAGGTAATTAACATATTGAAAAAATTATGATTTTTTTCATTCACAATATAACTTGAAACAGAAATTTTCACAAAATGTAATAAATTTACCAAAGAGGAATAAATCCATAGCTAATATATATATATATATATATATATATATATATATATATATATATATATATATATATATATATATATATATATATATATATATATATATATATATATACTCAAAATGTGTTAGAAATTATTTAATTTCATTCCATGAAATGTATGCTTTTATATCATCGTTTCATTACTGCAATTATTATAGATATTGGGCTGTGAACCCTCAGTCAGTAACTTTATTCCTTGAAGTTTTGTATAAAAATAATAACAGTCATTATGACAAGGATTATTGAAAATTATAAACATTCTCAGCTCAGGATTAATTTTATATTATTATGCTGCACTAAAATCATTTTTACTTATTGTATTTGAAAATGTTCCCTAAGTGATTAACTATATCTCAGATCTATTCTTATAAATTCCATATTTCTGCTAGGAAGTTACAATATTAAAACACGAATAAATTGTTATTATTGAATTGTTACTAGAATAATTCTTCGATACAATTTTTAATGAATTTTCCTACTTTATCAAATAAGAGGGATAAAGAGTGAAAGTTTGACTGTTCTAATTTCTAAAGCAAAAATTGTAAAAATTAAAGCATGGTTCGAAGCATCCAATTGAAGTATTCAATCAGATGAAGTGCACAGATTTAGTTTTTTACATACAGTTTTATGGGTAATACATGAAATGAGTTTTTTCGCGGGTTCTGTCGCATTAATTGGATAACTTGTAGATGTATAAGTATATTGTCTTAAGTTGAAAAAACGCTACTTTTATTAGTACCTAGTTAGTAAAATTGTGTATCAGAATAAATTTTCAATACATTAATAAAAAATACTTTTGTTTTATTGATTTTTGTTTAAATGTTGGAGGTATATTTTCTGTCTAATCTTATGAACTAAATGAGAATCTTAAGTTAATGAAGAACAAAATACGTATAAATTACTTCTTTTTGCTGTACTTTAACTTGATTATAATTAAAAAGCTGCGATATTTAGAAGATGCAGGATGGTGAAGTATCAATACTACTTTTCATACAGAAATCCAACAAATTACGTTGTCTAATCAATTGAATGACATTTTTTCAGTTCTCATTTTTATTACTACATTACGATTATATAAAGATAATATGCAAAAGTAGTAGATTGGATTTCTTTTACAGATGTTATAGAAGTTTATAATTTTTACAATGAATTTGATATAAATGGATCAATTTCAATACATCTCTTATTTCTACGATTGTTGCAAATGAAGTAAAGAAGCAATTACAAAATCTAGCAGCAAAAACATGAATTTGTAATCTTCTTTCAATCTGACTATGTCGTTCAGTATTTTGTTTGTACCAGATTAATTTTTTTTTCAAACAATTTTCAAACAAGTGGCAGTAATTTCTGTATAAGCAACTCACTGTATTCCGATAGCAGTTTCTTTCATTACATTATAGTTAATTCATTACATTCAATAATCTTGCATACTATATTAACGTAGTGTGATTTAAGGAGTGCGTATTTATGCAACTAACTTTTATAACGCAATATACAGAATTTATGAATAGAACGTGAGAACGGAAGTTTGATTCCCTCGAACTAATAAAATTGGTGGCATATCTTTGGTTAACAATTCTATCCATGTTAAATATAATGGTGCAGATATAATATTCTTCCTTGGTATTGGAAGGGTCATCACAACTAAATTAGCTTCTGATGAATGTTCCAAAAGCAGTTCCCTCAAACGCATGTGTCTATTAGTTTTTTCCTTAACAGCCAGTAATTCTGCTTCGGATATTTCACCTGGAAAAAAATTATTTTTGCAATTGTTGAACCTAAATATTTTTTTCCCATAAACATTTGCATATATATATATATATATATATATATATATATATATATATATATATATATATATATATATATATATATATATATATATATAAGAAATGAAATTTTTGTGCTTATGGCACTGAATGAAATATTTAAGAATGTTCTAGTGTTCTTTTTCTTATTATATATATATATATATATATATATATATATATATATATATATATATATATATATATATATATATATATATATATATATATATATATATAAACGACATAAACTTTTCGAGTATTCTAGATCACTTTCCCGTGACAAGATCAGTGAGAGTAGTAGAGGCTTTGTAGACATTTCATTCAAACATCTTAGAAGATGTGTTTAGATAAGTGAGAATAGTCAACCCTAGCGGGAAAGTCGATAGGGCTTTAAGGATATAAGGATACGCCGTCTAGGCACGTTCCCAGGGACCTGTAATTGATAGAGATCCTGCAGGTGCGAAAAACATATTTATACTGAAATAATAAAATTATAAAGACATACTATAATACTACTTGGTTATTAGTTTTCATAATAAGTTGGGTACTCTAATCTCCAAAATCAGGCTTTCGAATATTAATAGGTTTTTATTAATTTGAATATTTATATGGATTATTGCTCAATACATCTTGAAGAACGATTAACTATTCTTTCCTTCTTAAAACCAAAAAGATACGTCTGCAATCAACATTGAATCAACGTTGAAAGAGTTGCTTATGTGGATTATATATTATATTTCGTATTAATTTAAGTTAGTAAATAGATAAAATGAATGTATAACCTTGTTTGTCCATTTTTTTTTCTATTCTGAAAAATAGTGTTCGGTTAAGACAATAGGGGCCCCATTATCCTAATGTGCTCAGTGCAACAAATAGTAAAGGTGGCTCTGGCCAAAACTCCAAAATTCTAATGTTACTACAGTTTTATCTTTATGCCATACCATAATTGTCTGTAAGGTTTTTCTGTGAACTTTTGTATTAATTATGAAGACGACTTCATTAATTTACACAAATATAACGAATTTAAGAATTCTTCCCACAATTTCTTAGTACCACCCTTCTCAATTTTCAACCAATTCATCCTCAATATTATAAAAAAGGGACAGAAAAATTAAGAAATTACTTACAACCGTCTGAATTGTTATCTGAACCTCTCCTGAACTCAGCAATCAAAGAGTCGAAGTATTGTTGCGTTTTATCGGAAGGTTTATTAGTAATGTCTGGAACTACCAATAAATCAGTGTAGTCGATTCTGAATTTAGCTAGAAGACTGGCCATGTTCCTGTGCTCTAGTTCGAGTTCATCTCGTTTGTTAGCGAGAGCAAACACTCTAAGCTTGCAGTGATTCCAGTTTTGTCGGGTGCTCAAGATATACGGCAGCAAAAGTGTCAAACCTAGACAAAACAATAATAGTCATTTTCAATATTCAAAAAAGGGGTATTTATTAATGACTTATTCATTTATTATAAGAATATCAATTCTATTTTCATTCAGATACATATTAATTCAGATATAATTGACAGTAGGTTAAGCAAGTTTAAGATAATACCGATATGCATCAATATATAAATAACGATTGTATCTTTCTTAAAAACTAGTTACGGAATCTATAACACATTGTTTGATATCTGTTTATTATCATTATAGTGCAACAGTATCAAAGCATACAACTATGAAAATTACAAAAATGGAAAATGAGTTTGCAACGAATCCCCTGGTAATGCAAAATTATAAAGCAAGATCAATTCAATACATTTAACAATCCCTATTTCTAATAAAAAAATTTTCTATTGTTCATTCATCCATTTTTTTCATTTCGACCTTTATAAATTAATTTGACCTTTAAAGAGATTAATTCGACCTGTATGAAGCCGATATTAGAAAACTAGAGTTGGGAGGATAACACCCAATTTGGGTTATTCAAATTGTAAAAATTTTTCTTAAAAGCGGTTAAATGTTCATTTAAGTAAAGGTTTTATAGTACAATTTTGACAAGTTTAATATAATAAACTTTATTAATTGAATAATTTTTACAGTGTAGGATTTAGAAGAGTTTTTCGGACTTGATCTCAAATTTGTTATGTGATCAAGTCTTGTTGAAAATTTTAACGAAGTAGTTGTATTGAATTTTCGGCGGTAGGTATCTATGAATTATTACCCAGATAGTGTTCGATTTTTTGGTGTATTTGCGATAAGCGTTTGAGGTGGCATCAAGTTGAACTACTCAGTTCAAGAATTTCAGAATTTGAGAATTTTTCAGAATTCAGAATTTTGCGCTCAATTTCTTAACACCTCTTGCCTTTAGGAGGCAATTTTTTGGTTGAATTTTCTTTATGACAATATCCTATACAGCCTCTTTTTAGAGTCTCTAGGAAATATAAAAATATTATTATTAGAATACAGAGTTTGAGTTACCTACTTTTTTAATTCCGAAACTTCTTTTTATGATTCTGTACCTTCATTTAAATTACTCTTAACGCATAAATGAAATGCGTTTGAGATATTTCCTTGCGACTAATGTTCGAAGTCGCTGCAGATTAATATTCTCACGAAATATAATCAAGATTAATTATTTACTTACCTCCATCATCATATAACCACCACACATCAATCGTTCCCCCACGCCGTTGCCTCCTCCGAAATTGAAATATTCTGCTTATTTTTGACTTCTGGGGCTCAGGTTCCTCTGCTAGTGCTTCACTTATAGATCCAGCTATCGATTTCGGCACTTTCTTCTTCGAATAACTATCCTCGTTTGCTGTCGGATTCAAGTTTACTTGATCCCGCCTGGAAACTGGCGATGCAGGCACGGAAATATCGCTACAACTACTGGCTGATAGAAAATGTGCAAAAGGACAATTATTTTAAAAGGCCTCAAAGAAATACGATTAAAAAATTTTCCTAATTCAACCTAATTCGGATGTGTTAAATGTCTAACTTTCTACTATTCATGCTTTTCTATTCATACTCGATTTAAATGTACATATCTGTTGCATACTATGAGTATATACTATGCCTGCAGATATAAGAAAATATAAGTATTCAAAATAGCATTAAACACTGTTGTCATATGTTATACTAAATTTAATTAACGAAACGGGAGAAAGCAATTTACTACAACGTGTAGATTCATGCTCCTCTACAATCTATTGAAATTTATTGCAATAATGATTTGAGAATATGATGAAACATTTTATAATAATCAAGCTTTGGATTTCAATTAAAGCCATGACCATTTAACATTTGCATATGATCTACGAGTATTTTCTCTTGAGACTATTCTGATAGAAAATTCAGGATGAATTATTTTTCAAACCATTGACACGATTCAACTGAGTTAATAATCTTATACCAAAGTAAATGGCATACCGTCAAATAATACTAAAAATTCTAAATTCAATTTCAATTCTTTCAGATCAATTTTATTTTGTTTCATAGACCAAAAAGTACCATTCCCGTTTGCAATTTTATATTCTTATTAAAGTATGACTTGTAAAGTTCTTGCGAAATAGGAGGACTAAAGCCTGTCCATCCCATTTATCATTAATATAGGTAACAGCCTTTT
The DNA here is from genome assembly GCA_030704895.1 of Henosepilachna vigintioctopunctata. Lineage (NCBI taxonomy): Eukaryota > Metazoa > Arthropoda > Insecta > Coleoptera > Coccinellidae > Henosepilachna > Henosepilachna vigintioctopunctata. The sequence continues at coordinate 8,632,285 of JARQZJ010000093.1, read as the reverse complement.
TGAATCAAAATGCATGTAGGTACACTCTGAAGACATGTTGTCGAATTAGGTAGCAAAATTTCTATGATGTTTAAATTACCTTGCGAAAGTTGACTGTATGATTGGTTTCGTACCAACGATTCTGAACTCTTGTGTTTTCGATCTTCAGGGATATTTTTGGTAACATTTAAACCCTGCTGTAGTCTCAGAATTCCAACACCAAAGTGCAAATCAAAGGCGGCACTGAAGTAAAGAAAAATACTTAGGGTTAAATAAATTTAAGAAGACAAAGTTAACAAAATGAACCATCATGACAAGCTAAATGCCAAATTCGCAGTATTCAATAAGAAAAATTGAGGTAAATTGATTCAGAAATAGAATTAAAGTTTCTCTTGAACCTGGTCAATAATGAATATGTTGGTAGAGTTACATTGTAACGGGTGATTCTTTAAGAGCTAAGTTTTTCAGGTTGGCGGCACTGGTTGGTAATGGCATCCAAACGTCATCTGTCAAAGTGAAAAGTTTTCAGTATGCTTTGCCATTTCATCATGGAAAGACTTACAAATGAGGAACGATTGCAAATTGTTGAAATTTACTATCGAAATTCGTGCTCTGTGAAAAATGTGTATCGTTTGTTACGACCATATTATGGTCGTCATAATCGACCTGGCGAATCAACAATTCGTGCTGTTATCACCAAATTTCGCACCAAGTTTACTTTGTTGGACATTAAACCATTGTCTCGCATATGTACAGTGCGTACTGAAGAGAATATTGCAGCTGTAGCGTACAGTGTTAATGAGGATCGTGATTCGTCGCCGTTCTCAGCAAATGGGCATATATTGAATGACTCAACTACATGGAAAATTTAACGTGTTGATTTGATGATGAACAGCCACATGCCATACAAGAATTCCCGATGCATCCCGAAAAAACGACAGTTTCGTGTGGTTTATGGGCTATTGGCATCATCGGTCCATTTTTCTTCAAAGACGACCGTGGAAGAAACGTTACCGTCAACGGCGAACGATATCGATCCATGATACGCAACTTTTTTTGCCCCAGTTGGACGAGTTTGAACTTGGTTGACATGTCGTTTCATCAAGACGGTGCCACATGCCACACTGCTCGTGAAACAATGGACATTTTAAAGGATGAATTTGGTGAGCAGCTAATCTCTCGAAATGGCCCTGTGAATTGGCCGCCAAGATCATGCGATTTGACGCCTCTGGATTATTTCTTGTGGGGTTATGTAAAGTCGTTAGTGTATGTGGACAAGCCGAATATGATTGAAGCCTTACAGGATAACATAACACGCGTAATTCGTGGGATACAAGTCGAAATTCTCGAAAAAGTGACGTAAAATTGGACCTTACGGAGCCGCGGACAACATTTCCATGAAGTTATCTTTAAAATGTAAATGGCAAAGGCCAAATTATCAATTTCAATAAAAATTTTGAATATATGATGCAAATTGAGTGTTGTATTCGATTTGAAAAAAAACTACGCTTAAAAAATCACCCATTATAAATCATCAAATTCCAGAATATATAGTCATGATGATTGAACTGAAAAAATACCAGTTGGTCGACTAACCATATATTTTTTCCATTTCAATTCTTTTTTGTAATCCAATAATCATTAACTCCAATCACGAACTATAAATCTACGAATAGATGCATACTGACCTATATATTTTTTATAAGTTTATAGTTTTTTGACAATTTTTAAATTTAATTAGACGCTTCGAAAAAAAATTAGGTTTTGGTTAGATAACACCTCGAAAAAGTGTATATAGTTGTGTATATGTAGTGTAAAAGTTGATATCATGAGAGAATAAACAGCAATTGTAAAGAAAGCCAAATAAACCGAAGAGCTGGTAAGGAAATTCAGAATTTTTCATTAGGAAAATTCTTTTTTAATTTGCTCATGCAGTGTAAGCATTCCTAAATGTTCAGCTGTCTACGATGTTACGAAAATGTTCCGTACTATGATTTCGTAATGTCGGTCCTCTTTTGGATGCCTCTTTATGCAATTAAATCTCCTTTCAGTAAAGTCTGAGCATTTTGATTATTTATTTGAAATGTAGTTTTATTGTGGGGGTCTTAATTATAATATTATATGTCTCTAGCGACTGATTTATCGCTTGAATAGCTTTTTTTGTCATGTATACTGAAGTAAATATATTGAGGAAAAAGTTTAAAACTTAACTTACTGTAACACATTGAAGTATTGCTGAAGACTGCTCCTAGTGCATGTCATCCAGTCCGATTTGTGACCCATTAATAAAATATTTGGTCTAAGCTTTCCGACTCCGCATGCTTTTAGAAGAGCAGTAGAACCTTGTTCGAAGTTCATTCCATCAACTTGCATGTAAAAAGATTTCATTTTGTGTGCTTTTAGCCAGCTTTGAGCTTTATAATGCAATACATTTCGAACCCTTTGATGTAAAGGTTCCTGAAAGCACCAGTCTGTATTCTAAACGTGAATTGAATTCGAAAATTAAGCTGATCGCTCCATCATACCTCGTTAATGTGTCCGCAAACCAACATTGATAAATTTTTAGTTATCAGGTAAGCAAAGTCTACAAGAGCAGGCCTTGCGCTAGGCATCCCAGTTAGTGCGAGTATTTGTGGTCTGTAATTTTTCACATGCTCCTCCACCGTATTTAGTTGTTGAACTGACTGTAGAGCCGTTTTGTACATTTGCGCCTGAGTTGTCGATCCCCAATTGACATCTGAAAAATAGGCACGAATATTTTATGTAACTCCAAATTTTTGAGACAAATAAATAAAATGATAATTTAGGATTTTAACAAATAAGTCAACGGATTGGCGTTATTAATGACGATAATTAAGTTTTACATAGGTAATGGGTATTTTACGTGATGTGTTCGTTAATTATTTCCAACTTATTGATATTTTGAATTGTTTGAGAAATGAACATTTCGATTCACAAAAATGTATATTAAAATTTCTTCAGGGAATTTGATTACTTTATATTTTTCGTACATTTTTTATGAAATGGTTCGAAAATACTATAGTGCTCCAAGAAATATTTTCCATTTCATGTCTGATAACATTTGGAGATTGAAAGATGTTATAAACCATTGGACAGAAATCTTTATACTAAGACACAATCAAGGGTACTTAAACTTTCTTTTATGTACCTATTTATAAACATGGTTCAATTTAACATTAAACTAAATTCCACAAAAATTGTCTAATAAACTCGACATATTCCTCAAGGTACTTACTTTTCACCAAGAGTTGGATAGGTTTATTTCAAAAAAACTAATAATATATTCCTTTATAATATTGACTTAAATTTTATGGTCAAATCTGGGATACGTAATTTCGTAGCAGGTAATATTCTCATTATTTATGTAACTCCATCAGCTATAAAAATATATTACCTGCTACGAAATTATAATTGAGTTCGAATATACCACGTTTTTAAATCCTTATCGCATTTTGGATTATTGGTTAGTAGCGAAATATATATCGAGTTTAGATATCGAAACATTTTGTTTAGTCCATTATACAATATTTGTTAGCAAGGCTCCACCAAATGTTATGTGAAAACGTTATTGACATTTTTTGTCAACTTCAATCGTCCAAGTGCAGCTGACAGATATGAATGAAGTTTAATTTTTTTTTTTTGATCCAGTGAACCTACAGTTTAACGTTGATTCCGAACTGCCAATGGGCTCGTAATGAATGTACACTACGCAACAGTTTTCATCATTTAACTACTCAAATCATATACAAACACATACTTACCCATGCCTTCACAGGGGTTTGAGCCCGAGTCCTACTGCACCATAGTAAAATGTTCTCCCGACTAAGCCACGAAGGCTGACAAAAGTCAGAATTGTACTCGAATAAGTAGTTTGAGTAAGAATAATTGTACTCGAATCAATTTCAATATTTTATATAATGCCTCAATCGATGTTTTTCCTCTCATTTTTTATGAATTATCAGAAACAAGTTTTCAGTTATTTTACACGTTTTTTATTGGCTTGATGAATCATTCAGAGTCTAGTGGACAAATCTAATAAATACTCACCTGGTTTTCTATACGAAACCACTAGATACAACGTTAAAACTGCTGACAAAGTGAGGAGAGCTGTCCACCAAGAAATCAGAAACATCACCAAGACGCAGACAACTGATCCGAATAAACTCAACCACATGTTGTAATACTGAAAAAACCTGCACTTCAGTTAAAAGCAGAAATTACACTCAAAGCAGTTATACTTTAAAAGTCGGTCTCCAGCCCACAGGTTTAGCCAAAGAAGCATGAAACGTCGAAAAATTGATGAGAGTATAAGCTGCTAGGAAAAAATTAGAGATAAGTGGAGCTATCAAGTTGAGTTCCCCTGAAAATTAAGATATTATCAAATCAATCACTATTCTCTCGAAAATAATGATATACTGACCTATTAAAATAAAAGAGACTGCTATAAGGAAGGTAAGTACGTATCCTCTGAGTGGTTCACCATTTTTGCCATATCCTTTGGCAAACCATTCAATTTTAGGATATAGTTTATCTTTACAGAGTGCTTGAAATACTTTAGGGGCAGATACTAGAGAAGCAAGTGCTGAGGATAAAGCTGCTGCGAAACAACCAGCATATATTACTGGCCCAACCCATGATACCAATTCCACGACCTTGCAAAATATAATAAAATTTGAGTACAATAAGTTAGTTGCTGAAAGTTTATCAATATATAGAGGCTCAGTCTTCTTTGGGTATGAAGTATATCAACAATTTTAATTGTTTCCATCAAACCCTGGTTTTTAGCATTATTTATTAATTAAGTATTGTACCTTGTTCTGCTTCTTAACTGTGTTATGTTATATTTCCTTGTGAATAACTCATACAGATCATGATTGTCCCAAATTTGAAGAGAACATAAAAAAGATTCTTGGAAGCTTGTCTTTCGTTGCAACACCTTCAAATTAATTATAAATATAATTTGAAGATCACAGAAATACAATTGAACACATATAATGGAAGAGTTACAATAATATGTAGGTATCTATTATAAATCGTTCAGTAACTGTTTTCAATTCTATTTCTGTGTTTCCTCTTCCTTCCTATTTTTTCCTTTATTCTTGGAACTTATTAACACCATATTCACCTAAGTACCTCTTATTTGCATATTACATCAGTTTTTAATCTTATAGCAAGTTAATGTAGCATCCGAAGAAGAAGAAGAATACTTCGAAACGTGCGTCATGCATATTTGTTTTAATATATGAGAATTTGAATATTGTTTAATTATGGATACTAATTTGGTGCTGAATATCGATCGAACCAATTATTGAAATTTAATCCAAAATATCAAATATCCTTTATTATAATACTAAAATGGCTCTATAGTTAATGGAATCTTCAGAGAAACAAGCAGTTGGCACCTATGTTCTACATAAGGAATTTTCTATGGATCAAATTCCTCTTCCGGAGCAATCCATGTAAAAACATGTCTAACTGCACTGCTAAGAGAAACTCTCCCATATCACTCAAGCTACCCCCTCTCTTACCACAAACACAGAAGTGATATTAATCACGCGTCTTTAAAAATATGATAAAAAGACAATTTTCATTTTTTCAGAAGTAGAGATATAAACACTCACTTGAAAACTATTTTGAAGACCATATTTGCATTCCCCTGGATGACAAATAGGTAAAATCCCATCAGCGTAGTCTTCAATGTTCCCTGTTGCGTCTCGCATGACGGTGAATCCGGCCACAAAGGCCATAAGGAGATAGGAAAAAGTTGTTATTAATATAGATAATAGTGTACCTTTCGGTATAGAAGTTTGAGGGTCCTGAAATAAATAAGATAAGTGTTAAATTGGTTATTGAAATTACCACCGCTTAAACTTATTATTTTTAGAGAAGATACGTAAAATATTATTCATAGATATATAGGTTTATCTATTAAACTCATACTGAGTAGACATTATTACCAACTAGAAACGTATCTCTTTCAGTTTGAAATTTTTATAAATAGTACTTATGTTTACATTTGGACAGTATGAGAGAGTATTGATAGTAATACATAAGATCACTAATTAATTTGCTATTGAGTTTGCAAGACCTAAATAACGACGTATAGGCAGTGCACTAAGTTGCACTTCTTTTTAGTTGCCTTCTTCGTCTGATAACGTTTTTTTGCCCAAAAGATATGCTATCGTCTAAAGCAGGGGTTCCTAAACTTTTTTTACTACGCCTCCTCCTGTTAAAATGGAAACCATCCACGCCTCCATTCACAGTAAATTTTATGGGCATGTGGAAAAAACCAAGAATTACATTGAAAACAAAACATGTATTTTCAATAACACAAAGAACAACATCTGAAGAGTCAATTTAAAGACATACTGTTAGAGAAAAACATAGACAAAAAGAACATAATAAACTAGTAAGCTAGTGAGATGAGTGGGCTTGCATTTTCTTCACTAGTAAACCTATTCTTGGTTGTGTTTTAGTAAAGGCACAACGTAAGTCACTGGTAACATCAAGTTTGTTTCTGAACTTAGTTTTAATTGGAACGAGGGTTGAAAATGCCTTTTCACACAAGTAGGTATTCTAAAAAAAAATCTACAATGTGAAAACAGTTAAAAGAAATGTATTGATTTTATTTATTTAGAAATTTTCATTTTTAACTGGTCTTGTGCTCACGCCCCCTGACAAATCTTCACGCCCCCTTGGGGGCGCCCCCCAGTTTGGGAATCCCTGGTCTAAAGGTATGAATTCGACTCTCTTATGTAGCAAAAGTCCTTTCACCATTCGAATTCGTGTTTCGTTCACGCTTGTTTTTTGTCACTACTTACAGTTCATTAGTTTCATAAATTAGGTCGATTTCTTGTAAAGCCAAAGGCCACATATTGAGTGTCTTTGAGTCCTTGACTGTTTCAAGAAAGTGGAATTTTCTACAATCACAAATTGTCGCGATTGTTGAAAATTCTAGACTTTTCTAAATTAAAACTAGTAAGTAGAAACATTCCTAAAAATTGGCTCTTCAAAAAATTAAAAATAAAACAAAATAGATTCTTCAGATTCTCACGAAATAAATATAAAAAAGCGAGGAGGGGCTTGGCCCATTCTCATTTTTTTCAAGTATATGGAGGAAAGGGTTAAACATTACCTTAAATGCTCTTACCTAATGAATGGACTCATTTATAATCATCGTGATTGATATATGAAAATATGACTTACAACATTTTAATTTCACATTTTATACTGTGATAGTAAATGGCATCAAATATTAAATATATAACTTAAGCATATTCTGATTATTCTTAAGCACATTCAAATTATCTCTTCTTCTCAAAATTTGCAATCTCACCTTCAAATCTCCTGAAATGTTCGCCCCGGCCAAGATACCTGTAGCAGCTGGAAAGAATACTGCAAAGACGCTAAAGAAGTTGTGATTTACTCCTTCGGAATATCTGTAGTCCGGATAAAAATTTTGCTTGAACAATTTCCCTGAAATTGAAGACACATGAAAGTTGTTGAATCAATTTTTTTTAAATAAAAACCTTACAATTATAGCCTAAGAACCCTTGGGCTCTTGCTTTTTCATTTTGTGGTCCTATGAAAGTTCCGATGAAAAAGTCGAAAATGGCAATAACAAGGATAATCAGGAGGCCGATCTGTGCCTAAAAATACGAAATAAACGAACGTGGGCTTAGTTAGTTAGATGGATGATTTCTTGAAAAAAAAACACAATTCAGGATAGAGTCCCAGCATTTACAGAGGAAAAATACGAAACAATATTGATATACCGTAGAAATCGAACTTGATTTTAACAAACTTAAAATTTGCAATGTTTATGTGACATCAATTTGAAAAGAAGAAAAAACAATTTCAACTTGAGTAGGAACATACATACACTTAATGGAACTTTGCTAATAAGCACAATAATATGTGAAATTGAAAAATTTTTACTATATACCACAAACAAACAATATTTTATTTGTTCGACATATATTAAATTAAATTAAACTCTTGGCTCAATGTTTCACGATTATATTTAACAACATGAATTAGTCAACATGTTTCTAGCGTTAGCTCATTTTCAACGTATTGTTGACAACAGTTGAACAATTCATTATTCGACATATATTTCGACCTGGTAATCCGAGTTCATAGTACTACTCCGAATTCTAATAACTAATTAAAAACAAATAGTAATGAATTATTGATAAATTTAATTAAATTAAACACTTGGCTTGTCAACTTGGCTTCAAGACAAAGTCTTGAAAATGAGCTCACGCTCGAAACATGTTGACTATTTAATTTTATTGTTGAATATATTCGTGAAACATTAAGCCAAGTGTTTAATTTAATTTAATATTTCATTATACAATATTTCAGAAACACCAAGAGTTAAGCGAGAATTCAATCTCAATAATTGATATATTCAAATGGAAAATATCGAAGTATAGATTCTTAGTTTTGTAGCTAAATTAAATTCCTTCTTATAGTACTGACGTGATGATAAGTTGATAACAAGGATAAACAGAATGTCTTTGAAAAATAATACATGTTAAAATTGAATAAAAATTGCAAATGTTCAGATTGTCATCTAATTTATAAGTATTAATAGCGTAAACCACAATAATAATAGAAACAAGAACAAAAGGTTACATAAAATCACTTTTTCGAAAATAATCACTTCATCGATTTTAATGAGTTGAAAACCTTACATTTATTGAAGAAGAAGAAAAAATGGAATTAATAGAAGTGATTGAAATCAGGTCATCGTTAAAACAAAATATTGTCTTGTATGTACTAATTACGTCCATAATATAAAATATTATTATCTATATAAATCAGTTGTATAAACTGTTGTAAATGATGTAGCAGCCCGAAACAAATATCCAATGAATGATATAGTTTTTGAGACTTGATTCAAGTGTTTTGAAGTAGGTATGCTATGTCTTAACTGTCCTATAATCTATTCAACATTGCTCTGTATTCCTAAAAATATAGTTGAATGTGAATATCATCGATAATGTTTCGAGATGTGTCCAATTGAGATTATTATTTGCAATGAAAACATTCTTTGGGATTCAGAAAGTCAAACACAATAAATGGACTGTGCAGAAAATGCTGGTAGAATAAGGATAAAATTCAAGGCAACCACTTTATAGGCTTATATTTATGATAAAGATATATTGGACGATATATCAAAAATCATAGACCATAAAAAGAAGGTAAACAGTTATAGTGAATTACGTTTTGCTTTTCTTCATTTAACGAAAAACATAACACGTTTGATTAAAACTGCAACGCAATTAGTCAATACGTCATAGCTACTGAAAATGCAACCACTGCCCCCGTATCGCCTCAATTATCACAAAATATATTCAATTGAAACCGGGTTTTGCATTATAGTAAGGTCCGAGGCGTAGTAACAGGACGTGAAAAGTGACTTGGGCCCTCTTAGGACCGGCTAGACTTTTTGAGATTTCATTATTATGAAATTATATAAGCATTATCACAATAAACGCTCATATTTAATGAAGAAACAGATAAATGAGGCATTATCTTTCAAACAAAAGTTGTTACTACTTTGAAACTACTTGGAAATATGAAATTTTAAACATCACCAAAGTTGTATCTACTGCTCTCCAGAGTGAAAACTAAACCGTGAAGTGAAGGGGTGTGAAATTTCTAAATAACTTTGTAATATAGTAAAAACTTTCGTCTAAACTCTAATTCTATCTTTTCATATCAATTGAATTAGTTTTTTATTCAATTGATTTTGGATAGGAAATGTAATAAATTATAAACTAACTTCGTCTATTAGATCTCAGTCACTATGTAAGTGATTATAAGTAGCACAATGTTGGTATGTGTATATAATCTTAGACCGCCCCAATTAGAGTACACGGGTGATGACCTAACACCATATCATATGCTTGAATTTTCTCATGGGCTCATTGAACAGAATACTTTGTGTAGTCAAAAGTTTGAGCATCAAATATTCTTTCATGATACAGAAAAATATCTTTTAACATGAGATACGTAATTATCAGTATAATACAAAATGTTATAATAATTATTTCAATTTATTTTCCAATTGCCTAAGAAAATAATTCAGCTTGTTCACTAGTACTCCACCAAACGAAATAAGATGAACCTGTTCTGGACCTAAATTACAAATTTGCATTAGGAATTTTGCAAAAATTATGTAGGAACGAATGTTTGTAAGGAGAAAAACAATTTTTTCAGAGAACATATGACAAGGTGGCAAATTTTAAGCGAAACAACTGTAAAAAATTTGAAACCTATAGAAAGTTGAAAAACAGCGATTCATACAAATTCAGTGATTTTTTTTCACTCCTCAGGAGATATTCCTTGTCGATCAATAAAAGCAGCAGTGTTCAATTTTAGCAGTGAACTTTATTCAAACTCCAACCTGAAAAGAGATTAATAAATACAACGCCCTGTTTTCAACATAGCTCAACTAAAAACTGTCAAATAAACAATAATTCCACTTTGTGAATTGAAATTATTTCCTCTTGAAATAATGGATAAGTTATTTCGAAAGGCATCTATAATGTAAATTAATTCCTCATGCTATTCTTGTTGCACACTTTTGAAAACTTTTGTCTATTTTATGGAATTACTGAATGCAGTACACATACAATTCGGTTACTCGCCCTTTATTCAACCCTTTTAACAACTATGGCAAATGAGTATATGTTTCCGGGTTTTTTGGTCGTGGTTCAGGATTTTTAGTTCTTGACTGCGGTGGGTATTTTCGAAAGACTTTGCGATTCAAGAACGTTCTCAGGAGATTCAGGATACTATTACAGGATATTGTTGACCCTGCAAGCTCAACCGAAACTGGGCCAACCCCAGGCGAGAGTTGTTTGAGATGGTGATTTGAGAAGGTTGTGAAGGTTTGCGAATGACCGCAATAGCAGGCGGAACGTCAGGAATTGAAAATCATGTTAGACCACTGACAAAAAGCCGGGAAAATTAAATTCATATAGACTCCGGTCATGAAAGCCTTCAACTGACAATGACAAACATTTTCCAAAAGAGTTTGAAAAAAATATTGATAATGGGTTAGTAGCCCGAAACGAATGTCGGATGTATTAAAGAATTGGGTGGCATTCACCCAGTGTTTTTAATTAAACGATACAATAAATCTAATAATGCTTTTTTTCAATTTCAACATGTTCAATTATTGGTACTTTCTTATTTGTTCGAAGTAAGAATATTCGCATCAAAATATATTTTTAGTCACTTAAAATTAACTGGAATATATATGTGAAATTAAATGATTTCTCTCTACATTTCTTACCTTAGCTTCCCACTCCATACCAACTACAACTATTACAGTCAATAGAACAATTATTATACATCCAATAATTCTGACGTCATGAACACCACCATCGACAATATAAAGATTAAATTGCCTCAGAAGGTCGTTGAGAGATTCACAAAAACCAACTACATACATAGCACATGCTACTGCGTTAGCCAGTGAAAAAATTAAACCAATAGAACCTCCAAATTCAGGACCCAAGCTTCTTGATATCATGTAGTATGTACCTCCTGTGAAAAACATACAAGTTCAAATTCATTACTAAGCTAACGAACTTATTTCTATAAAGATATTCAGCTACAAGTAAAAGAAGAAGATAGACGGTATTGACTTGATTTCCAAGTTCCTTACTTGGTTTTTTGTTCAATATAGTAATTATTGCTTTTTGATTTTGTTATTTCTTTGTATTGGGATTAATTCATGAAGTTCATTTTATGGTAATAGTTATGACTTATCTAGTACCTTAGAAAAAATTTGAGGTAATAGTATGTTTAAAATCGAGTAGAAAAAATGCAAGTACTACAAACATTGGAGAGATTTCGCTAAATGACATTGTGAGTTGGAAACTACAAAAACTCTAGAAAAAGTCTATTCAAAACCGCGCTTCTACCAAGAATACTATCTACAAATGTGTAATTCTAATTGCTATATTAGATTCTAATCCTTATGAGATGTATAAAATGAGATATATAAAATAAATAAGGTTATTATATCTACAAAATACACTGGTACTTTGAGAATATGTGGAAAACTATATATTCTGGAAGAATGAACTTCTCTTACCTCCTTTTATAACTCCATTAGTGCTAATAGCTGACATTGAGAGGGCTGTGATTGACGTCACGAGGGTCGTTGTGAGAATAAGAATAATTGATTGTCCTGAAATATATGAAACTTCATGTACAGTAAAAAAATAATGATTTAGAAGTAATATAGATTTATATTCTCGTATTACACTCCATGCGAAGCGCATAAATTAAGGAACACAGCTAATTGATTTAAGTCTTACAAACATTTCGGAGCAAATTTCGTTACTAGGTTCTTATTAAAATTAAAAGACATATCGACCGTCCTGCCCATTTGTACTTTATTGACTGTGAAAGACGGCTAGAAAAGTTAAGCCAATGCAAATTTTTCAGACAATTGAAAATCAGTCTTGGATGAGAAATACGAACATTAAAATTGGCGAAAACCAATTCACAGAGTGCAAAGAACAACACTGTGTCGTCGTGAAGTTGAGAGAGTGACCCTGCACGTCTAAAAGATCCAAAACATCGCAGACTCAGCTTTACCCACTGATCAACGGGTAAAGGGTAAAGCAAGCTAGGGATGGTCGATATTAGAAAAACTTTGATGTTGCCATTGATATCATAATCGAAAGACCAACATCGATGTTCCATATTTATCGAATACAGAATATCGATGTTGGATAACATCGATAATTTTTTGCATTAATAATTGACAAAGGAATAAAATACATTGACGTGTTTCGAAATTTATTCAGAAACAGAAAATATTATTTCATATTCCGATATTTTATATGAGGAAGAACCTTTTAATCTATTTCTATGTTGATAAAGAGTAGAGCCAGCTTTGGAAAAGTCTTTCGTGGATATCGCGATAGTACCTACTCAAATATTTCAATGCAAATTTTCTTATTTCGGGTAAGTGGAACCGATGACATTATTCCAAACTTGAATAGATCTTGGTTGAGATCAGACACTGGATTTTTCAAAAAGTAGCTCAACTCTGAGGGCATCAATGATCGATTCCGTTAACATCGATGTTACGATATTTTTTCTATAACAACAACGATGTAAAAACATCGACGTTTTTGCTTCCAACATCTTTGAGTGACAACAGAGAGAATTTCGCAGCCCTTCCACCCAATCCGTAATCCATCCCAGGAGATTACGATGAAGACATTAAATGAAAACACAAGAACCCCAGATTGGTGCTTTAATAATAATAATAATAATAATAATAAGACATTTATTCCCAACAGATATACATCCAATTACAGAGAAAAAATTACAAAAAAAATTACAATTTACAAAAAATTGCAAAATTGTACACAAATAATAATAAATAAGAAAAAAAATTAACAAGAAAAAAATCAAAAATAGGGAGTATAAGCTAATATATACAACGAAAAATTAATTCAAAATAAATTGAAATAACCAGATAACTAAAAACAAAAATGAAATATTGTCCATTACAAAGTTACGTATGGTCAGCAGAAGTTGACCATTTAGTAACGAAATATGTTTGATAAATAAAAATAAAATTAAAATCGATTGCGTTAGTATTATCTAGTAAACAAATAAAATAACTAAAATTAAAATAATATTTATAACTAAGACATATGTGGACAACAGAAGTTCAGGAAAATATCAGGACATCCCAATGCGCTGTTCTGAGTGGCATGCCAAGATAACTGCTAGCCGATCAAAATAGATATCACATCGACCGCAACAAACATCATAAAGATTACATATAAAATTGATAGGAGAACGTGACATAACATTTGATCTGCTGTAAGTGACATAAAATGTATTATTCCGCCTCAGACCAGGCCTTGGTACGCGAATATTTATTTTGCTGAGAAGAAATGGTGAGTCAATCGAATTCTGCAAAATTTTGAAGAGAAATGTTAGGCCGTTCCCAAACTATCGGTTAGGATAGAATGGTCGAAGCCTCTAGAAGGATATTGTCCATAACATCTGAAGTACATATACTTCAAACATTTCCTCTGAACTGCCTCCAAGTCGACAATAGAATTAATGTACACAGGAGACCAAATTATAGACGCATATTCCAGTTTACTGCGAATAAAGGAGTAGTAAAGCGTTTTCATAGTGTCAAGATTAACAAAGTTGCCCCAATTTCTAACCAAATAACCCAGCATCCTAGAAGCAGAAGCCGTAATGCAAGTTATATGTTTAGAGAAGGACAGCTTACAGTCGAAAAGTACCCCCAGATCCTTAAACTCAACACATCTATCTAGAATTTGACCTTCCAATGTATAACTATGATGAATTGGAAACAATTTTCGAGAAAATGATACAATTTTACATTTTACATTTAAATCATCTGCAAAAAGCAGATGCATGCAGTTAAGCTGTGAAGAAAGATCGTTTATATATATAATAAACAACAATGGACCTAAGTTGGACCCCTGTGGCACACCAGACGAGGCAGAATAGAGTGCAGATTCATTACTACCATGTTCAACATATTGAAAACGATCCGAAAAATATGACTGCATCAAATTTAACAACTGTGATGAAAAACCTATAGCCTTCAATTTTGACAACAGTATTCTATGATCGATCTGGTCGAAGGCCTTCTGGATATCTGTGTAAATAACATCCATCTGGCCACGGTCATTTAATGTTTCTGACAAGGAATGAGTAATGCATGCCAAATTAGTAACAGATGATCGATTCTTCATAAACCCATGCTGGTGTGGCGAGACAAGTGTGCGAACAGAACAGTATATAGAGTCATATAGAATGATTTCAAATATTTTAGCAAAATTGCACAAAATTGCTATGGGTCTATAATTAGTTATGAGAGCAGCATCACCGGATTTCAAAACTGGACAAATTTTTGTAACTTTCCAAATCTTTGGAATAAGCATATTTCTTAAAATAATATTGAAAATTAGGGATAAAGGTTTAGCGAAAGAATGAATACAGTCCTTAACTAAAAAACTAGGAATATGATCAACGCCAGATGTAAATTTATTTTTGAGCTTCTTTGATGCTCTGATTATATCATCCTCGGATATAACAGGAAGAGAAATTGAATTGTGATTTGGGTAAAGAATATCATACTTCTCAGGGGAGAATTGTACGTTGGAGGTAGTGAAGACGCTTGAAAAGAAAGTGGAAAATCCGTCAACAATGCTCTGAGAATTATTTAGTTCAACATCTTCGTATTTCATAATACCATAATAATTTCATAAGTGCTTTGAGAAAATTAGGGCTAATTAAGCCAATTATGTTTCATGTCGATTTGTATTCGTATTTTCATTATATCTTAAGCCATGACTGTACAGTAAAACCATGACTTAAGACTGAGGGTGTCACAGTTATCATTTTATTATTATATATTATTATAAGTACATAGCGATTTAGAGGTAATATGTACTCGTAATATACTTTTACTCAATATTGAATTATGTCAAAAAAAGTTATGAGAGTCATAAAAGTCAAGATAATAACCAAATTTTCTGTTACATAAATAAAGGATTATATTTGCTAATTATAAGTAAATATATTTATTTTGGAGAATGTCATATTTCCATATCTCAAATCATTTCGGCAATCAATTGAAGCTCTTAGTGTTTATCCAATGCTATACGTTCAATACCTCACAATTTCGAACTATAAGAAATTTATTTTGTTTGTTCTAATATTTACCAATACCAGCCTGTCCAACAACCCATGTTAAACGCAAAAATAGCATAACACCCCATATGTTGAGTAGACATCTAATCAAAACACCTTGTATCCATCCAAACTTAACCTGACCTTCAGTTAAAGAGTTTTTTCCATTTAGTGTTCCGTTACTGTGAACCTGCAAAATTAAATTTATTTAACAAGAGGTTTGGACAACTCCATGATTTTCGGAAACTATTTCAAATGTGATTTTTAATTATGTATTTTTGTTGTAGGTGTTTTTATTTGTGAATAAAAAACATATTAACCAATCCTTTATATTTTTATGTTTTCTTGTTATCGAGGTTTTTTGTCACCTGTATTAACTTCATTTATTATCCTACAATTACAATAAACTGAAGGTATTGCCAACTCAATAATAGCAAATAATCTCCTTTCTTAGACACGTTTTCGTTATTGCTTTATTGCATCCGCATGGGTTCTATAATACAAAAAGCATCACAAACAATATTCCAAATGATTATTCCAAAAATATTAGAAATAGAATATTTCTGATATTGTTGCAATGTCGATGACAAATGGAACAATCTGTAATGTACAATAATAAAAACTTTAAATTTGCGAAGATTTACTGAATGTATATAGTCTAATTGTATTAATAATAAATTCTTACTACTAGATGCAAATAGTAAATCTTCATAAATTTAAAATTTTTGATAATGTACGATACTCTACAATATTCTTTCACTTGTCATCGATATTGTAATTAACTCCTTTAGATGTTAACTGCTGTTATTTAACTGCAGTTCTTAATGTTTCATCCGAAGAAGTCCATTTGTTCAAATGTATGAGCAAAATTTACACATCGTTCACTATGTGTCCATATAAATAGTTAACTGAGAAGAATAACGAAAGATTAAAAACAAGAATTCTTCTCGAAAAAATTATTTAATACTTACAAAAAAGCATAAATTACACTGGGGAACAGTAATTTTGTTGTTTTAGATCTGTGACTTGTTTTTGACTAAATTTTTGTCTCTGAATTCAAAAATGTTGTCAATTTTTCTCAATTTTTCTTTAACGCGTCAAGTTTTTAAAATACAGGATACCCTCTCTTTACCCTAAAAGTAATACAAAATGGGCATACAGAGGAAAATAAAGTGGGTACTAACCAAACATATTAGAATATTTGATTCCTCCAAATGTTATTATAATATTAAAAGTTAAATTGTGTTTATACAAAAATTAAAAAAAGTCATTAGGGTAAAAATCTTCGCTTAAAACTCTTCGTAGAATGTTCAAACTTGGGACATTCTCGCTTGATGCTCCAACAGTAGTCTTACAGACATCCCATCTATGTTGATACCTTGCATGCATGGCCTTCAAATCTTGGTGGAATCGCTCACCCTGTTCATCACTAACAGCGCAAAGATTTTCTGAAAAATTAGCAAGATGGCTATGCAAGAAATGCAGTTTGATACTCATGTTACAGCCAAGCATCTTATCTTAAAGCATTTTAAGAGTTGTTGAACAATTTCGACGTAATTCTATGCTCGTGTCTATCCAAGAAAGTCCTTGACAATACTTTTAAATAATAAACAAACATTCTTTTCACGTTCGGTCATATGAAAAGTTCATCTTTAATAAGTTGCCGAATCTGTGGCCCATCAAAGACACCAGCCTTTATTTTCTCATATGACAAGCTAGGAAATGCCGAAGTGATATACTTGAAACAGTCCCCTTCAGGTGACAAAGCTTCAACTAATTGCTTCATGAGACCTAGTTTTATATGCAAAAGCGGAAATATAATGTTTTTTCTGTCGACAAGTGGCTGATTTAGAACGTTTAGATCACCAGGTTTCAGGCCAGATCTTGGCGGCCACACTGACTGCACCCAATGCTTCTCACGAGATCTGCTGTTCCACATTCATAGAAAACAGGGATAGGTACTTGGTATATCCGTGTTGCCGGCCAAGAAGGCAACAAACCATTTGAAGGTCAACACAGATGATCCATTGGTGTAACTTATATTGAAACAAGTCAATGAGTGTTTATGTCTCCGTATTCTTCATGCAAAAAAACTGAATGACATATTGGGACTGAACCATATAAATCTCCATTATGGAAATTGTGGGCGCTCTGTAATTCGCGTTCAGTTCTGCGAAGCTTAATAGTATACCTACGCAACAACTGTAGAAATAAAACTTGACGTGAGAGAAAAAAACAGATTAAAGTTTTGGAATCAGCATGTCACTTTACCTCTAAAACATCCTAAAAATCGAAGTCAACAGAAATTATGTTAAAAATTATTCTCCGGTGTTATTTGAAAAAGTCAACTCATAATTCTTTTTCATTTTGGCACTCACTATTGGTATTTTTGCATAGAAAAATAAAATTCAGTTATGATTCTCGCAAAAACAGGATATTTCACAAATTAACAATTGAATAAATTAATATAATTGAGACCCAAAAATTTCCGTAATTGGGGTAGTTATAATGTAACATCTTTATTTCATAACATGTGTAATTGACAGAATTTGGTTAACGTTGATCCATAGGTATATATATATATATATATATATATATATATATATATATATATATATATATATATATATATATATATATATATATTATATATATGTATATAGAAATATACATAAATACAGATGTTTATTACCAAAATTGTTTATTCATCTTTCCATTGATG
The DNA here is from genome assembly GCA_030704895.1 of Henosepilachna vigintioctopunctata. NCBI lineage: Eukaryota > Metazoa > Arthropoda > Insecta > Coleoptera > Coccinellidae > Henosepilachna > Henosepilachna vigintioctopunctata. Next base: position 8,613,834 of record JARQZJ010000093.1, on the reverse strand, counting down.
AATTTAAAACTTGAGTCAGTTTTTGATGATATATGATTAATGCAATTGCAAAGGTCATCCTACGGCTTTGATGACGGTTTCGGTTCAATAATTAAGGTTAATTATCAATCAAGGAGTATTTCTGTGTTAATTGTTACTTGACGGATGCGACAGCCTAAGAAAGGTAGGTAGGTAGGAAAATTGAGGCGCACACTTTCGTATTCACAACAACATTAATTGAAATATTATCATACTTGAATAATTGAACGATACCTTCAGGAAATTAATTATTGATTTTTTGAGTATTTATGTTCTAATCTTAGAATATGTGCTTCAATGAATTCAACTTTATTCGTATATATTTTCTTAGTATATATTTTTTCAAGTTCCTAAAAACCAGACGTTTTATATATCAATACACATTGGTATTTGCAAAAAGCTTTTTATTCTTTCAGTTCATATTTCGGTGTAACAGGAATCCAGATTTTGGTAGTTGTCGCTTTGAAAAAATATTTTTCGAAATTTATATTTTTTATTTATTTATTTGCTGTTCGATGTTCTGATATTCATGGAAAAAGACAGTGTATTTAAATTTTAAATTAAAATGTTTGAATTTATATTTTTCAGAGAATCGAACGTATATATACGAAATCTGAGAATATTTTCTTCGAATTAAAATGATAAAATTGAGTGTAATTAACTATAGAATGATATAACGCACCTTAAACATAACGCAAACAAAGTTGACAATAGTTTTTGTGACAGGTACATTAATTTATATGTTTGAAAGCTCCACCATGAACTATTAATAGAAGTTTAAACTTTACCTTATTACTCAGAGTTGCATTATGTAATTCATCTAATGTTGGTCTATTAGCTGCTTGCAGAGACATTATATTCCTGTAATTCTCCATCCTAGGTAAAGCCTCACGAGTTAAATGTCTGGAAAACATGTGTATTTGAAAATAAGGTTCATATGGCTTGATTTGGGTACTCCTTAATGGACTGTCTGATGTCATACTGACTCCAAACAAATGAGTTTATTACTGTAAAATCCCATAAAAATATGTTAATTTAGTGTTTTGTCATTTGTAGTGATTGAAAAAGGACTTCAATTTGTGTATTTTGTTTAATCAGCCTGCGTTTTAAGCAAATAATATCCATTTTCACCAAATTTGAGTTAATTTCTCTAATTGATCCGGCTTGAAAACTTATAAAGTATAAAAAAGAAATAAAGAAATATATAAAGGAAAAGTCTTCATCTATTGCCAAAAATAAGAAAATACCGAATATAATATTTTTTATGGGACTTTACGGTTGAAATATTTTTTGTTTCGAGCCAATTTTTGGACCATGACGCCATGAGTTAGGCAAACCATTAGGGACATAAAATGAAATACTGGGTGATTTTTAAGCGTAGTTTTTTAAATCGAATAAAACACTCAATTTGCATTTTTATTGAAATTGATAACCTGGCCCTTGCCATTTACATTTTAAAGATAACTTCATGTAAATGTTGTCCGAGGCTTCCTATCAAATGGTCCATTCGGAAGGTCCAATTTGCGTCACTTTTTCGACCATTTCGCCCTGTATCCCAAGAATTACGCGTGTTATCTTATCCTGTAAGCCTTCAATCATGTTTGGCTTGTCCATATACACTAACGACTTTACAAAACCCTACGAGGAATAATCCAGAAGCGTCAAATCGCATGATCTTGGCGGCCAATTCACAGGGGCATTTCGAGAGATTAGCTGCTCACAAAATTCATCCTTCAACATGTCAATTGTTTCACGAGCTGTGTGGCATGTGGCACCGTCTTGATGAAACCACATGTCAACTAAGTTCAACTCGGCCAACTGGGGCAAAAAATGCCACCAGCCCATAAACCACACAAAACTGTCGTTTTTTGGGACATCGGAAATTCTTGTATGGCATGTGGCTGTTTATCCTTCCAGATGCGACAGTTTTGTTTATTCACATATCCGTTAAGCCAGAAATGAGCCTCATCGCTGAACACAATTTTTCGATAAAACAGCGGATTTTCATTGAGCTGTTCTAAGGCCCATTCAACCGAAAACTAGACGTTGTGGTAGGTCATTCGGCTTCAATTCTTGCAGAATTTGAATTTTATAGGCTTTTAAACCCAAATCAACAATTAAAATTTTCCATGTGGTTGAGTAACACATGCCCAATTGCTGAGAACGGCGACGAATTGACATTTCACGATCCTCATTAACACTGTACGCTACGGCTGCAATATTCTCTTCAGTACGCACTGTACGCATGCGAGACAATGGTTTAATGTCCAACAAAGCAAACTTGGTGCGAAATTTTTTGATAACAGCACGAATTGTTGATTCACCAGGTCGATTAAGACTACCATAATATGGTCGTTACAAACGATGCACATTTTTCACAGAGCACGAATTTTGATAGTAAATTTCAAAAATATGCAATCGTTCCTCGTTTGTGAGTCTTTCCATGGAAAAATAGCATAGTATACTGAAATCTTTTCACTTTGACAGATGACGTTTGGGTGCCAATACCAACCAGTAATAATAAAGTTCAGTAATCAAACTGAAAAATTTAACTCTTAAAAAATCACTAGTTTTTTTTTGATAAAAACACTTGGCTTAGTTTCACAGAACTATATATTTTCATTCTGTATATTAAAACATGTTTCACCAAAAAATCAACGAATATTCAGTCAACTTCAGTAACAGCATGAAATAATTTTTTCAATATGGAATGGATGTTCAGGTTTATATTTAAATAAAAAAATGAATAGATTTTTATTTGGCTGTACTTTTATACGTATCTCTTTGAAAAATAATCACTAATTTTAATTATTTGTCAACGTTGTAAAATTAAAATTTTTCTAATTGTTGAAATCTTTAAAAATATTATTTGAAACAATTTGAAAATTCCTTAATCGCAGTTTCAATTCTTAAAATGAATTTGACGCGTCACAATAATAAGTTTGGCAGTTTTTAATATTGGATTATGTACTAACTGGAAACTTGTCTATTGACAGTTGTCCCAACCCTATTTTTCTAGAAAATTAAAAATATAATATGTTACGTCGATAGATAGTTATAATATAAATACATATAAACAAGAAACCATTGTAATTTTTCCTTATTTTTTTAATTATAGACAATTTTGTAAAAAAAATGCGGCAGAGGATTGTTTTGCGCCACCGAGATGACTGTTTTTTCCAACCAAAGTACAGTTGATGTCAATGTTTATATGTAGGAAAAACACAATATTAATTGGGTGTCAAATGTAATCAAATAAATTCTCTTCTTTATTGAATACTGTATCACATACAGAATTTAAATACTTATATTTATCAGGAACAAATTATATCTTTAAGTAACGAATTAAGCTTTTAAGTAAGAAAAATTAAGCTTAGGTAGTGAGAATGAGCCTTGTTTACTTATAAATGCAGACTTATTTCTCGAAAACAGGTACAGGTATACTAAAATAATAAAATATTAGTTTCCTTTTTAGGGCAATATCTAGGTTTGACAACTTCTTTGATACTTGGTCAAGGGACACATCCGAAACACCATTTTCATCGACTCTGAATGTCTGTCTTTTGTCATCACAAATTTTTAAGAAGATAACTGTTAGTTCGCCTTCTTCCGTGTCTATCTTATCGATTAGTGCACCATAACAATATTCAGTGTTTCTCACTAGAAATTTAATCAAGACGTAATCACCGATGGTGTAATTCTGTTGGTTGATTGAACTAGGTCCAGCCATGCTGCGTCGTCGTCGGTCTCTATTGTGGAATCCTGTGAGTTGTCCATATTCTCACTTCCAGAGTATGTATAAATATCACCTACTATGCTGTTCGAGTTAATTGGGACAAAGGATAAAAAACAATGTTTTCGTAAAATCTAACCTTTTAATGAAGTAAATACATACAAAATAGCGTAAATTCTTCATATTAATATGAAGTATGTCTTCCTTCCGCAGAAATAACTTCTTGAACTCGTCTAGGCATCGATTCCAATAGCGTAGCGCCGATTTTCATCAATTCGTCATCATGAAACCACACCTGAATTGCACTTAATAATCATTTTTTTTTGTAGTGCAATCCATTTTGCCAGTTGTTTCTTTGAAATATTCCATAAATTCTCAATGGGATTGAGATCTGGTGAATTCCCCGGCCAATGTAGTACTTTTATTTCATTCTCACGCATAAAGGCCTGCACTTGTTTGGAATTGCGGCAGGGAGCTAGGTCATGCTGAAATGTTCCATCAAACGTTTCCATGAATGGGACAATACTGGTGCTCAATATTTTCATATATTTCACTAAATTCATCATCCCTGTTATAGGAGCTAATCGTCCAGTGACATTGGTAGTGAAAAAACACCTGAACATTCGTTTCGAAGGATCTTTTACAGTTTGCTGGATGTATCCGGCCGCAAAGTTTCCCCACCACTTCGTCTAACAACACTTCATTTGTACCCTTGAACAAACAAATGTGTGGCATCACTAAAAACCACCTTCTTCCAGCCGTCCACAGTCCACGCACGGTACTTTTTGGCCCATGCCAAACGTTTCTTCATCATTTTCTGGATAAGCAGTTGCTTTTTTCTTGTCTTCTTGCCTTACGACCAACCTCCAGCAGTCGTTTTCGCACAGTTTAGGTGCACACCTTCACACCACAAACCATTAAATCCCTTAGAAGATCAGTGCTTGTCGTTCTCGGATTAATTTTGCTATTTCTTATCAACAATTGTTCTTGGAGTAGTTTTGCGTTTGCGGACACAGTTGCCTTTTCTTTTTGGAGACGATGAGCCACTTTCATCAAATGTTTTTAAAATTCTCGAAACACTGAACTTTCCAACACCAACAGGTTCAGCTATATCTTTTACAGTCATTAATGTGTGTTCATTAAGCGCGATAATTTTGGAACGCTTCCTCGGAGTGATATCCATCTTTGGACAAGAAAATACAGCCTGTATCAAATTTGAAAACACCAACTGTCGCACTGGTAAGCTCACAACTGAATTGCTGGCGAGATAAAACCGGTCAGAATGTAAATGATGTCGAACTCTCACGTCACTTCAGGTAGTACACAAGCAGGTGTGAGGATGTTTGGGCCACCCTAGTACTCACATACTTACTACTACAGTAACTCATAAGAAAAAAAAATTGTTCCAATTAATTCGAACAACATAGTAAGTTAAGTTTTGACTTGTATCGATTGGGCTCATACTTGATCGAAATTTAACAGCATGATTTGCATAAAATGAAGTTTTTTTTAAATTTTCTTTATAATTTAGTCAAACATATCAATATTGTTTCCCCAACACAGTGGCTTCATCAGATGTAGATGATAAACTGCTTAGATGATTAAACTGCTTAGTTTTATTTCAATTATTTATTGAATATTACTGATGAAATAGATTTTCATCAAGTATCGTCCCAATCGATTAGTGATTATTCTAAAACTTTACATACTGTATTTTTTTCAATATTGTTATCATCTACATCTGATAAAGTCACTGTGTTGGTGAAACAATATTATCATGTTTGACTAAATTATAATGAAAATTAAAGAACTACTTAGTTTCATTCAAATTATGTTATCAACTTAATATTTACGATTTTTATTAAGTTTAATTTCTTATGTACATTTTATCGAGAATAACGTACAAAATAGAACAGTCCTTGCTGAACAGTGACGGACTAATTGCCGATTCAAAAATTAACCGGAAAGTGGACTGTTCAATTAGTCCTCAACTATTCAAAACATCATTGGATTAATTTATATTTTTATGCATATTTAGTCATATACTCGATAATTTATTCAACCAGGTTCGTCAACTTTTTTCTTTAGTAAATTTTTAATTCTTTTATTAGTAAAAACATCAAAAATTATTCGGAATGTGATAATTATATGAGTATCGTCTATCTCTGTCGCGAAACGAACTGTTGAAATCGACGAATTATAAAGATATGATCATTAGTTTTCCATGGGGAACACCAAAGTTTTCCATGAAACAAAATAATACTCCTATGATAAAGGACTTAATTACTGTGCCATTTTTAATTCGAGCATTTATCATGATAATGGGACAACTAATGACACATTGATATGGTTAGTAACAGAAGATAATCCCATTTGTTACGTAATGTATCTAATCATGTTATTACATCTACTTCTGGGTCAGTGCGAACATTAATCAATACTTTCATACGGATTTTCAATTTGCATTCATAGAAATGCGAAAGGGATCCACTTTTTCGAATATAGAAGGAGGAATTAATTGAATTAAATAACGAAAATTGACTCGCAGAGATAATGCAAGATAAACTCGCTGCCGCGGGTTCGATAACTTTGAAAATGTTTCTCTGATTTGATATCTTGAAATGAAATTATATATTTAATAATAATAAGGTCGTCGCCATGAAGATCGTCGCCATGAGGAAAGTCGCCACGGATCAGATAATTTGAAAAGAAATTCCAAATTATCAGGCTCCACCACAGAGCTTAATTCCTCTGATATATAATATCTGGGACAAGTGAAAGTTCCCTTGCAAGGGAGTGTAAAAGCCGTAAGGATAATAATAATAACACATCGTTAAGACCCAACAGTGAGAAAATCCAATGTATAGCAGGGGGATGTAAAATATTCGCACTAACGGAATACAAAGAGAAACATGACGCCGTAGCAAAGAACTGGTATTAACATTGCATTTCTACAGTAGGAAAAGTTGCCCTACTACAAATATATACCAGAGCCAGTTTTGGAGAATGATCACTTCAAACTCTACTGGGAGAGCTCTTAACTGATCAAACAGTTAACCGCAATAGGCCTGACCTGGTCTGGGTTGACAAAGGAGCGAGGGAAACTGCATTTATCGAGGTGGCCATTCCAAATGTGAACAACCTAACGTGGTCAGGACTGCTCCAATTATCTTCTGAAAATTTCCTGGAAATACCAGAGAACTAGAACTAGGCGAACGTCCCCATAACGAATTACAGAAATCGGTGCTATTTGTCACGGCAAGGACTGTCAGGAAGTTTCGGAAATCAACACCACGAAGGTCGACGCCGTGAAGATCTCTGGGGACCACAGCCACGGCCCTGTTGATTTATAAAGGGCCCCACAGAGCTCAGTTACTCTGATTTATAATATCTGGGATAAGTGAAAGTTTCCTTGTGAGGGAGTGTGAAAGCTGTAAGGCTTGAAATCGGGGATAATTATGATAATAATAATATTTATTCATTAATGAATTATTATTAACAATTAATTGTTTAAAATGATCTTAGCTAATTTACGCTTGAATACCTTACGGTCACTGATTGTTTTTATGTAGCTAGGCAATTAATGAAATGAACTGAATTCTTCATAAAATATACTTTCTCTAGATTTAGAAAGCTTACAAAATTACCTACATGTAGAAACTGTCGGCATTTCTTGTATTATAAGCGTGCACATCACTGACACATGTTACATTGTTTTTTTTATTTCAATGGGAAAGGTCCCGTGAATGGCTCTGAATTCAATCATTAGCCAACATTACTTTAATTGAAAATAACGGGTGATTTTTTAAGAGTTAAAGTTTTTCAGGTTGGCACTGGTTGGTAATGGCATCCAAAAGTCATATGTTAAAGTGAAAAGTTTTCAGTATACTCTGCCATTTCATCGTGGAAAGACTTACAAACGAGCAACGATTGTAAATTGTTGAAATTTACTATCAAAATTCGTGCTCTGTGAAAAATGTGTATCGTTTGTTACGACCATATTCGACCTGGTGAATCAACAATTCGTACTGTTATCACCAAATTTCGCACCAAGTTTACTTTGTTGGACATTAAACCATTGTCTCGCATGCGTACAGTGCGTACTGAAGAGAATATTGCAGCTGCAGCGTCCAGTGTTAATGAGGATCGTGAAATGTCAATTTGTTACCGTTCTCAGCAATTGGGCATGTGTCAAAATGAACCTTCCGAATGGACCATTTGTGAAAGGAAAAGGCGAAGTTATCAATTTCAATAAAAAAATTGAATATATGATGCAAATTGAGTGTTTTATTCGATTTAAAAAAAAACAAAGCTTAAAAATCACCCTATACAACACCCTATATACACATAAACATATATATCCATTAAAAATTGAAAATTAATTTAAACAAATACTATTCAGAGTTAAAGAAAATGTAAGCCTCACTAAATGAATGGTACAGTGGAGAAAGCAAAAAGGAGATAAACACAAGGACACAAAACGCCCAGAGGCTCGCCAGGGCGATTTTACTCTTCAAACACGCACATGAATAGAGCCACAGTAAGGAAATAGTTTCAAAGTAAAACACAGGACACTTAGCGCAAAGGAAAAAAAACGTTGTTTTCAAATTTTCAAACCTATCGATTTGATATGATCAAAAATGATTTGATTTACCTCTATATCATTTAAAGATGATAAAAAACCTAAGTTATTTAGTAAGTTACAAATTTTGACATTGATATCTGAAATTACTACAATTGAGAATAATGGAGCTGTATAAATTTCCCTCAGATTCATTGTAAAATATTTTCTGCCATTTACTGAAAGACTTTGTGTTGATAACAAGAAATAAATCAGACGGTACACATTTATCTATTTGAATTTCCTTGTTCTTGGCCGCTTCTTTAGCTAAACTGTCGACTATTTCATTTGATGTGATTCCGACGTGAGCCTTAGCTGATAAGAATTTAATTTCTATTCCTTGATTGTGCAGAGCATTCACTAAACTCAAAATATTTTTGTGAATATCAGAAAATTCTGAATTGGTCCTAACTAAGTGCACTTCGACTGTCTGATATAATGACGTAATTGCTTTTTATTGATTATGACGTGACGATGAAGAATGTATTTTAAAGCCATTAATATTGCACATAACTCTCCATTAAATATTGAATAAAATTCACTCAAAGTCATATACATTTAGGACTGGATCATGTAAAGCTATTCCAACTGGTGAAGACGGAATTTTGGAAGCATCAGTATAAACTTGGTGAAAGTTAGGAAATCTCTCAGCGATAATTTCCAAGAATTCGTCTGTGACTGAGATGTCACTATATTCTGGAATTACTACTTCTAGGGGATTAATTATTGCCGAGTATTCTAGGAAATATAGCGGATGTCTGTTTTCTATGTGAGGATGTTTGGAATAAGAGATCAGTTCGCTGTAACATTTTACTAATAGTGGATCTTTCTTTATTATCCAAAATTTATCCGTTAACGGGAATACTATTAATTCATGAATTTTCTTCATTAATGCGCTGAACATTGACATTCTTTTTAAAAGAAATTTATATGTTAAAACCTCGCAACGTATTTCCAGAGGAATTTAAAAGTATGGAACGCTTCACGACTTTGCGTGTCATCCTTGCGCAGGGGCCATGCTAATCTTCTCTGTATCGTTCCAATTATAGTATATGTACCGCCGAAGCGAGTACACTTTGTTTATTACTATATATAGGAATTACTTGTGTTCAATTTTAAATATATATTAGATAATAACAATGCAACGGGTATTAGATAATAACATTTCCCGAATAAAAACAAAAATATACCATAAATGGCTAGCTCACAAAGACCAGGACCAGTGGTGAACTTAGAAAATATTGTTAGATCTAAATACAACTCAATACATACAATTTAATTTAGGTAAAAAATTTCTAATTATTGTTACTCTCATCCAGTTAACCAATTGCTATTTCCATCAGTTTATAGATATAATATCTACTTCTTGTTTCAATCCAGTTTTTTTGTTTTAATTTTGAATTTTTTCAAAATTAGAAGTATTTCTTAAGTCCAGAGGTATTGCATTATACGTTCTTGGACCAACATACAAGTGACTGCGTTCACAAACCGTTTTACTAAATCTACGTACATACAGTGAACTTTCACTAAACCGGGTACCTACTTTATGTTCTATGAAAACGTTTTTATTTATATGGTTCTTAGTAAAATTTAACACTGAAGCACAAAAAAGTTGGTGCACATCCCATACATTAGAGAGTTGAAACAGCAGCTACGTTGTATAATCTTCAGTAGCCACTTCTGTTGTATTTTCAACTTCCTCATAACAGTATTGTAAGCGCCTCCCCATACAATGAATCCGTATCTCAAGTGTGTCTCTACCAGCGTTCTATAAACCACTGTCTGATGACTTGTATCCAGAACATGGGACAGCTTTCTAAATTTTGGTAATAAACATCTAAGCTTACCAATCAATGTTCCAACTTGAAAGTTCCATCTGAGATGTGAATCCAGCACTATTCCAAGGTACCTATACTCATAAACGCGCGGAATCGTGAACGTGGTATCCTCTCTCGCAACTGTTAGGGATGTGCACTGAGGTAATAAGCGCCTATTTATAGCAAATGACATGTATTTGGTTTTTTCAACATTCAACGTTAAGTAATGCTGTCTCAACCATCTGTCAATATTTACGAAATCAATTTCTGCCTTCCTTTTCAGATCTCTCCAATCTTTCCCAGTATAAATTATCTATAGCTGTATCATCCACAACACTGATAACCCTCCTATCGCTACTTGACAGTAATAATTCATTTATATATATTGTGAACAGTATTGGACCTACTATTGTACCCTGTGGGACTCCTCGCTGCACCTCTTGCAGCATAAAGTTCATACTCATATTCTCTGTTCAACTTACATTTGTTTAGACAATTCAACATGCTTTCGATTGGATTATATCTATTTCATTTCAAAATTGTTCTCTTGCTCTGATCTGCAATTTTTATAACTGCAGAATTTCGATCAAAACCCCGTGTTAAGCAATATCTAACCCTAAGCTTGAATATAACTTAAATTCAAACACTTGAACTTATGATTTACACTTTATTGACTACATAGCATGACGCGTTTCGTCGTTACAAACGACTTCTTCAGATGCTTACAGAATAATGATACATTAATTAATACATTATTCTGTAAGCATCTGAAGAAGTCGTTTGTAACGACGAAACGCGTCATGCTATGTAGTCAATAAAGTGTAAATCATAAGTTCAAGTGTTTGACTTTAAGTTATATTCAATTATAGTGGATTTACATCAAGTAAACGCCAACACTATTAAATAACCCTAAGCTGTTGAACTGATTTACTCAGGCTTTTGTTTCAACTACGAAAAACTTGATCCTATTTACATTCTTTCTATACAAAGAAATCACGAAAGCAAAACCAAAAACAGTAAAATTTTTTGTTAACCTACCTGAAACTCTTCATATTTTCAGAATGCAGCCTAGTTCTATCGCTTACGGTATGGATATCATCATAACTATCATCCTCATATTGATCTTCAATACCATTTATATCTATACTTATCTCATTATCTTTGTTTCCGTCATAACTTTCGTTCCTCACTAAATTCACCTGAAATCTTGTTCGTTTATCTCTTTCGGGACTCAGAATAGATAGTTCGACATCATTGGATTTCCCTTTTATTTCTTCGGTTGAATTGTGTTTAGACATGATCTGAAATGAAAGATATGGATTTAAATTATGTCAAACAACTTACAATAATTGTGAAAGTTCTGTCAATATAGTAGACAGGTACATATGTTAGAAAAACGTCAAGAAATAATAACAAAGTTATAAGACACATAAAATACACAAATATACCCCGCTAGAAATGATGAAGAAGAATAGGTATTAAGGGATTGGTGAGGTAACCGCTATGTTAAAATATTACAATTATTTATAGGTTTTCTATCAAAAACCTTTATGGCCAAGTGTATATTTTTTCGTGAGTTTTCACTTGAAGTATATACTGATTAGCAATCCTTTTTCTCTATATTTTTTGTTTAATTCGAGTTTATTCAATGGCTACCCTAACATTTTCTTTAATAGATAGTGTAATAATAACCCTAATAATATTAATAGATAGTGTAATAAAAACAAACTATTAGTATGTGTGCATGCATGTATATGTGTGTATAAACTTACACACATTTTCATTATCATTATAATAGAATATATATATATATATATATATATATATATATATATATATATATATATATATATATAAGAAGATCAATACTAATTCAATACAAAATTCAAATTTATCGTAAGAATGTTACAGTAGGGCTATGTGAACGTCTACAATGTGATGGCTCTATTATCCTTCAAGGAATAAATGTCAGAGAAATATTGAAATCGTTGCCACACCTGATGGAAGTGCAAGACAGCTGTTTCGTTCTAGAAGTAACATGTGATATATATATATATATATATATATATATATATATATATATATATATATATATATATATATATATATATATATACATACAATACTAAATTTTCACCCTTCTACGATCAACCCTTATTTTTTATAGCTGTTTATTTCTTTGGCGGCTTGATGATATTGTTGGCAGGCGATTTCAGGCAGACGTTGCCAGTAATTCCCCGTGGAACGCCTGCAGATGAATTGAATGCTTGCCTGATGGCATCACCTTTATATGTTACCGTTATTATGGAATAACGTAAAAACATTATCGCTAACCACTAATATGAGAATTCAACTTCAAAATGATCAAAGTGCTGCACAATTTTCCAAACAATTATTAGCTGTTGGAAATTGAAAAGTCCCAGTTGATGCGACATCTGGATAAATTACTCTTACCAACAACTTTTGCCGATTTGTAGACTCTCAATTAGCTTTTATTGAAGATGTTTTCCAAACATTAGTGAGAATTATCAGAATTATGCTTAGTTAAGTCAACGAACAATTCTTGCAGCAAAGAATAATGATATACACGCACTGAATTTCACCATTCAATCAAAAATTGCAGGCGATTTGGTGACATACAAATCCGTTGATTCCATAACAAATCCCGATGATGTAGTAAATTATCCAACGGAGTTTTTGAACTCTCAGGAGTTACCAGGATTTCCAGCACATAACTTGCAACTCAAAGATGGTACAGTTATTATGATATTGCGTAATTTGAATCCACCGCGACTTTGCAACGGTACTCGACTTTCGGTTAAAAGACATGCCGAATTTGATTGAGGCAACCATTATTAACGGAAAGTACGCAAGTGAAAAATGTATGTATTCCTCGAATACCAATGATTCCGACTGATCTTCCGTTTGACTTCAAACGATTGCAATTTCAGGTCGCCTTGCGTTCGCAATGACAATGAACAAGTCGCAAGGCCAATCGCTTAGTGTTTGCGGGATAAATTTAGAAAATCATTGTTTTTCACATGGGCAGTTATACGTTGCGTGTTCACGAGTTGGGAAACCATCCGCTTTGTTTGTGTTAACGTCAGACCAAATATATATATATATATATATAAGAAGATCAATACTAATTCAATACAAAATTCAAATTTATCGTAAGAATGTTACAGTAGGGCTATGTGAACGTCTACAATGTGATGGCTCTATTATCCTTCAAGGAATAAATGTTAGAGAAATATTGAAATCGTTGCCACACCTGATGGAACTGCAAGACAGCTGTTTCGTTCTAGAAGTAACATGTGATATATATATATATATATATATATATATATATATATATATATATATATATATAATCAAAATCAAAAGATAAATCATAGACAAAAATCAAATTGCCAACATGGAATAAAATGGACAGATAAAAGGAAGAAAGAGCATTCAGAGTCGATGAAGCGTTTTTGGTAGGCAAAAAAGATGAAGCAAAAGTCGTAATAATTACGAACTCAAGTTCAATCGCTCTCCTCATGGGAAGATTCCTACACTTTAATTGATTACCATAACCAAATTACAAAACCAATTTGTAAACCTGGTCTATATTGCGAATATGGTTATATTCTTCATCAGTACTCTGCGAAATAAAATGTGATCAAAAATGTAAATGGATATGACAACAGCATAAATGAAAAAAAGCCATTGCTAGAATCAAATTTTGGTTATGCCCTTCTCCTGCAACTAACTCGTGAGTAATGAACGTGACTTTCCAAAAATTTTTTGAGAAAAAGATTTTGTCTTTTTTCATGGAGGTTTTGAGTTACCTAATCAGTTTTACGATATAAAGTAATAGGTTGTGTTTTCGTTGACAACATTTTCGTAGACGTTTACTGCTTCTACTTATAATTTAATTTTCTGGAATACAAGTAAAATTTTTTTCTGTTATATTCAGAAAATTAAATTAAATTAATTAAAAACTAAAATTCACTTAAGGCACAATTTTCATCAATATAAAAATAAATTTTATCAACAAATTGACGGTGTCGCTATGGGCAGTCTTTATGTTATATTAAGTGTTATTGCCCAATTAGTTATGGAATTTTTAGAAGAAAATGTAATGAGAGATTTGGAAGAGTATATTTTTTTTATATAAAAGATATGTTGATGATTGTTCAATCAAGCAGAGAAAGATCATATTAAGACTATACTAAACGTTTCAATAATTTTCATGATAAATTACAATTCACACTTGAAGAAGAAAAATATAATTTTCTTGATATAACAATTATAAGGAAATATGACAAAATTGTAACAAGATGGCATAGAAAAGCAATAAGTCCACAACGAACAATAAAATATATGAGTAATCATTCTATTCTCAGAAAAAAGGAATAATAATTAGTTTTGTAGATAGATCACTAAAATTAACATCATCATGTCTACGGCAAGTTCATACACTTCTCATGAAAAATAATTACCCATACAATATGATGATACAATCATAAACTATATAATAATTTACAATCAACTGAAAATAGATTCAACGAAAATATTTACATTCCTCTACCATAAATTCCAATAGTACAGACATTGCAAAAATATTAAAACCTTATTATTTAATAGTAGATCATGCTGTACAAAATCAGATCAAACAAATATATACCAAGGTGATGACTGAAACAAAAATTCAGAGAGAAAAACTCATTCCGCTAATAATAATTGCCTTGCAATAATTGTAAATGCTACTCGTATATAGGCAAAATATCGCAAAACCTTGAAGAACTAATTGAGGAACACAAATATACAAAAGCCCAAATCACAGCCTTACTTTAATAAAAAATAACTGAAAAACACGATTTCAATTACAACAATACAAAGATTTTAGCAACTGAGAAAGACAAGAAATGTAGAGAAATTTTAGAATTGTTGCACATTCGTCAGAATTTGGAATACACAGTTAATGAAAGAGCAGACATAAATTATCTTAATTCTATTTACAACGAGTTGATAAACCTTACAAATAGCACTCATAGAATTAATACACAACAATCACTAGAGATGTTTGTCTATAGGGTACTGAGAATCAGACTAGAGGGTATGTGAGGATTGAAATCGTTGCCTTTCATCGTTGAACGTGGCGTGACTGACGAGTACCTTGTAGTATGAAACAGCTTTCAATGAATGTAGGCATCGATTTCAAGATTTTTTAACATTTATCCCCTAAAGAATAATGGAAAATCTAATATTCTCTAACATTGATCCCTAGAAGGAAAATAATATTCTTTAGAATAATTTGTCAATAATTATCGAAACAAGTTATAGTGTAGGTACTTTGATAGCGAATATGTATAAGTAGTATTATCTACAAGTGCCATAATATAGCACAAGAAATACAGATTTCTTTTTCTTATAGTGAATTTCTGATATATATATATATATATATATATATATATATATATATATATATATATATATATATATATATATATATATATATATATATATATATATATATATATATATATATATATATATATAATATGTATACATACATATTATGTATAAATTACTAACAATTAAATAGTATTTCTAATAGTAATTCTATTTTTAATTTTTTATGAAAAATCGAGGATTCCCACAAAAAATAGGCTACAAATCGAGATTGCTTTAATAAATACAGAATAATAATGTGGCATAAAATACCATTTCAAGTGCTAGAATCCCAGTGGAATTCAAGAGACTATTAATTTTTGATAAGAAGTCGTAAAAAGCTGAATTGTTCGGTTCATATTTTATGAACCACTAACGGACCAGAATACAAATAGCGAAATCATTAGGAAAATATTTCTATTTATACTAATAATCATACCCAAGAAGAACTCTACATTTGGCGAAAATTTTTATTAGAAGTGCGTTTATTGCATAGAGCTAAAAAATTTCGAAACTTTCATTAAAAGAAAATCATAATCAGTAAGAGGAAGGTTAAAAGATATTTCATTATCATTAGTTGCCGACACTAATATCTAATGACATTATATATCAGTTGACTTTTTAATGAAGATGTTCACGTAAATATGTTGACTTCATTTGAATTTTATTTGAATTGTTCTCTTCTTATAAATATAATTCAACTGCATTATTTTAACCATCCAGTAATTTCCAACCTATTTTCAGTTCCAATTATATTTATCATCCCTATCATAAGTAATATCATTGGAATATACAATAACATAATATTATTTTATGTAATAATAATAATAATATTCATTGTGAAACATTCTTACCATTGTTCCATAACAATTTTTCAATTAACGTCAATTACACCTAAGAAAAAAAATTATAATAATGATTCATTTTCGAAATGTTTTTATTTTCATTTAATTGATTGATTATTCTTCGAACAATTTTTGGCAATATATATTACGAAGGTGCAGAATTTTGCATTTACGTTTTCTCACACTATTTTTGCGATGAAACAAAAAATTTCAAAAACTCTTTCACACCCCTGGAAAATAAATAAGATCCCTAAATCCCTAATACATTGGGTCCCTAACACTACTTGGATAGCAGAAAAAGTTTAAGAAAGATCAACTGTTTAATTCCAATCATATTGAATCCACAAAATGTGTAGGAGTTGAATGTAAAAGGAAAATTTTTCCTGAGGAAAGTAGATAAGTTAGCAAAAATATTTGCTAAACAATATTTGAGAGAAATATTTGCTAAACAATTATCTGCGTGGTGTAGAATATTTTTGTAGATATTCTAGAATTCGTGTTGAAATTTCGTGTTCAAGCACAGTGCAAATTACTATAAAATATATTATTATTAAATTATAAACTTATTGAAAAAAATTTTAAAATATTTAAATTCTTAACGGAACCAAATATTTATAATTTTCATCTTCTTACCAATCAAATATTTGCATACCAAAGAAATTCACTGCTGTCTATCAAAATTTCTAACTGCACATTTTGTTAACTATCCAGAATTGGTCGAAAGATTTAGACTTCTCCAAAATTAAAAACAGAAAAACGCGTCGCACACGAAAATACTCTCGTTTGAATTCCGTGGCGCCAACTAAAACCTTGTCAATCTGGATGGCTCTGAAATGGAAGGGGAATGAATGAATGCCGCGTAAATAGCGCAGAGCACTCTCGATAAAAAGCAATGTATTGGGATGATCTATCTCAGGGGTTCCCAATCTTTTCAGCCTGCGGCGAACTTAGTAGTTTAGTATTTTGTCACGCCTTACTCTAGCTAAATAATTGAAATTAGTAATATTAGTGATACTAATTTCTAATACTAATTGAAATTAGGAATATAAGTCAACGTAAAAAATTTCCAAGTTTAAAATACAGAAGTGAGCGTAGAATCAGAAATATTCACAATATCGAATTGAGTTTTTTTTTATTATATTTTCAATAACTCAGAATTTGAAGAGAAAACAATATGAAAGATTTAAGAACAAAAATAAAATAGTTTCTCAGTCAAATCAATATGACGTTTAAGCTTGGTGATCTCCACTCAGGTTTTCAACGAGGTGAATGAGGCTTGACACTGCTATGCTCATTTCTTGCTCAACATTGATTCTTGAACGATATTTGTTCTTGATAACATCTGAAATTCCAACTTCACACAAATATGAAGTTGCAAGAGGAACAGAAAGTTTTAATCATTAATCGATTGGGCCGATACTTGATGAAAATCTAAATACATAATTTTAATAAAACTCAGTAGAAAAGTAGAAATATTATATAATAAGGCCATTTCTCAAGTATATCCTCAACTAACAGATAGTCACAAAAATTTCAGAACTTTAAGGTATTTAGGCAACCCTGTATCAAAAACCTCGAAGTTTTTATCTGATAGAAATTTAACGATTGCTTTCAAAACTCAGAATACCGTGGGTAGACACATCAGAAATGCGAACGATAAAATTTCGCCTGATGATAAATCGGGTATCTATGAGTTGAGTTGCGGTATTTGTCCCAAAGTATATGTTCGCCAAACTGTCAGGAATTTCAACCTTAGCATATCTGAACACCGAAGATGTTTTGCAATAAATAAAACCGATTCGACGTATGCAACACATCTTTTAGAAGAGAACCATGTCTTCATTTTTTTACAGTTCATTAAATGATAAAGTTTTAATTAATAATTCCCTTTATTAAATTTATTCCAGTAAAAATGCAATCGAAGAAAAGTATTCTACGGTAATCCCCCACAATTAAAAAGAAATATGTTCTATAGTCATTCCCTTACAAAAGAAGAACAGTGTTCTAGGGTTATTCCTACGCACTTCAGGATAAATACAAGCAGTCCACAATGTAATAGTTCAGTTTATCATCAAGATCTGATGAAGCCACTGTGTTGGCGAAACGATATTGTTATGTTTTGAATGAATAAGTGAAAATCGAAAAACTACTTAGTTTTATTTGAATTATTAAAAAGTTCTAAAGCTGTTGTAACCAAATTTAAATATTCATTTAGAACCGATAACAATACCTGCATCAAATCGTTACTGATGAGTCTAGAGTTTTGTGGTCCTGGCGGAGCTTGGATACATAATCATCTGCAAAATATATTCAGCGAAAAGAGCCATCAGGTCATAAGATGTCGCATATGTATACAATTGCGAAAGGCAATCTTGCCAGACAAGTTCATAATTTTTTCAACCTTAAGTGCAGTTTCTTTCGAATCTGTTCAATCTTCCCCATAAGAATATGCGTGTTGTTATCGTGCAATGACAATTATGCTAGTTTTAGTGAAATATCTGATTGAATAAAGTATCCGGTGGTTTCATGACATTCTTGTTGTGAAAAAGTGCGAATTTCTTCATCTATATTGAGCACACGAAATAATACATTTATAAATGAAAGCCATCGTGAATTGCAGTAATACAGCTGCTATGTTCAACTCCTATATCTATGCCTAATATTTTTCAAATTCTAATCTTTAACGGACTAATTAGGTATCTTGTGATATACAGTACCAATTATTTAATTCAGCGCTCATTTTCGATGACTTTTTACGATTAAACGCCAGTATTCTGTGAAAGGGCTTTCAATAGTTTTCAAGTATGGTTGTCTAGATAATCATTTTTCGACGATGACGCCACGTAAATAGGTACAGATGCGAGCAGTAGAAATATTCGTGATTTATAACTTCGCAAAAAATTATTTACTTGTATTATATTAACTTATGGTTACCGATAATGACCATGGATCGACTCAAGGCGCCCCAGGGCGCACTCTTTGGGAACCCCTGATCCATCTAACTGTGGCACGTGCATTACAACTAACTTTGAGAAGCGCTTAATACTCTGCGTGATCAACTTCCTATTTCTTCAGAGATGACATTATTGTTCATAACTATTATGATTACCAATTATGCTACATAAAGGCAATGTCAATTATCTAAGTACCTACAATGGGAATAATATCAATGAAATATTACTAATTACGTAATTTATTGGTGGGGTGTTGACTTTAAAGTAGCTAAGCCTAGGTCGTAGAAATTTTATAATTTTCAGAAACCTTTTGCTTTCGTATCGCAAAAATTTCGTATTGTTATACACCTTTCGTATCTCAAGGAATTTCAAAGTCATGGAACTCAAGGGCTCTTGACATCATTGGTATCATAGAAAGACCTTTACATCAATGACAGTCAGCATTTGACTTTTGCCGTTTTTATTTAAGAATTTTATTGTAAAAGGTTTATAAATTAGTAATACACTGCAGCTACACATTACGTATTTAATTTCGCTCGATACATAGTTAGTTCCTTTTACTTTCATAGAACATTTTATGAGTACATATTTTGAAAAGGAGATTGATAAAATTACTTAAGTTCGGCGGACTTATAAAATTAGATATTTCTAATTAATAAATACCTACTCTGCAATGCTGATGTGTTAGGTCAAATGGGGTGTTAGAAGGACTGCAAGCTATTGGCTATCTAAATCAGGGAGAAAAAAATACAAGGATTTTTTAAACTTTCTACTTTACTTCAAACTTAAAATTTCCATTTAGAGCTCTAGCCAATAATAATTTTGATTCGAAAGTGTCAATTTTTCAAATATATAGAACAATATCATTTATCATTTTTAAAATTTATTGCTATCTATCACTCTGTCTCGCACTTGATGCTGTCAACTATGCTGACTTGAATCTCACTAAAATGCAGAAATCTTTCATAAAAAATGAAGTAGACTCTTTTCAAAAGAAATATCAAAACGAAAACCAACTTTTCCGGAATTTGAAATTTTGGAAAATTTGTTTTCTCAATTTTTTTTCCTGCAACCACAAGATTTTCTCATACTCATGGCTATTGTGCTCACAAAACCATGAGTTAATTAAGTTCCACAGTTCATCATTTAAAGTTTCCCCCCCCAAACATGACACGTTCTTCATATGAAGTATGAAGAAATATTTGATTTAATAAAAACATATTCTTGAAAACAACTATATACATAATTTTTGTTTTTGATATTTTATCTGTATGTTGTAATTTACTTGTGAAGAACTGCCATTGTAACTGTAATGCAATGAGCCCAAATTCAATTATTGCGGAACGAACTGTTAGTCCTGGAGGTAGCGTTGAATTTTTGACAGTGATTTTATGCCGATTAATTTCCGTCTTTTTCAATAGATCTCGAATGACTTATTAGTGAATGAAGGGTTAGCTGACGCACCAGCGGTGGGTGTAAGATTGGGGCTTGTGGAAGTGGTAAAAAAATGAAAAATTAAGTGATTAGTATGACGACTGAAACTTTTTTCAAAAATATTTGACATCATACTGAGCTGAAAAAAAGTCATCAGCTGAATCGCGTCGGGGGCAATATTCGTCAGCTCGTTATACGAACTTGTTAAAATACACGAGAAATAAGGTTATAGTACGACAGATGAAATTTGGTTACGTAATTGTTCAAATAATCAGTGATAGGACAACAATAATCAGCTGCTTGTTGAGGGGTGGAAAGACCGTCAGCTGACGCAGTAGAGATTTTAAATATTGCAGCTTTGCTACTATGCTGTGAGAAACTGATACACACTTTACTTTCGTGTAAAAATACGTACAATAGAGTTAAAGTATACACAAGGAAATTTAACTACGTGGTTGTATAACTAATCAAAAATACAGAAACAATGATTAGCTGCGGTTGTAGCGGTGGAAATAACGTCAGCTGCCACAGTAAGAATACAGATTATTTGAGGGAGAAGTACATAGAGTTTTTCATTGTTTATTTTTGTCTTGTTTTATTTGGAAAAAATGCATAATATAAAATAATATCGAAAGTATCTTAAGATTGGCATAAATAACTAGAAAAATTATATAAAAAGTATAGGAATTGAGAGCTTAACAGAACTCATTCGTTATCGATGGTATCGCATTAATAATAATCGTTCTCTTATGAACCGTCGTCCCAACAGTACTAAAGAAAATATACTCCTTATCTTAATAGAATTATTGAGCGCGATTATCTCCATCATAATCTCTGAATGAACATTTCAACAATCAAAATTAAAATTAAGTTACTAGAAATATGTAAGCTCGAAGAACGTGCCACCTACAAAAATTTTATACTACCGATATTTTCGCTGCTATCCGTTATACTGTTGTCTGATGGGAGTACTTGATCTCCCTAGATCCTTTAGAAAACGTATTCCTATGCTGTTTCCTCGCATCCCCAGTCAGTGGGAAATAATTGAGAAGGTTCTTGAGGGTTAACTATGCCTTAAGGTGCGCTATGAATAAATTGCGCAGTGAATGCTTGTGTAGCTTGGATTTGCGTGGTGGGAAGATCGACCTGCCGTTTTTCCACTTGAGGATATCGTTTTTGTCATTGGATTGATAATGCTTAATAAACCCAGCAACTTGTGTTGCGTTGATACCATTTATCGCTTTGAATTCATCCAGGACACAAACAAATTTCTCAATCGTTTATGAAGATCCGTTCAAATTGGATCTTCACAACTTAAAGAGCTTTTTCCACCTTTACTGTAAAATGCAGCCTTGAAATCATAATGCGATTTTGGCGATTGCTAAAATCGCATATAACTTACATAGAAGTGTTATTGCCGTTTTATAGGAATCTTTTTGTTTGCAAATGACATCAAGATAAATCATGCTATTGTATCCTACCCGTAATGGGATATTTGGCTATTTAAAGAGATGAGAGAGTAAGATACCTAAGCTAGATAAAGTTGTTCCATTGATCGAAGATGTCCAGGAAAGTATAATCGCAAAATACTTTCGACAGGCTCTAAAGTTTCATGTAATTTTAGGTTTTTTGTTTTACGCTTTCAATATCACAGCATCAAATGCTGTGATGATGTGCGCCATCTTTTTCCAAAACTATCAGCATTTAGTACAGCTCTTTTTAAATCTGCGAAATTTTGTGAGCTATTTTATATTAAGAATTTTCTTCAAAATAAATCAAGACAAAAATAAGCACTGTAAAACTGTATGTATTGCTTCAATTAACCTAACACTGTGCCAGCTGACAGTGTTTCTACCGCTACACCAAGCAGCTAATCATTGTTTATGAATTTTTGATTATTTATTCAACCACAGAGATAGTTAAATGTCAGCCGGCATACTATAACTCTATTGTACGTGTTTTTACATGATAGTAAATTGTGCATCAGCTGCTCGCAGCATAGTATCAATGCTACAATATTTAAAATCTCTGCTGCGTCAGCTGACGGTGTTTCCACACCTCAATAAGCAGCTGATTATTGTTGTCACATCACTGATTATTTAAACAATTACCTAATCAAATTTCATCTGGCGTACTGTAACTTTATTTCACGTGTATTGTAACAAGTTCGTGTAACCAGCTGACGCATATTCTCCCCTCCGCGATTCAGCTGACGACTTTTTTCAGCTCAGTATAAAGTCAAGTATCTGTGAAAAAAGTTTTAGGTGGCATACTATGACTTCAATTAATTTTTTTTTCATGTTTCGCAGTCTCCCACCCACCATAACTTGAGCAGCTGACGGTCGTTTTACTTATTAGGCATATAAGATCATCTATCTGTGTTAATATCAGCCGGAATACTAGGACTTTTGTATTTGCAACGCTACCTGCCGGGCTATGCGGCGGCCTTGAAGTGGGATGTAAGCAATTTCTTGTCTGAGCAACCAGTAATGCAGCGATACGAAGAATCCTGTCTGATCACTCGATGACCTGCTTCAGAACGAGACAGGATTCTCAACACTCAGAGATGGACGTGTTCTCCTCTTTAATGCATTGTTAAAGCTTCAAGACCTTTCAGTCTGTTGAAAGTATACCAGAGAAGAAAAAAGAATTTATTAGGCCAAAATCCTGTTTTTGTTGATGACTCTAACACAGTCTTCGCAGCAACCCTTCGAAATCATCAAGAAATGAGAAATTTTCATTGAACGGATAATTGAACATTGTAACTTTCGCTGCGAATTGCCATGCTAGTTTTGACCTCGAGCTAGACCTTGCATAGATTTGCTATTATATATCTATGCTTTTCAATGGTAAACATTAGATAAATACTCCAATATATGGGAGTAGCTTATCTAATGTTTACCGATGAATCGCGATATCTGTCTCAAGGCTCAAATACTCTCGTAATTGTGTATAAAATCATGCATATATTCCTGATCGACTTCCATTTGTGGGTGAATCAGATCAGGAGAATTAATATCATGAAGAGGTATATACTTCGACGCTGCCACGGGATTCGTCTTCACCTAGGAAGGCTCTGACAGGTTCTAGATTAGGGGTTCCCAAACTTATTTTGTCTATTGCCCACTTTGAGAATAAATTATTTTTTAGCGCCCCCATTTTTTCACCTAATTTAAAACCACTATAACTTCAAATTAAATTAATTAATTATGTGTGCTATATTAGCGAAGATGAAACATTTATTCTAAACGAGACTGTTACTATAACCCACAAGAGTTAACTTGAGCGCAGTAGGTAGTACACAACTGCACTCAGGTCTCAAGTTAACTCTTACTCTGCCAATGAGAATGATTATTGAAACGCAACTTTATAAAATAAAACAAACATAATTGATTCTTATATAAAAAGTAATGTGAACGATAAATCTGATGCTGTTTAAAAGTTTGTTGATATCAGGTTCCAATTTACTAAAGAACAGTCGCAAGTCGCCATATGACAAACATGCATAAACTCGTTTATTTCATTCGACCCTCAATCGTACTCAACAGGTATTCCATGAACAAGCTGATTGATACAGGAATGCACAAATCGGGTTATTCAACAACTTGTTAAAACATGATTGCCCGCAGTCTATTATCTACGAAAATTAGCTATCTAGGAATACGAATAACTATTAAAATGCGAAAGTGTGTCTATTGTCTATTCTATTTGTTCGTTTGCGTCTGCTTTCATTTCGAAACGGAGCAACCGATTAACAATATTTTCATTTATTATTGAATAAAACAGGACATATGCATGAACTACGCGGAGAAATATCGAACCGAATTTGAGCAATCTCTTAATATTAGTTGCTCTTCACAAGTTGTAGTTGAGAGCTCAGTCGGTGCCTAAGAGTCTTCCTAGCTAGATGAAATTACAAATCGCCCCCAAGCCTCTACACAACACACCCATTTTTTTCTGGATCTCTTACCGCCCCCTCTAAGCCTGCAGCGCCCACAAGGGGGCGTTATCGCCCACTTTGGAAAAGTTGCTGTTCTAGATGATCATCTTGCACTGATTATACTTATTCTGGTAGGGGACGCAATAATATGCATATAATATTATGCAATAATACGCATAATGATGCACTGCCTGACACTGCTAGAGTATTTCTTGTGTATCTCCAAGAGCTTCAAATTATGGGATTTATTTGCCCTTCTTACAGTCCTGAATTAAATCCGTTTGAAAATATTAGGGACGAGATGGGTAGAAACAATAATGGGATGGGAGAATCATAAACTGTCAAAGTTTGTCAAACTTGTCAGAGTTGGTTGTGCTATGACGATGTATTTTTATTAAGTAACAATAATCAAGTAATGATAAGAAAATAAATATTGTATGATGAGTCATTTAATATTTATTTTTCTGATCACAGTTATATAGATTTACTTTATTTTAGTGAAATTTTTAGAAATTTCCAATACTGAAGCAAATAATTTAATGTTAAACTGCTATTTAAAATGCTAAAATTTTATTAATTCCGTACAACATAGCTGAATATTTATCCAAAACTTAAGTTCTTCCTTTTTTTCTAATATAATTAATAATTCATTCATTCATTGTAATAAATAGGTACATATATAATACAGGCACTACAATTCCTATTCAGTTCACATTCCACTAGTTATTAGCCCAAGAATGTGGGTTAATGTAATTAGCCCACATTCCTCCTATGCAATTAACAATATTAACAATAATTTAAGACCTATATAACTCTAAGTGAAAAGAGCATTACCTAATTCAGATCTTTAATTTTGCATCAGGTTAAAATAAATCATATCATTACTACTATTGTTTTGTTAACCTCTACCTCACTGATATATCCTATAAAAATACCTTCATAAGACCAGAGAGCATTACTTCATTCATGAAACACAAAATATTTTCAATTCTTCAACTTTAACCTTCCAACTTTTTATACTGCAGAGTAGATGGTAAAGAATTACACTTCAAGAATATCTGCTACAATTTTCCCTTTGATATAATACCTTGTGTGTAACAACTGTGAGATTATTAAAGTCAATGTATAGCTATCATGTGGCAGATATTTTTCTTATTCAATTAGACCACCATTGTGTAAATGTTTTCAATATATATGAATTTTAAATAGCAAACAAATACCCTGAAAAAATAAGAGTATAAAGCAAGTTAATTTCTTCAAAAATATTTATTGATTTTAATAATCATAAAAACCAGAATATGTATTATGAATACAGCTTGCACAAAAATATACATTGATATCGTCAGTGAAAATTTTTGTTGGTGGGACATACCTAGTTATCATTTATACTATTTGATACACAATAAAAAAAGCTCTTAAATATTAGTTTTAAGGACAAAGTTTCTTCAGTTAGTACACACTGTACGGAGATGTTACAGTTTGAGTGATACCTATATTATGCCAAGTATATTTATAACAATTATGGGAAGATCTTATTTATTACCATCGTGGAAGCTATAATTTTTTTAGCATTACAAATTCCATATATACTGAACTGAGCATGAAAGTATAATGCACTTAATGGATTCAGTATGTATCATTCTCACTTTAGACTGAAGGAAACAAATATTAGTACTAGATCTTACTTAGATATATTGTTTATCTGTACAAAATTCATCCTAAAATTAATTTGAATAATATCGTTAATATATTGAGTAGTATTAAAGGAACTGAAAAAAAATAAGAATTAATTTAAAAAATTATAAATAAAATATTCCTTACTTCTAGCAACAGTCCTGATAGAATGTATCAGATTTAAAATTTGTGCTCTTGCACCTGGGGGTTCACCAAAACCTTGTACATTCGGACTTTTTGCACTCCACCCAACTGAAAATATTCATTTTATAACTTTTTCAATGACTTTTGATTTTAAATTCAAACTTCCACGTCGAAGAAACTTACTCTTCACTAGAAATCGTTCTTCGTTCAGTATGCAAATCGCATTCAAGAATAGTAAAGAAGCCTCAAATAGAGACCACAATGTGAATGCCATGGTACTTCAATATAAAGTTAGAATTCATTTATTTTTCAGAAATTTCTCATAAAATTCAAACAACCTAACCTAACATTACGAAAACTAGAAATTCAAATATTTATTTATTTCTATGCTTCGACTAAAGTTGTCAAATGTCGCGGTATAGATTGTTCGTTCCCTAAACCAATCTGTCAAATTACAAAATGGATCAGACTTTTTGCTTCATGTTTATATTTACCATTTATATTAGAATGGATTGAGTAACTGATTTTCATTCAATGATCATTCAACGAATTGAATCAACATTGTTCAGGATTGCCTCAATAATCAAAAACAAATTTTCCTATAGCAACCTCAAGTAATTAATTTTAAATAACAATATTGAAAAAATACACTATGAAAAGTTTTGAAGTAATCACTTATCGATTGGGCCGATACTTGATGAAAATCTAAATACATTCAAATAAAACTAAGTACATAGTTTTATCATCTAAGCAATTTATCATGTACATCTGATGAAGCCACTGTGTTGGCGAAATAATATTGTTATGTTTGACTGAATTATAGTGAAAATCAAAAAACTACTTAGTTTTATTTAGATTATTTTAGAGTAATCAGTAATCACAATTTCTGTATTTTTCTGAATTTATAGTTAATCCGCATAATCAGATATGTAATGATTATAATATAATTATCCGAAGTACACGATAAGTAATCTGTGAAATAATTATCGACGAATCGACTTTATTGAAATGCAAGTAGATGATTTTAAATTGAACTTTTGTAACATAACAAGTTACAGTTCTTATAAGAAAAGTAAATGTGACCTTTGAGCTTTCATCTTCTCCACAAGATGAATAATCATTGGACTAATACTCCAACTCAAAGAAAATGAAGTCGCCAATAATTGATTATAGGAAGGTAGGGGTGTTCATTTAAAAAATACATCGATATTTTTTGCGATGCATCAATCGGAAAGGTTGCATCGATGTTATTCGATATATCGGATTGAAACATCGATGTTTTCGATGCATCGCTTAAAATATAAAGGAACAATAATAATGAGTACGGATTCAGATGTAACAGTGTCCCTCGATTTATCAAAATTTATATGAGAATCTGTCAACATTCATAGTAATTTTGACATTTTGAATTTAAGTACACATTTCAAAAATCGCGTTTGAGATCAAGATATAGGACAGACAATGAAATACAAATTGATATTTTAATAATCTTTTTTTAGGAAGAACATGAAAAGTTTAGTCATGTAGGTAATTAGAATTTATAATAACTTAAATATCCCAGTACTTTCTTTCCAAACTTTGGAGAAATAAAATTTTATTTACTCGCTTTCCTTGTATTCTGGTGCGTTGTTGATTTAAAACTTGTGAAGCTTTAGAAAATAGCCTTTCGGATGGTACGGAGCTGGCCACTATAGTTAAATATTTATAAGCAATTTTAAATAATTGAGGAAATTATACACATTAACTTTATAATTGTTTCTTTCTATTTACAGTACGTATTTTATATCGTCATTTAAGTAGCTAGTTACTAGTGCAATCAAAATAATATCCTGTAATAGTGCAATCCAAGTATTCCAACGAAAGTTAAATTCCGAAACAAAAACAAACACATACGCAGTCGGCTGTACAGATTATTTAACTAAAGTCACACGTTACACCAAGATATTTTGACGTGCGAGTGATGGCGCTAGTATATTTGACGTTTTTGTTTGGAGTGACAGGACGTCTTTATAGAAAAGGCGTTAGTTCCATTTTCCACCACACGGCTAAATATCTTGGTCAATCTATACTTATATTTTGTTTCACATTTTACATTGTCTGGCAAGCAAATGAATAAATGAATAAAGTCATATACAGCCTTGTCAGTGCAAATTATTTTATAATTACGTGATGTGATATTATTATATTATTCAAAATAATAAAAATTCAATTGTCAATGACGTCGATGTATTGAATTAAATACATCGATGCATCGTAAAACATCGAATATTATCGATGTATCGAACGGATCCGATGTATCAAATGGTAAATATCGATGTTTTCGATGCATCGATGTATATCAAGCATCGCTATAGGAAGGCCAATTTATTTCTTCAAAAAATACTTACTTCCATAAGAATTAGTATCAGAATAAGCACATAATCAATATACTTATATATTTATAACCACAACTCTTGTCAGAACAATCATTTCACTTTATTTACAAAAACAAGATTACACGCTGTGTTCACAGGGCAACAGAACTACATAACCAATTATCAGATGTATGAGTTGAATAATGTAGCTACTATAACGGTATTTGTGGGTTAGTTTCACCCAGTATCTAATTCATCACACCGAGAAAGGCTAAGTTTGATCAGACAACTGCTGTATAAATTATAATACTTAATCTTTGGTGATCCATCTGGGCAAAACGAACATCAAATGTACCGCCTGCAACAAATAAATTATTCATCAATGAAGAAATTGCATCCGGGTTAGAAAAAATGCGGAACGTGAGATACATAAAATGTATATCAACGAGCACACACTCCATGGTATTATATATATATATATATATATATATATATATATATATATATATATATATATATATATATATATATATATATATATATATATATATATATATATATATATATATATATATATATATATATATATATATATATATATATATATATATAATATATAAATATATATAATATATATATATATATATATATATATATATATATATATATCTTGAAATTGATTTATTGCCTGTTGAAGATATTTTATTTCGAAAGTTTTTAGCAATAACAGGCTTTTTTTGATATAAAAAGTTTATTTTTGTTGACGTTTCGTTGTTATATTAAGTTTCGACAAAGTTGTAATATAACAACGAAACGTCAACAAAAATAAACTTTTGACATATCAAAAAATATGTAAACCTGTTATTGCTAAAAACTTTCGAAATAAAATATATATATATATATTTCTTTTTATATATATAACAATAATTAATATATATATATATATATATATATATATATATATATATATATATATATATATATATATATATATATATATATATATATATATATATATATATATATATATAAAAATGAACACTAGAACATTTATATGAAAAATTCAAATTAACCAAGAGAATGTTATAGTAGAGCTAAAAATGTGAACGTGTACGATGTGATGTCTCCATTATCCTTCAAGGGATAAATGTTAGAGAAATATTGAAATCGATGCCACACCTGATGGAAGTGCGAGACATATGTATATGTTTCGTTCTGCAAGGAACTCGTCAGTCGCACCACGTCCATCGAAGTGAGGCAACGATTTCAACCCGCAAGCATCTTCTTGGGACTCTAAGTGGAAGACCGTAGAGTAATGAATACTCCACAATTTCATCTATAGGAATCAGTAGAAAACACCTCTCAGATTACAGACACACCAAGCATCGAAATTTGACATATCTTCTATACCCGTAGGTATCTGATAAATTGCAACTTAAATTTGATAAAATTCTTTGAGAAATTGTTGATATTTCTAAGAATTTAGTGTATGGTCTTTTTGAAATTAAATATTCTCTCATTTGAATAAGGCATTATGCACCTTTCGAAAAAAAAATCCATGAAAAAAAAATTCAATCAAGAATACATTTTGTTTGGAAAATTATAAGGTTTGAAATTGATATAAAACTTGTAGAGAATGTGAAATAAACGTCAAGTGTATCCCTTGCTCATCATTACGTTGAATGCCTGGGGTGATAATAAAAAAACGCTGGTTTTTAGTAATGAATTTCACCATGCTGCATGAAGTTTGTAGGTATAAGTCGTAAAATAATTCTTTTATGCCGTGCTTTTCCAGAAATGCAACGTGGCGTTAGGCTGGTTGCATAATCAGTTAGATTCTTCGATAAAATTGTAAGCACTATATTATTATATTAATTATAATATATAGTATTATTATATAATATTATTGTAAGACAATTGAAATTATATTCACTTTTTCCTAATCATCCATTTGAATATCCAAAGACATTCTTATGTCATGTAGGTACCTAGTTTCAAATCAAATGAATAAATCGAATATACCTAGGTACACTAATTTATATTAGCTCTATTCTAACACATGATTTGTCAGATGATTCGAAAATGTAGGTAGCTGAAATTATTTTGTAAGATTATAAAAGGAAATTTGAGTTAATAATAAATTTTATTGATAAGGTAAACTCATCTAACAAATTGACGGTTAAGGACCGTCAACTTCTTTTATAGTACCGGTACTGTTCGATACCATTTGTTATTTTTGCTAGCAAATTATCTATCGTTGCTTTGTTTACACCAACATTTGTATTATTCATTTCCAGAACGGATGGTGTTCTTCTAACTAGATTGGGTTTCTCCAATATTTTTCTTAGGATAATAATAACATGTAAAAGGGCTTATTTAGCTGGATGCCTCAAATGTCCCAAATATAATATGTCATATGTCTTATATGTCATATGTCTCATAAGTACTCAAATTTTTGGCGCTTTATTCAGTTGTTTTATTGAGTATTCAATTCATCTGTATTCTCACATCTTGAAGGCTTCTATTCTTTTTATTGGAGTCTTTGTTATCTGCTAGGTCACAAATCCGTAGAAGAACAGCTCAAATATAATATCGCAATATTATGATACACAAATCTGATTCATAAATACTTGTTTCATGTCAATAAAACTTGTTTGTGCTCTGCCTCTTTGGCTTTTGATTTGATTACTTGGATTCCAGAAGTCGAGAACATTTATCAAGTATTTTGATTTACTAACTCCTTGAGTTAGTAAATTAACTTACTTGATAACAAACCGTTTACATAGATTCCGCTATCCTCATATTTGAGGTTTTTGATTGACAATTATATATTTGGTCTTGCTGAGGTTCAATGTTAGGCCATATTTGTTACAATAACAGATTATCTTCCATGAAAGGTTTTGTACAGAACTTATGAATGGGCAAGGGTGGATTTTGGTGGCCTAGAAGGCCCTTTTGTTTTGTTGATATTCGACAAATTCATTTGAAAGTTACAATTTGGTGTGGATTTTGGACAGGTTGCGTGATTATGAGAGAGTTTATACGTCTTTTCTTCGATAGAGGGAGCTAGCGTGAATAGTTCACGAAATAATGTTCACCTCATTCGGATATAGGACCTTGAGGCGTTTCGAAAGTCATCGATTCTTGATTGATTGATTAAACATGACTGATGATTCATAATGATGAAACAACTGTATCTTATTATTCAACAAGTTCGATGATTTTTGAAGTGTACCTAATATTCACTGTCATAAGTACTAGGTTCGTTCTCATTGACCACATTTGTATAGACAACTCCCTGAGAGTTTTATTTGAAATATTAATAAGGAAATGAAGTTTTTGTACTTATGGCACTGAATGAAATATTTGAGAAAATGAACACTAGAACATTCAATCGAAAAATTCAAATGGAAGTGCGAGACATATGTTTCGTTCTTCAACGAACGATATATATATAATATATATATATATATATATATATATATATATATATATATATATATATATATATATATATATATATAAATGCTTCATTTCTTTGGAATAAGCAGCAGAAAGGTAAGTAACACTCTCTTAACTCGGGCTTTCGAGATTATAGTTTTCTCTTCATCAGGAATAGTTAGATATTGAAATTGTTCTCAAAGTTATTAAATTCTGTATCATGGGACATTGAAACTCTTAGTTTCACAAAACATTCAAGTACAATTTATTTCCAAGCTTACGGAAAGAACTGAACCTTCATATTTACGCTCAGTCAATATAAAAAGCTTTTATAGAATAGAACTTATGAAAGTGTATATTCCATCCTGGTATTATTTTTAAGACTCACTAATTGAAACTGTCGATTTTTCTAATTTTTAAGCGTTGATTCCCGCGTAAACGTAGACGTCAATTATTGACTGTCATTATTTTTTATGGAACACTGCCTGTTAATGACTTCAATAGCATTAATATAGTACGATTATTGTGTGAAAATCAATCTCATGGAATATTATTCATCTTTGGTAATTTCGTGTCGACGGTGAAATCTAAATATGTTTGGTTTTGCAAGCTGCAGCCTCTGGGAGAATTACAGTCTACGAGATGGTCATATATAATGGCGTGAACGGTGCACCTTACCAGAGATCATCACTTTCTCGATTTTGCGTTCGCACAAAAACAACTGTTATTCTGATGCGACTGGCTAGCACGTTTATGAACGAAACTATTGTATATTTGTTCCTTTAGACGAAATATCTAAGTAAATATGTGAACATATACGATGTGATGCGCCCATCATCTTATAAGAGATAATTAGAAAATAATGAAGTCGAAGCCACATTTGATAGCACAAGACATACCGTTCTATGAGAAACTCATCAGTTGTGCAACTTCCATGGCAAAGTGAAGTATTAACTTCGATCCCCAAACATCTTCGTATGACTCTAAAGTAAAGAATAGTTGAAGAAGGTGTTTGGAGATTGAAACCATCGATAATCCTCACGACAATCGCCAATTGAGGTAACTTAGTGACGATAAGAGCAACTGATGAGTACCTCATAGCACGAAACCATCAAGTTCGCATTGATTTCAAAGTTTCCTGTGAACACTTTTTTTTTAATTTAAATTAAACTCTTGGTCTAATCTTTATCAATATGTCAATATGTTTCGAGCAGTCAGCTTATTATTAACACTTTTAATTGTGAAAATAATAATTTTGAAGGATACTATAGCTAATGAACTTTCTTCAAAACGGGTTATCTCTGAAATGGGTAATCTGAAATCAAAACAAGCAAACGTATATCGTTGAAGTATATTATTCACTAATTTATCGGACTTCCATTACCTTTGAATTTAATTTCAAATTCTAAAACAATCAATTAGAAAAATTAAATGCTCAAAATAATCGGATTGAACTGAAAAAAGAGGAAAGATTGATAATAAACGTATTGAGGGCTGAAACAGAAATCTCAAAATGAGAATAAGAATAAAATAAATCGATATAAAATAAAATTAATTAATTCTTACCGCTGATGAACAGACCGATGGAATCACATATTGGTGTTTAATTTTCATTTAATGAAGGTTTGTTTCAGAATTTGAGATTAAATTTTTAGGCAAAATACTGAAAAATGGAATTTTTTTGGAAAACGACGCGTCGCAAAAATAAGATTTGTAGTTAAATGTTTATAAGGAAATATTTACTAATCGACCGGCAAAAATTGGATTTATTGCTAGAAAATTCATTTCAGAAGGTTTTTCACAAATATGATTTTGAAGAAATACAATCAAAGGATTATATAATGAAGAGTTAAAAAAATGCATTTTCTGGAATATTTGATGTGAAAATTTTCAATAACTAACGTAAACATATCTACACCCAATCTGATAATTTTTCACTGTATTTCTTCTTCTTCAATCGAAACTTTTAAAGGCTGCTACTAGCTGATCTGATGAGTTCCCCTTCAAAAAAGAGTTCTTGCGATTCCTCTGAAGTGAAACCTCTGAAATGAAAAACTAGATGTATAGCTGAAGTAATTACAGTTATCAATCGGAAGAACGAGCAAAATTAAATGTTACTTAATTTTTTTAAAACGCATTCCAGATTTCAGATAGCTGCATATAGTTTTTTACGAGAGATTTACAGGAAATAGAGCAATCTCTCTTGAGCAAAACAAGTTTGTGAGGTATTGTTTCCGTGATATCACCTGAGAACAAGGTGATATGTTTCTACGATAGTAAAACTACCCATTTCGACAATTCGAAAGTAGGTTCATCACACGTATAAACTTTTCGCACTTCTTAATTTTAAGTTTTTCACGTTTTTGCGGGCATAACACTTTCAGAGAGGCTGCGGTGAAGCATTGCACAAAATGGTTGGGAAACACTGAATTAGAGGTTAAGGGTTGAAACAGACGAATCAAAAATGAAATGTAATTTTATTATGTCTGGAGTAGAATAAGCTAGTTTCAATAACTTCAAGGCTAAATGGAATACGTGAACAAATTACAAATGTTGAATTCTGTCATTATGATAAAAACTGAACGATTAATTCAATAAGATGCACTAACGTTCGTAAGCTTGCGTTAATTGACCGGTCACACAAAACTTAGTGGAGCACAGTTCGCATAATGCAAAATACTGTGTAGAATTTCACAAAATTTATCAAATTCTCTAGACATAAGACCCGACAAGCTACAAACATAACGTAAAGAGTTAATGTAAGTGAATATTATATAATTCGATATAATATCGATATTTGGCTACGCCGTCCTGAAGAGAGTCAACAAGCTAGAAACACATGTCAACGGCTGCTCCCAATTAATTCCGGGCCACACCAATAATTTCTGCTTTTGTCTATATATATATATATATATATATATATATATATATATATATATATATATATATATATATATATATATATATATATATATATATATATATATATATATATATAGAAATGTAACATTGTTTCATCCTGGGCGGTCTGTGACAAATAACGAATTCATTTTATATTCTCTATATTTCGTCAATCTTTATTGACTTTCTCAGGAGATCCTAAAATAACATCAAAAGATGGACAAGTTAAAAGACATCAAACAATAATAATAAATTGTACTTACAAAACATAAAGTTAGTCACCCATATAAAATGTCTACACAAATGTTGTCAACGAGAACGAACCATTCACTTTCGAGAGTGAATATTAAGAGCTTTTCGAAAAATTTGATTTGTGAATCTTGAAACTATATATATATATATATATATATATATATATATATATATATATATATATATATATATATATATATATATATATATATACACCCAAATGTTTTATGTATATTTCTGTGTTTCGTATTTTATTAAGGTGGTAGATTATATTGTAGTGATTAAGGTGGTACATTATATTGTATTGAGTTAAGAATATATGTAATTTCTTAATTGCATAATAACCATTTATAACCCCTTGTTCAAATACGTTAATATTATAGAAGAAATAAAAGAAGTTTATGAATAATAAATAATTTTTATATAAGCGCAATCATTCAAATTCACGAAAAATACGTTTTGGGCAGCATAAATGAATAATAATATAAATAATTATAGCTGAAACATGACGTCGAAGAGTTGATATAACTGAATATTTGTTGATATAAATAAACATAAAGTATTTTATAATATATAAGAACAACTTAAATATACTTGGCTTGAAATTCAATGAATTATTGCTAATTTTCGCATTTTTTCCGCTTATTAGCCTGTAACAATGTTAAAAAGTATCAGCAATGTATACTCTTAAGAATGAGCTAATACTTTGAAACAAAAGTAAGTAAAATTTCTTCAATGTTTTTCTGATTTAGTCTATTATAGTTTCTTCAATTTTTTCTGAACTGTGAATTATTTTTTTGACACATTGAATAAAGTGAAAATTATTGAAAAATTTCCAAAGCGAATTTATCATACACATCATTGAAATCTGTCATAGTAAGAATAAAATAAGAGTTGTGTAGTTCATTCAGGTTATCAATATATTTTAAAGGCTATATAAATAAAGGCTAATATAATGGAGTTGTAAATACAATTTTGGAATTTTTTGGTTTCGTTTTGAAGAACAGGTTTTGTGATTCAATTCGATAAAACACTCATAGATTTTCATTAAATGCGTGTCTTACGAGAATATACTTATCATTTATTAGTTGTTTTACTCAATTATAATAGGAAGATATATTTTTAATTTAGATATAACAGGATAGAACAAATATATTAATTTTTTTCCCATAAACCAAGAAAGGAAATCATTCGGGTCGTTCGAGAATTGTACCTACAATACATATTCAATGAGTAGTTACTACCTGCAAGATTATGTAATATTCACTTGAGACTGATTATAATTCTACTCATACAATCATAGTGCACTCAAAACATCTCTTGTTTCATTTATGGAGATCCTTCTAAAGATTGAGAGCAGTTTCTGTTTATATAGTCGCATTCCTCTGCCTGCAGCACTAATTACTTGAAATGTTACTCTGGATTCGTTTTGATAGGCATATTGCAATTGAAGTAAATGTAAATTCATTTGTAAAATTCACTCATGACATAGATTGCTAGCATTCGAAGTATGGGAAGAGAATCAGAATCATCTGCACACGTGAGTCAATTTGAGTATAAAACTTTTGAAAATGTTCAAACACAAATTGAGTACTATTGCTCAAATGAAAAGAAAATACTTGGTGTTGTAATACTTTTGTATTTCATATACAAAATATTGGTATATGAAATATTTCGGAAACTGCTCCAAATTTCACGAAGTTAATTTAATTCATTCGACATGTTTTCGGCAACTAATCCAAGTTTGTCAAGGGTTAATACAACTGATTCGAAATACAGTAGGGCCTCGGTAATCCGGAGAAGCAAAAACAAGACTCTTTTCGGATTATCGAGGAGTCCGGATTATAGTATACATATTTAATGTTGATAAAACACATGTTTAACCTTAGATTATTTTAATCAATTTTTAAATAATAGCATAAAGACAAAATGTGCATGTTCAAAATTACAACCATATAAGAAAATCAGTAAGATAAAATAAAACATTAGTTAATTCTTCTTGAAAAAGTCTGTAATACTCTTCTGTTTATAATTTTCGCACTTCATTTTGAAAGCCTGGTCTATAAGTCGACGAAGAAACATAACTTCGTGACTATCAAATTTGTTATCTTCAGCCCATTTTAAAGCAGTGGTTAAAGCTCCTACTGCCTATGAATTGCCATCTTTTGTGAAGGCGAGAACTTCAATGCTATTATGCTCATCTTGCTCATCGCACAATCTCCTCATCAGTTAACACTTCATATGTTTGTAACTCGCTTTCGGCACCACCAGCAGCTCATTCTTGAGCTTCTGACTCACTGATAAAAATCTGGGCTAAAGGAACATCATCTTCTGGTTCGTCATTTCGTGAGAAATTCATGGTGCAAATTCTTCCATGATTTGTTAATTAGCGATGGCTTAACATTGGCCCAGAAATTATCCAAAAAAAAAACTGGGTTCTTTAAAGTTATTGATTTTAATGAGTCCATGAGGTTTTCAGAACGTAATGCAAGACAATTAACCAAAAGTGATTTGTAGTAATTCAACTGCTCATTTTGTATAACGTTCGGATCCATTGGTTGTATATCCTGGTGTAAGGTGGCAGGAACATTGAAAGTTCATCTGCTGATGGATGCCCAGGACATGAATGTCACTCCCATCTTCATCATTAATAGACAATATTTCATTTCATTTTTAGTTATCTGGTTATTGTTCAATACTATTTCAATTTATTTTGAATTGATTTTTTCATTGTATATATTCGCTTATAAGAGAAAGATATATAAGAGTATATATACTCTCTATTTTTGTTTTTTCTCGTTAATTTTTTTCTTATTTATTATTATTTGTGTACAATTTTGAAATTTTTTGAAAATTGTAATTTTTTTGTAATTTTTTCTCTGTAATTGGATGTATATCTGTTGAGAATAAATGTCTTATTATTATTATTATTATTATTTTCCTTCCGGAAGCCGAATGCTCATTGCCAGAGGCTAAAGTATGATCTGGCAATAATCGCCAGTATAAACCAGATTCGACAGCATTGTAAACCTGTTCCGCTGTTAATTTTTTTTCTCTGATAACTTTCTGTAACTCTAGTTGGAATGGTCCATACCGGCTTCATAATTTGAGAGTTTTTCACTGGCTATTTTTAAACGTCATTTCGTGGCGTTTTTAAATTTGTCTAACCACCCCCGGCTTGCATTAAACTAAACCTGATATTGGAGTTTGTAATCTGGCGATGAAAAAATTCCAGCTTTCACACAAATCATATCATCACTCCTACCGCCAATCCCATTGTCCGGCCGATTACAGCGATCACCGAACAAGCGGGAGTCCGGATTACCGAAGCCCTACTGTAGTAACTAAAGTATATATTAATATTATTCAATTTAATTACAATGTAAACTCATATAAAATTACAATATTAAATCTTTGAAGCGTCAAAGTCGCTTGGTTTTTGTTAGTTTAGGTTGGCTTTTATACAATGATACCTGTATATAGCATTATACCTACTCCCAATAACGACAACAAATAAATGAAAAAGTACGAAAAAGTACGTTTTGAGTTGCTAAAATTAGTGTAAACTGTTTAGCTGTGTAGGTTCTTTTTTTGTCGCTTTATTATCCTAGCTGTAGCAGCAAAAGACGTCCGATGAAAATATCAGACTAAACACAACAGCAGAAATAAACACACAGAATAAGAATTATTTTTATATTATTGATTTTATGTAAACTGACACTAGTATAAAAAGCATTTTTTTTCTAATACGGATTTTGATATATTATGCACAGTTCCTTCAATGTCGTTATATAGAGTTTATTGCAATGTTTTCCAACCTTTTTGACATGACATGCCCAATCAATTTTAGTTTCTCTAAAATTTCAATGTCCCCACCGAAAAGGATGAAAAAGTTTAAATTAACAAGTGCAAAAAGGTAAACGTCTTGTCGAGTCCATTTCTCAATTATCTCTCTTAACAATCAAATTGTTCCGCTGTGGGACATGAGCCCCACGTTGGGAAACACTGGTTTAAAGTGTATATCAGAAGTTCGCAACACTATTCTTATAGGGTGAGTAGTTTGTAAAGCAAATAAACTGATTGAAAACTTTCAAAAAATACTCAAATTTATTACTGTTATGCATAGTTTCAATAGAATAAACGTCCTAGCACGCACTACATTATATTTAGACGTACGATACGATGGTAAACCAACACATTTTATTTTTATATTAATAATGTGGATTTACGAGCATCCCATCTTACAATACCAATATTTAGGACTCTTACGAGTATATCTAAATAACTTATATAGGTATATAAGGAACATGTAATGAACTCTGAAGCTGATTTTCATCTCAGACACCATAGAGAAATACGGTGTCATTTGTTCGTGCCTGGCGAGACCAAATGACACCGTATGTAGACTATATTTGTTATGGAGGTTCAAAAACCCATAGAAGACGGAGCTGTAGTGATCGATAATTGGATAAACAAGGCTGTGCACTAATTTAAGTTCTACATTCGAAAGAAAATGAATTCCCACAGAGTATAAAGCTTTCAGCCTGAAGTAACAGGTCTGAACATTCCTATCTGTCCTTCGAAATTGAATTGCTTATCCATGACCACTGAAAGATTTTTAGTGCTATTCACATTTAATTGAATTGGTAGTCCATGTTTTAGTGTCATGCAATATTTTTAGTGCTATTCACGTTTTCCAATGCCGTTCTCATTCATTTTCACCAGATATTCATTAATAGTAGCATTGACGGCAATTGACGGTCAACTAATGACAGGATTTCAACCTCAATTTATGGGAGGGTCTTTTTTGCTGCATGGTTCGAAAATTGATCTAAGGCTGTCCTTTATCTTCGAGATTGTTACGACGATAGCACTGTTTCTCTTTTCGATTAATTCATCTTCATGAAAATTAACAAATTTTCAATTTGGAACAGCAATTTTGTTGTCATAGATGTGTGAAATGTTTTCGATTAAATTTCGATTCAAATTTTTGAATTTGAAAATGTTATCAGTTTTTCTATATCACGTCAAGTTTTGAACTTTCTGATACCCTCTTTTTACCCTGAAAGTCATACAAAATGGGCCTACAGAGCAAAATACAGTGGGTACTAACCAAACATATTCGAATATTTTTTTCATAAAAAGGTTATTATAATGTTAAAAGTTGAATTGTGTTCACACAAAAAATAAAAGAAGATAATAGGGTAAAATTTTTCGCTTATAACTTTCCTAGAAAGTTCAATCTGGGGGCAATGTCGCTTCATGTCCCAACAGTAGTCAGCCATCATACTGACATTTCATCTGCCTTGATACCTTACCTCCACGCCCTTAAAAACTCGGTGAAATCGCTCACCCGGTTCATCGCTAACAGCTGGACAAGAAAACAAATCATTTGAAGATCAATACAGATGATCCATTGGTGTAAGTTTTATTGAAACAAGTCAATGAGTGTTTATGTCTTCGTATTCTTCATGCAAAGAAACTCAATGAGCTATTGGGACTGAACCATATAAATTTCCATTGTGGAGGAGAACACACTTCAAGCTACGTTTTGAGCTATCTATAAACAATCGCCATTGCGTTATAATCTGAAATTCCCAATTCTTTCATTAAACCAGCTATGTTATGGCATTACACCAATGTATCACCACTCCGAAAAACTGCAGAAATGCACTTTCTCTCGATCGAAAGTAAGTGATATTCGCTCCTACTTCTAATAAGTTTTTTCCATGCAATCTTGATGCTAAAAGTTCTGACGCCTTTTTGGATAATTCCAAATCTCGTACCAAGTCATTAAATTCATGTTGATTGAATCCTTTACGAACAGAATCATTGTGAACTTTGAAATATGTGTCGCTTGCGTCACTTCGATCGTCGCTCAACCCATCTTCTTGTATTTCTAAAGAGGTTAATACTTGAAAAACTGGTACTAGAATTTCAGCTGAACGCGGCACAAGGTGTATAGCTGACGGTAGATTATGATAATTCCTTTTATATTTGATTTTTTTGTTATATCCTGCAGTTTTTGATATACAAAAGTAACAATCGTTGGAGTTGTCTTTTGAAGTCTACTGGAAAAAGTTCCGCTGACAAAAGTGCAGTATTGCTTTCTGTAATTCGCGTTCAGGTCCACGTAGCCGTAATAGTATGCGCAACAATTGCAGAAAAACACTTGACGTGTTAGAAAAAAAACTGATTAAAGTTTTGGAATCAGCATGTCAATTTACCTCTAAAACGACCTGAAAAT
The DNA here is from genome assembly GCA_030704895.1 of Henosepilachna vigintioctopunctata. Classification (NCBI taxonomy): domain Eukaryota; kingdom Metazoa; phylum Arthropoda; class Insecta; order Coleoptera; family Coccinellidae; genus Henosepilachna; species Henosepilachna vigintioctopunctata. The sequence continues at coordinate 8,572,020 of JARQZJ010000093.1, read as the reverse complement.
CGAGGTCTACAGAAATTATGTTATAAATTGTTCCCCAGTGTTATGGATGGAATCAATAAGTATGTATTGAGAAAAGGATGGGACTCTTGTCAGCTCTGTGAGCATTTACCATTGTAATTCACAATTTGGAGTCGATTGGTATCAAACTCTCGGATCATTAACAAGTTTTTGTAGAGAAAATCATACGTCTTATCAACTATGTTGACGTCTGAATCCTATAGCCATGTCCATCCTTTGGCATATTTTTGTATTGGTCTGCCAACTCTCACTCGAATCGTTCCTTCTCAAATCAGAAGGCTCAAAAAAGCTTATCTGATGAAAATCATGAGGCTAAAGTTCCCTTTGGCAACAAATAATCCAATAGTGGCATTGACTCGTTATGCCTGTCAATAAACCAAGTCAGTCGTATATAGTGTCCATGCCGGAAGCATCTTCGACCTACTTCACGGTTCCTTTCTCCTCTTGCGACTTTGCACTCTGCTGACCGATAAATAGAAATCCTGTAATTGGTCTCTTACTCGATGTGCGGGCTTTGTTACGTTTTACCTGCATCGCAAAAGTGAACTCAGGTCAAAAGGAGTTCGGAATTTTCATCGAATTTCTTGACAAGCTTTTTAATGTTATATATTTCTCAATTTAATTTCTTAGATGATTCAGCACTTTTAAGTATGCCATTATAATTAATTTTGTTGGTCTAAGAAAGTTCTTTCATTACGTAGTTAAACAGTTCGAGAGACTATATGCTTAATAGATTAAAATCCGATAGGATATTATTTGAGACTTTTGAATTGTTTGAATTTATGATCATTATAAATAAATTCAAGGATGGCGTTTTACCACACTGTGTCTTCGTCAGATATACCATCATAGAAAATAGTAATCAGTTATGTCTGATAAAATCACAGTGTGGTGAAACTTTCGTCATAAATTCGATAACAACAAATTTTAAGGTTACCTTCAATATTTGCGAATGATATTTTTTGGGTTTGTTATAATTCGTTATTGGGTTTGTAGACAACAGTAATGTTCGCACTGAAGAAAGTAGTAACTTGAGATATTTCTCTTATTATCAGGCATCAGTTAATGAGAACTGATACCATTTAAATTTACGAAATAACTTAACATTGATGTGGAAGAAAAGATTAGTTTTCCTCCTTCCTTAAGTTTTTTTTTACATTTTTTCAAGAAAGATTCTATTTGAGAAACAATGTTTTCATCATTTCATCAATTTTTAGATTTGATTTGATCTCATGGTCATTTTGTTTTTTCAGCGGCTAAAATTTAATTGTTAAATTATTCAATATCCTTAATCGAACTGCTGAATCAACAATTTGTGCTATTATCACCAAATTTCGCACCAAGTTTACTTTGTTGGACATTAAACTATTGTGTCCCATGCGTACAGTCCGTACTGAAGAGAATATTGCAGCCGTAGCGTACAGTGTTAATGACGATCGTGAAATGTCAATTCGTCGCCGTTCTCAGCAATTGGGCATGTGTTACCCAACCACATGGAAAATTTTACGTGTTGATTTGGGTTTGAAAGTCCATAAAATTCAACTTCTGCTAGAATTGAAGCCGAATGACCTACCACAACGTCTAAATTTTGGTGAAAGGGCCTTAGAACAGCTCAAGGAAAATCCGCTGTTTTATCGAAAAATTGTGTTCACCGATGAGGCTCATTTCTGACAGTTTGATGTGATTTATGGGCTAGTGGCATCATCGGTCCATTTTTCTTCAAAGACCACCGTGGAAGAAACGTTACCGTCAACGGCGAACGATATCGAGCCATGATACGCAACTTTTTTTTGCCCCAGTTGGCCGAGTTGAACTTGGTTGACATGTGGTTTCATCAAGACGGTGGTACATGCCACACAGCTCGTCAAACAATGGACATATTGAAGGATGAATTTGGTGAGCAGCTTATCTCTCGAAATGGCCCTGTGAATTGGGCGCCAAGATCATGCGATTTGACGCTTCTGGATTATGCGGTTATGTAAAGTCGTTAGTGTATATGGACAAGCCTTACAGGATAACATAACCCGCGTAATTCGTGGGATACATTCTGAAATGCTCGAAAAAGTGACGCAAAATTGGACCTTCCGAATGGACCATTTGATACGGAGCCGCGGACAACATTTACATGAAGTTATCCTTAAAATGTAAATGGCAAAGGCAAAGTTATCATTTTCAATGAAAATTTTGAATATATGATGCAAATTGAGTGTTTTATTCGATTTAAAAAAACTGCGCTTAAAAATCACCAATTACAGTCATCTTATTTGTGTACAATTTTTATTTGTACTGTCAGATTCGATTTTCCATTGATTTATACTAATATTTACACAAATATTTTTTATATTAAATATACAATACATTATAATATCACATAGAAATATTGAACGATGAAGAAAAAATTAATACCTTATTATATCTCATGTATCATGTATCATTCCGATATTTAATAATTCCAATAGTTTAACATAAATCATGTTAATGCTGTAATTACTGAGCAACCTAGTTTAGTGTAAATGCCATATCGATATATCCATATAATCCAATTTCTTGTTACTCCTACTATAAATACGTATATTATATATGTATTTAGAATAGGAGTAACAAGAAATTGGATTATATGGAGACTAATGTAAATGGCATGTTACTTCGTTTGAACATTTTGAGATAATGGCAATTGTGAAACTAATCATTTTATGTTTACTCGAAAACATCTCTACAGTTTTTCATGGGATATGGTGTTGAAATCCTGCTGTGATAATAATGCAATTATTATTTCCTGTTCATTGATAAAGTTAGCTTGACATATGTTATTCACACTACTAAGAGTGTGAACAAAAATTAAAGATTAACATGTGGACTTGGCGAGATTCAAATCATGTTTCCATTATCTCAACTGTCACTAGAAGTCTCAAAAGTTTGAACACTTTTTCTCACTGATAGACATAGCGGCACCTAACACTCACAACTTGACGAACACTATTCAAGAAAAAATCAGGAAATATACGGACCTGAAGTGTGAGATACTTTGTATGTGGGATGTAGATGCGGCGTACGTAAGTCCACTTGCAATATCAACAACCGGTGTAGTTCCGAAAGTGTTACAGGAACACCTTACAAAGCTGAACTTAGACCCGAGGCTGTATATAAAGATGCAAAAAGCTGTCTTGCTGAACACATGTCACATGGTCAGGAAATTCTTGCAAGGATAAAGTAACCGATAGATTGTTGAGTTGCTCAGGTTTAGCCCCACAATTCAACTTTGAAACACGTGCCGGAGCTGAGAATAACTGGAGAATAATAATAATAATAATAATAATAATAATAATGGAATTGACAGATATCGGCAACTTGTTGGACCAGCAAATAGGGAATCTTCAGAACTATTTTCACAGGAACTCTGTTGACTCACATCTACACAAAGTGATCTATCAAACTGATAACTCCACTCCTCTGAAACTGAGTTAAGGCCAGGTCCACGTTATCATCAATCTAATAACGAGAAGCTACAGAGGAGGAGAGAAAAACCGCTGCTCAAGAGGCACATTAATGAGACCATGAAGGAAAATGTCGACAAGGAAGTGTCGAACTACTGGTTGGTCTCAAGCAGAATGTTTCCTAAAACTGAGGGCACACTCCTAGCTATTCAAGACCAGATTATTTTAACACGTAATTACCTGAGACAATCAGAGACAATCCAACATAACAGAGGGATAAGCCAAATCAAATTATCGCATCAGCGGAGTACAAAGAGAGACATGACGGCGTAGCAAAGATTGTGTATCAAGGACTGGTATTGAAATTACATCTTCCACACGAGGAAAAAGGTGCCTTATTACAATACATTCCGAAGCCAATTTTGGTGAATGACCAATTTAGACTCCTCTGGGAGCGTACTATCTTGACTGATCAAACAATTCCCCACAATAGGCCTGATCTGCTACTGGTTGACAAAAGAGCGAGGGAAACTACATTTATCGAAATGGGCATTCCAAATGCGAACAACTTAATTGAGAAGAAATCTGAAAAAATCTCATTATACCGAGAACGGAAATAATGAAACATGAACGTAGTCACGATTGTTCCAATTATCTCGGGATTCATTGATATAATCCCGAAAAATCTCTTGAAAAATATCACAGATCTAGGACTCGGCGAACATCTCTATAAGGAATGACAGATATCGGTGCTGTTTGCCACATCTAGATCTGCCAAGAACTTTCTAAGATATAACGAAAATCAACGCCATGAATGAAAGTGAAGATTGTCGCCATGAAGGTGAAGATTGCCGCCATATGGACCGCCGCCACAGGCCTGATAACTTGGGAGGGCCCCCACAGAGCTTAATTCTTCTGATATATAATATCTGAGATAAGTGAAGTTTCCCTGTGAGGGAATGTGAAGCCGTAAGTTGTAGCACGAAAAGTGTAATGTATTTTTCATCAATTTTTCAACGCTTTTCATGTTTCGACCCAAACGTGGAAACGCCACAGGTTCGAGTCAATTCATGCGCAAACCCTAAAACAATTGTGTAGCATTTGCGTCGAAAGGTGTTGTGTGGTTTTTTTGTTGATCTGTGATTAGAATTAGAACTCGTTCCTTTTGCTTCTTGATATAGTCGTAGTACGCTAAAGACCATTTATTCATTTTGTATTTCATTCTGAAGTTCCTTTTCCCTTGTAAGGAAAAGTTTGGAAAGTTTATAATATTGTAAGGGTTTTCATATTGAGAACCTCCTAGTCCAACCCCTGGGAACAACATCAGCCCATTCATTTAATTCCCAGGATAACTATAAGTTGTGAAGAATCCAGATAATCGAACTTGCATCATCGAATCTGAATATTCGAACTTGTTGAAAGAACGAGACAGAGAGCAGTAAGCAAACCCTCGAAGTTGACAGAAGTAGTACCTCTAGCCCACGTAACCTGAGAAGCTAGCCAGGAGTTCATTAAAAAAAAGAGAAAAGAAAAGAGATAAAAGAGATAAAGAAGATAAAAAGAGATAAAAGATCACCTGTTTTATATTTTTATCTAACTCTTTTAATCGAAATTTGACTTTCAATACCCATCTATTTTGTGAAAAGTTATTTTGTAAAAATTTTCAATTTTTGATGATTGCACCGGTTAACCTGGAGCATTTCAAAGTCTTGAAATCGCGGATAATACTGGTTACCTTCAGGTTTATTTATTGATGTATTTTTTCTATATATGTTGAACAATTTTATGATTAGCCTGGCTAAACTCCTGCCATTTGTAATCCTGTATGTGAGGCAATTACAATAAACTTATTATTATTCTAATTACTTACTGTTAACTGCTTTAAGCAAGAGAGGAGGGTCGCAAAGAAATGTTTAACTGTTATTACTCAAAATGAAAATAACTTTGATCAATTCTGCCTTAATAAACTTATTGCAATGTTTAATGCGCCATATATTTTTGTTATTTCGAATAGGACTTCATCAATGGGATATATGGCACATTAATTAAGCATGACAAGTTTAAAAGGCGAAATATGATTCAAATTTTCAGTTAAAATGAAATTCAGATATATTTCATATACCTAGTCAATTTCGAAGTTCGAAAAATAATGACAAAAATATGCTTTCAACATCCCAATATTGATATACTACAATAACACGTTCTGACAAGAACAAACAATCGATTCGAAATACGACATCCTTTTGAAAAAAATGGTTGTAATCGTAGAACTAACTGGAAGTTTTTGAGTTTGGAAATTGGGATTTATTGATTAAGACAAATATTCTTTCGAGAAAAAAAATTGCCATTGAAATCGAAATGAAGTAATTTATCAAGGAATGAAAATAACATTCATTATTCATACATCGGAAAATTCATGAATACTTGAATTCATCGCAAAAAAGTAGTGAACAGGTAATTTTGTTTCGAATTAAAGTTCATAAATAAAATATAAAGTTATATAAAAATTACACAGTTCTATTAGTATACGTTACTCAATATCAATTTTCATATATTTTCTGCGCAATTGGTATAAAAATCGTTTCCGCTTTGAATGATAAATATAAATGATCTTACAACAGCTTGAAATGAAATCTCAATCATAATCACTTTTCTACGGGTTTTGGCTTGCGTTGTTCTGAAAGTGATTTTGGGTATGGAGCCTAGAATCAAATTCATGATAATTTTTACAAAATAATATCAATATTAATCAAATAGGCCAACGATGAAAAAACTTTTTCAATAATTTTATCTAATCCTTATGTTATTGAATATGCTGATTCCGAAAATAATAATAAAAAAGTTGTATCACCCAAGGATTTTCCAACTTTTCCATATTAAATAAAATTTTAAACAAATATTCAAAACGTAGGCAAACTGCTTTTAAATCATTTAAATACATTAAGTTGACAACATATTCTAGTGTTATAAGGTTGGCAATAAAATTCAATGATATTTGGTGGGTAGTTGTAATAAACTGTACAGCTGTTTATGCTATTTCGATTGACATAACCTCTCATTGCGGTGTTTAAACTAAGTGATTTTGTTCATACTCTAGTATGGCTAATAGTGAGTGTAAAAATTCTCCCAATGCTTTTTGTTACACATGTGGTGACTTTGTATTTAAAAAACATCAAAGAAACATTACTGATTTTGTGAAAAAGTGAATTTCGCATAATATCGTGGTGTAGAAATCGGCAATCAAGACAAATGTTGGGTTCCTTCGAAAGTTTGTTATGTTTGTGTAGAAGATCTTCGGAAGTGGTTTAAGAAGGAGACGAAAGCATTTAAATTTGCAGTATTTATGGTATGGAGAGAGTAGAAAAACTATTTAAAAAATTGTTATTTTTGCAGCATAGATGTTTCTGGATATAATTCTAAAAATGAGAAAGTAATTCTCTGTCCTAACCCTACTTCACTTGATTTCTTTTTCTTTTGTTCAATGAGTACAAAAGAAGAAAAAGCTTGGATATCATTTAAAGAAATTGTGACTAAGTTTTTGGGTAATGTGAGAGCCCCTAATTATGAAATTATTGTATCTAACTAACATGATTGACAAATTTAAAAATCTTGGTTGTCTGATGAACCTCAAAATCCACTTCTTGCATAACCATCTCGATTTTTTCCTTGAAAACTTAAGCGAAGTGAGTGAAGAGCAAGAGAAACGGTTTCATCAGGACATAAAGGAGATGGAAAAACGATACCAAGGACGGTGGAATGTCAATATGATGGGTGGTTAATGTTGGTCTCTTCACAGAGAACAACAAAATGTATCACATCGGAGAAAAAGCAATACAAGAAATTTTACAGAGAAAAGGGAGACGAAATACAAAAACAATAAGCATATAATATGTGCATATTAATAATTGAATATTATTCTAAGTAACAATTGTAATTTAATGAAAAAAAAACTTGAATTTAATTTATCAAATTTCTCTATTTTTTCAAATATATAATGGATGTCATATTGTGAAAAAATTGTGGTGGTACAAAAAACTACAACCAAATACGATTTCAGCACCTAAAAATACATTAGAGTTTGGTTTGAAAAGTTTTTACTTTTTTGGCTAGTGTTATTCCTATATCCTTCCCGCCAAGGGGAATTTGATTTTGGTTATAACATGAAAAATTATGATTCTGAAATTATGAATAACGCCCTCAAATACCGACTCTATCCGAATGATTCTGTGAACCAGATGATTTCTTCAAAAATCATCATGAAACAAAATATTCTTAGAATAAGCTTAGGAATAGCTCACTGAGTTCTTTCCTCATGTTTAACTAACATTCTGTACAGTAGCTCCAACACTGTCCCGTTTGGCATGGCATTGAAAACATGCGTTTGAAGAAAGTCATGAATATAAGGCAAAATCTGTTCCTGTTCTAAGTGCTCCGAGCGGTCTCGATTAACCTCGATCAATACCGGAATAATGAAAGGATTGCATCTTCTTCCTTTCCTTCGAAAGTGAAATTGTATATAACAACTCTACGTTTATTCTGATGAATTTTTTATTACATTCTCGAAAGTTGAAATTGAATAATTATAATGTATTGTTAAGATAATAATCTGAATGTATTTACCGCAACGTCAAAAATATTCCGTTCATTATGTTTAGGAAATACTTATTTGCCCCAAATCTGCAATTTTTGGACCAATAAAACAAAATAATCGTTGATAGTTTTACGCAACAATTGAAAAAACCAATCTTCATCGTAAGGTGCAATAAACACTTTTTGTACAATGTTGTTTAGGATTATGTCCAAAAATATTTATTCTCCTCGATTAAAATTTTAGTTTGATATCGAAATTATTCAATATTAACAAGCCCTCTTAATTTATTCAGAAAATAAAGAATTGATATAATTTCTTCAACCAGTAATGCAATTTTCGATATGTTTCAATGCATAATTATTTGTCAATAAATCTTCAATAACAAGAGGGGAGTGTACAAATCTCTTATAATTTTGAGACGGAAACTTGCTATGAAATTGTCTGAATGATGCTCCGTTTTGTTATATAAACTGTTGTATAATGTTACTAGAGAGTGATTTTTTTAAGAGTTAAGTTTTTCAGGTTGGCGGCACTGGTTGGTAATGGCATACAGATCATCTGCCAAAGTGAAAAGTTTTCAGTATACTCTGCCATTTTGTCATGGAAAGACTTACAAACGAGCAACGATTGCAAATTGTTGAAATTTACTATCAAATTTCGTGCTCTGTGAAAAATGTGTATCGTTTGTTACGACCATATTATGGTCGTCATAATCGACCTGGTGAATCAAAAATTCGTGCTGTTATCACCAAATTTCGCACCAAGTTTAATTTTTTGGACATTAAACCATTGTCTCGCATGCGTACAGTGCGTACTGAAGAGAATATTGCAGCCGTAGCGTACAGCTTAATCAAAATCCGCTGTTTGATCAAAAAATTGTGTTTAGCGATGAGGCTCATTTCTGGCTTAACGAATATGTAAATAAACAAAACTATCGCATCTGGAGTGATGAACAGCCACATGCCATACAATAATTACCGATGCATCCCAAAAAAACGACAGTTTGGTGTGGTTTATGGGCTGGTGGCATCACCGGTCAATTTTTCTTCAGACTGTGGAAGAAACGTTACTGTCCACGGCTAACGATATCCAGCCATGATACGAAATTTTTTTTTTCCCAGTTAGCCGAGTTGAACTTGGTTGACATCTGGTTTCATCAAGACGGTGCCACATGCCACACAGCTCTTGAAACAATGAACAAATTGAAGGATGAATTTGGTGAGCAGCTTATGTTTCGAAATGGCCCTGTGAATTGGCCGCTAAGATCATGCGATTCGACGCCTCTGGATTATTTCTTGTGGTGTTATGTAAAGTCGTTAGTGTATGTGGACAAGCCGAACACGATTGAAGCCTCACAGGATAACATAACACGCGTAATTCGTGGGATACAGGCCGAAATGCTCGAAAAAGTGACGCAAAATTGGAGCTTCCGAATAGACCATTTGATAGGGAGAAGCGGACAACATTTACATGAAGTTAACTTTAAAATGTATATGGTCAAGGCCAAGTTATCAATTTCAATAAAAATTTAAAATATATGATGCAAATTGAGTGTTTTATTCGATTTAAAAAAAAACTAAGCTAAAAAATCACCCATTATATAATCGCATCATAAGTCTAAATATAAGGGTACCCATTTCCGACTAGAAGAATGTCCCTTCTAGAAGAATGTTAAGTAGAAGCCGCAATTACTGAGCATGTTGCCCCAAATTTTGTAACGTTTTATAATATTTTACACTGGTTGAAGAGTAATCGTATCGAGCATTGCGACTGATAAATCTTTCTGATTGTTATTTATAATATCTCTAATCTTTATAAATTTTGAGTGTATTTGTCAGCGCTATATCCCCTGGAAATGAAACAGAAGTTTCATATTAGAGTTTTACTATATCCCCTGGAGTTGAGGCTTCAGCATATCTTCTGGAGTTGAAACAGAGATTCAAGTTCCACCCAATTTCGAGTAAATTTGGAGATTGGACATCTTATAGGCCTTCTGAACAAGCAGAGAACATCCGGATTATTAACCAGATTCAAGATAACAAAGATTTTTCATTCAAATTGGTGATCTTGAATCGAAAATTTGTGATTATTGTTAGATATTTTCAATATTATCATCTAGTTTCACTGTCTATATTGTGCATGAATCAGGTGAATTTATATACATCTCCCAAAATTTAAGAGCTGCCCAGTGCAATCACCAACATTTCGTAGGGGACTACGTTATAATTTTTTTTTATTTCTTTTTTCTTTTGTATATCTTTTTGTTTTAATTTTGATTTTAACTTATGTTTTCTAATTCATAGAAGGGTGGAAGCGTTTTGGGTGTAGCCTTTTCCTCTGTACATTTAAATCTTTCAACTCACACATTATCCAATTCATTTCTATTTCAAGTCTTTCACACACCCTCGTAAGGGAACTTTCACTCATCCTAGGTGTTCCAATCATATGAATTGAGCTCTGCAGGGACTGTTTAAATTAAATTATCAGGCCTGTGGCAGCGGTCCTCATATGGGCGATCTTAACATCGAAGACCTTTGTGTGCTATTCGCTGTGGTAAGAGCTCCGATTTCTGTTATTCCCTTTAGATATCTTTGTGCTCCTATTGGATTTTTTGGGATTAGAACAGTGCAGAACTCGACTTCTGCACTTCTGCTTCTGCACTCGCACTTCAATTTCTTCCTCTAGTTCTTCTTCAAGTACTTCTCAACTAGGTTGTTCGCATTTGGAGTGGCTACCTATAGTTTAGTAGATTTTCTGGTTTTTTGTCCAGAAGGACTAGGTCAGGCCTATTGTGCGAAACTGCTTGTTAATGCGGTCCCAGTAGATCTTATAAAAGTTAATCTCCAAAATTGACTTCAATAAAACTGAAAACATTTTTTTAATTGCAGATTTGATTTCAGTAGACTTCATTTGCTCCATCATTAGTCATGATATACGTCATAGTACTTAAATGACGTGCTTGATGGTCACTAATTTTTATTTCACGTAATTCAAATTTGTAGCCTGAAATGAATACTACTTAGCAAAATGCAAGACTATCAACTGTAACACATTTGCAGTGAAATCCTTTTTTGGTATACTAGCACAACCAGTTCCATAACTCATGTCTGCTCCAAATATCTACTGCCAACGATATCGTTCGTCCTCAATGAATAATCCTCTCTTTTGCGAGAATGATTGATTGTAACTGTTTGAATAATTATAGCTAGTGATTATCATTTGAACCTTTCAGAATAGAGATGTGCAACTGAAAGCGAATGCTATGGTCTTTCACTTAAAAGAATAAAAATGAATTCCACGATGTACTGAAATTACGTACATACCTATATACCAGTTGATTGCCGACCTTTGCCAATAGAAAATTATATATTAAATTTAAAATTAGCGGAATTCTGACATTTGTGAAGAGTTCCACATCATCTTGACATATCCAGAATATTCTACATAATGTGGCAGGTTGATGAGAAATAGGAAAAATTTCAAATAATGTATGTTCGAAAAAATGTTTGACTGAAAACTTGGCCAATTAATTACATTACAGAAATAATTGGATATGAGTAAATATTTGAATGTTAATTTAACGTTTCATTTCTGAGATTATTTTCCTTCGTTATCTTAGAATGATAATGTCCAATTTTTTCAATATTTCATATATAAGTCGGTACACAGTATAAGTTCTTATGTTTATTTTGAAGGCTTATATTTATGTTATTGTGTAAAGTTTTATTATTGAATTTTTCATTCAATATTTTGCTCTTGTGATTCAGAAATTTATATTTAGATTTTCTGACGAATACCTATGCTAAAGGATATTGAAATAGTAATGAAATTGAAAGATTTCAGGTGTTCAAAACTAATATAATTTTCACATAAATGATGGTGACTCAAGTTAATTAGGTTTGAAATAGGATGAATAAAATGCAATTATACGGTGACAAATGTATTTTTTACAAAAACATAACCTAAGACAAAGCTTTATACAAAAATAAAATTAAGAATGCATGAATATTATGCATCATGACCCGTGTGATGGAATGAAGATGTTCTCGTGACTGATTTCAGTTCTGTAGCTCCTAGAGCTTAGTAAGGGGCTCCATAGGAACCAGATGGTTTCGAGGGTCCACTTGGGTATCCAGAGAATCCAGGAGCTTGAGAGATTTGGTTGTATTGAGCTACTTGGATGGCTTGCTTGATACCTTCTAGATCGATTCCGACAACTCTGCTGTAATAATTGGGAACTCCGTACGATGGGGAGGGTACGCCGTATTGTGGAGATGGAGCTCCGTAGGATGAACTGATTCCCCCACCAATTCCTCCGCCGATGGACTGTGAGTTTTGTTCTTCTTTGAGGAGGATTTGTCTGACTTGTTCCAAAAGAGCTGGATCAACTGATGCTCCTTCGCTTGTTTGGTAGCCAGATGATACGGCTGTGTAACCACCACCGAAACCACCTCCTATGCCGCCTCCAAAACCTCCATGCCCGCTCGGCCTGTTATAACTGTAGCCAGATGGGGGTTCAGCTACTACCACGGCCGCCAAGGCGAACGCTAAGGCCTATAAAAATAAGAATTCAATAAGAAAAACAAATTCGAAAGAAAAGAAGATACAAAAGATATTCACACTTCTTTAATCTACGAACGTTTTGTTACATAAAAAGATTAAATTTTTCAGTTCAAAAGTTTATCATTTGCATGTTTCACATATTTATGTTTATATAATAGGTATTATTGGTCTTTTAGACATATTTTGGAACGAAAAATATATAATCGTTCATATGTTCATTAGAATCCTCTTTTTTTAGGTGAGGTACTGAAGTGTACGAAAATATGAAAATATGCGTTGGACCATGAATTTAACAGGAAATTTTAGCAATAACTTCTAACAATTCCAACAGAATTGTTTTCATCCGTAATCAATGATCCGGAATCATACATATTAATCCGGATCGTATTATATTCATGACCGGATTGTGAATTCGAGGAATTATTGAATGAAATATTTATATTAACCACTAGAAACCTGCAACTGTCAAGCATGGATTTATCTCTCTGAATAAGGATGTAAAATTAATCTCTATTGAATAACTTCATTAATTTTAATTTTTATTTACTGAAACTATGATTAGGTTTCATTGAATTAATTTTGTTTAAATTGAAGGCGTCCTGTTTATATGTATTTCTAACTTAAAATTAATCAATCAGTCATATTAAGTAATCAATGAAGTAGTGGCTGAAGAAATCGTTTATTGTTCATCTTCCGTATATTACCAAATAAGAGGTACGTACTAACTACGAACAATCGCTGACCGATATCCTGCCTAACATTCGACTAGGTACATCTTAGAAAGTACCATCTCTTGCGCACTATCTAAAGTGGAATTCTAAATCACTTAAAAGATTTTCTATATTGCTAAATATGTAGGTACGGTCAATGATTCAATTGCATAAGGATAATTGCGGTAAAACCTATTATGCTTCGAACAAATTATATCAGACTATGAGTGACAAGTTTTTGTGGAAGAGAGCACTGAACAATACTCTTCCTTCATAACACGCAATAAAGTTGAATTGAAATTGTTTTTCATATAATTACGATGTTCACTTTTGAGAAATTACACTTCAATTTGAAACAGTCGTCTGTGCATTTTCATCTTGAATTTGCTTTAAATATTGAAGACTACTTAATTCTTATGTTGCATTGCAATTCTGTGTCATACAAATATCTTTTCAATATAATAAGAGTTTGGCAATATTGTGATACATTTTGATCAATTTAAACATAAAATAAACTCGAAATAGAATCTAAATCTCAATATTATAAAAACTTCGAAGAATAAAAGTAACATCGGGATTTATTTTTGGGCAGCAGGTGCCAAAACATCAATTTTTGGAATTTCTATCTACAGCTGTATGCTACAGGTAGACAATAGATTTATAGGTCGAAAATTGTTTCGTAAATAATATCTTTCTTATCTCACGTTTTTTAAAGTTTCTACTACTTGGATCACCGAAATTAATGAAACATTTTTATACGGTTTTAACAAATCATTGAAATTTCAACTGAAACGATAAATGGATATTATTTCAGACAATCGAGTGTTGGAAAGAAATGTAATTTTCATTCAAAAGAATTGATAGGACGCAGAAGAAGTCTCCTCAGAATAAATCACGAATATAAGGTTTAAATTTCATAGATTTTTTCGAGCAAATACTTGAAGAAACGAGGAAACAGACGGACTAATAAAAAGGGAATATCAACAATTTATCATGTTTACATATCACAATGATTAATCATTGTTGAAGTACGTAATTAATATTCATCCGAATTTTAAATATTTGTTTTGTTTTAACTACCGAAAAGTTTACTTTGTACAACTAACTGCCTGAAAGTATGCAAATAGGAAAATTCTCAAGCGTTATGGATATATATTGTTGTTATTTTATAGTATCGAAAATTGTGGTGATTCTGTTACCAATAGATGCAGCAGTTTCCCTAAGAAGCAAGTTATCGTAAATATTATCTTTATGTGAATATGGACTATATATCATTATTTTAATTGGAAATATGGAAATCTTGTTTGTATTCTCACGTTTAACGTCTCTTTAATTATAAGGTAATTATTGTCAATCGTTGTTCTCGTACTCATATATAATTGCTTCCTTGTTTTGGATAATGAAGAGAAAATATATATCGATTGGTCACGTGTTTGTCACTTGAGAGCTGAATGACTGAAGAGCAGATGAATGAATATTATGATTAGTTCATTGAAAATCAATTTCCAAATTGATCAATTGAATCAATTCTAAACCACATAAAAATTACCATGAATTCTGTATATGGAATGTTGGCCGTTAAAACTCTTGTAGGTTTTATTGATAAATTATACGAATTAAGCATGCAAACTCGATTTGATAGAAAAGCATTATTTGTTTACTGAAATTAGTGAAAGTGATCCAAAATGCGCGAGTGAATTTTTTTTCCAAAATGATTTTTCTTTGAATATTATTGAAAACTACTAATTTTATTTATAACCACTAGGGATATAAAAGAGAAGTTTTTATAATTAAAAATTATAAAATTTTTTGAATAAGTTTTTTGTAACTTTGTTTTACAATTTTTACTCGCATAACTTATTTTTAACACATATGATGTGACCAAAATCAGTTTTGCGACGCAGAATATGTTCTCGAATATTTTCATAGGAGTTAGTTAACCTTAAACTTACAGTGAAATTCAACATCAACAAAAACCTCGAAATAAGTCGTAAAAGTCTGAATTATTCATTCATAAAAATTTTGACACTTGGCTTATGAACAATTGATCAATTAAAAATTTCCGAAAGAAAATATCTTATCCATTTTAGAGAAAAGGTTTCAAAATTGACAGTATTGAATATCTTGAATTTCATTTTGGAATTTCAAGGACTTATTTATTTTTTCCTCAAAGAATTTTAATTATTTATTCAATTCAAAAACAATAACCAGTGATAACTGTAATTTCCAGAAGTACATTTTCCAATAAAATTTGTGTTTATTAAAAGAATTTTGAATTAGATTGACTAATGAGATATCTTTTTTTTAATTGTTTGTCATAAAGATATGTCCAAAAAAGTTTACAATAGCAGAAAAAATATAAATTAAATTTAAATATTTACTAAACAGGCAAAGTGTTTGATGACAACGGAAAATAATTTCAGGGAAATTATCGAAAGAATTTTGAGAAATCCTGAGTGAATGAAAAGTAATCAAAAATTCGGAAAACTGACTTTTTAAAATTGAAACTATGCCTGATATTTCATGAACGAATAGTATCCTTTTGGTTGCCGAACACAAATTTATGAAAATGCACTTTCAAAAATCACCACGTAGTAGTAGATGAATAAGTAAGTCCAAGAAGATGTAGGTTGTTCGATTTCACTTTTAACTCGCGATATACACAAAACACCCTGTAGATATTTTTAATCACCACTTACCACGGAAAATGAGTTCATGATGCTTGTGTTGACTGGTCAGATGTTGACTGTGCCTACAAACAGATGATCGGAGAGTTTTATAGTAATGATGGGGGGGTGGGATTATTCTTCTTCGGATGATGATGATGGCATCTTTACTTTCACACATATACCTCTGTACGGACGTTCGCTCGGAGGCAACACTTTGTCGAATTTCGACAACATCGTCGGAAATAAGGTCACTTCGAAGAATTACTCCTTCATTAGATTATGACAGTGACGGTCAAGAGTGTAAGTGAAGCAGCTAGACGATACCATCGACAGGCGTTGCTGGAGAAGCTGAGGTGAAATCGCAAGACGTTCTGTGCTGGTTTGTATTGATTGGATGCTAATGAAATTTTTTTAAGTGAAATCTTTTAAATTATCGGGTACACGGTTATTAGTGGAGCAAATAATCAATTTTTTGTCTAGTCCATTGATAATAATTATTGAAATCTTGCTAGATTGTTTATTTTGTTAAGAGACCAACAATTCTACTTGCTTCCCATTTTTAACAACCAAAACAAGAGTTTATTTATTTTTTACTTTTTTACGGAAAAGCCCATTCACAAAAAAATAAAAACAGATAAGTTCAGTGAAACGAATTCATATCAAAAAATAAAAAATGAATACAACACAATAATGCATTGTAATAATACATTTTGATTATTATTATTATTGAAGCGATTATTTCCTATTAGGAAAACCATTGTACTTGAAATCATAATTTTAATCGTCTTTTGCTTCCTTTCCAAAATTTTTTCATACTTTGGGGATGCTAGAGCTCCCATTTATCTGCCCATTTTATTCCAGGTGGGCGCAATGTTCTCTGCTCAATCACGTGCAACTTTATAGAGACATTTTTTTATATTTAATAGTGTTGGCGTTTACTTCCATTATATCCATTATAATTGAATATAACTTAAATTCAAACACTTGAACTTATGATTTACACTTTATTGACTACATAGCATGACGAGTTTCGTCGTTACAAACGACTTCTTCAGATGCTTACAGAACAATCTATTCATTATTATCTAAGCATCTGAAGAAGTCGTTTGTAACGACGAAACGCGTCATGCTATGTAGTCAATAAAGTGTAAATCATAAGTTCAAGTGTTTGAATTTAAGTTATATTCAATTTATAGAGACACTTTGTACGATCTACCAGATTTTTTATATTGATCTGTTGTAGATAGCTGCATTTACTGATTGCTTACTTTTTTTGTATTTACTTCACTGTTCTGGAGTGTTTCATCCTCCTATATATATATATATATATATATATATATATATATATATATATATATATATATATATATATATATATATATATATATATATATATATATATATATATATATATATATATATATATATATATATATATATAATATATATAATAATATATTATTTTAGCATCAGCTATTACAATATCATACATACATGCAGGTTCAAACTATATTATTTACAATTTTATGTTTAAAACGAACTTAGCTAATTGACGCTTGAATACCTTAAGGTCTCTAATTGTTTTTATGGAGCTAGGCAATTTATTAAATGCGTTAAATCCTTCATAAAATATACTATTCCTATGTTTAGAATGCTTAGAAACTTGCATGTAGAAATTGTCAGCATTTCTTGTATTATGACTGTGCACATCACTGACACATGTTACATTTTTCATTACTTTATATGGGAACAATTTGTTTTTAACTTTAAATATAAATATATATGTAGCAAAAAGTATTCTTTGTTTGACTGACATCAATTCTAAACAATTTAGCATGCTTTGGATTGGGGTATATCTATTACATTTCAAAATTGTTCGCATAGCTCTATTTTGTAACTTTTGTAACTGTTGAGTTTTTTCTTTACTCAATCCCAATAACAGAGTGGAACAATATTCAAAGTGTGGCATAATTATGGACTTAAAGAGCAATAACTTCATATATGTGGTCAGATTTTTCCCAATTCTTTTGAGAAAATTGATTTTCTTGGAGATTTTAGACGATATCAAGTCGACATGATCATTGAAACTCAACTTCTCATCTAACATAACGCCTAAGTATTTAACAAGTTTTACCCTCTCAATGTTCTGGTTTTCAATTTTAATACTTATATTTTCATTACTAACTACCTTAAGAATTCTACTTGCACCAATATATATATATATATATATATATATATATATATATATATATATATATATATATATATATATATATATATATATTATATATATATATATATATATATATATATATATATATATATATATCCCCATGAGGAGAGCGATTGAACTTGAATTTGCAATTCTTAGGGCTTTTGCTTTATCTTTTTCGCCTTCCAAAAACACTTTATCCTCTCTGAATGCTCTTTCTACCGTTCATCTGTCCATTTTATTCCAGGTTGGTGATTTGATTTTTGCTCAAACTTCACGTGAGCGATTTTATTGCGACACTTAGTGGGATCTTCGAGATTTTTTATATTGATCTGCTGTAGATCTTTTTGGACCTATTTTAGGCACTCTGTTCTGCTTTTACTTTTTAATGTTATACCGAGTAATTGCTTATATAGAAACGTAATTTATATCGAGTATTCTGGACTGTTTCATTCTGCAGACATGTGCATAGAACTTTGCTCGTCGTTTTCTTATTTTTTCCGTTATTGCATTTTTCTTTTGATAAAGTTCATTCTGAATTCTTCACATCCAAATGTGTTTCTATTGATTGACCCGTAAATCTTTCTGAGAGTTTTTTTTTGTTTTCCTATTTCTCTAATTCTTGAATGACCGTTGTGTTATAATGCCTCAATTTGGCGCCTTTCGAAATGAACTTTCGATGAAAGAGGTGAAGAAAGGATAAAGAAAGGTCCTAGATTAATTTTTGATGTTTCTCAGTCCATCTAATGAGAAGAATAATATTAAGTTTATCGTCCATTATTAAAGTTTGTACAAGTCATTCAGCGAAATTTGAATACTCCAAATTTAAATGACAGCAAAACTGTAAGATGGTAAATAATACCTACCTAGTTCAAAACAATACAAAATGATACGAAAACAATACATATTGTTGAGCCAAAATTGATCAATTACAAAATTGACAATACTACAACATGCAAGTAACCAGACCACAAAGTCTCCGGCTGTCTTTGGCAAGAAAATATTATATTAATATAATAACCAAAATAATAACACCTATAATAATATTATTATAATAATTAATAGTATCGTTTTTATTTTATAATATTATCTACTCATAATATGTCAGGTTGAAGAATTTTGGGAAATCTTATAGTCTACCGCGTTTTTCTTAATATAATAAGCAAAAAAAAATCATCGAACCAAACGAAAATTAATGTTTTTCGATTGATTGTGGTATGATAATATCATTCTAAGATAGTGTCATAAATTGATATTATATTATTGAGATAATAATAATTCAATTGACTGTAGAGTTGTGCTTCTAGATTTGACATGGGCAAGAACCGTTATGACTTCATCAAAATCTATTCCAATATTCTACATTCTATATACATTCATCAGTGATAATTAGATAATCTCTATGGAAGCATTAAACTTCATCACAATTTTTATTGTTTTGAATTCCATGAACCGTCTACTTAGTATACCATTATCAAGTGGTATATTTAAATTTGCTGAGATATACGGATGTCTGATTTTCGGGTAGGAATAGCTTGTACATTCTCAAATTCTAGGTAAAGTTTGCATTATATTACCTATGCAAATGTTATAAGCATTTGTGGTTACTCATTATCATTTTTTACGAAATGAATAAATTTTTTGGTAATAAATATCGGTGAACCTTTGAAAATCTGCCAGGAACACCAGACCCTGGCATATATCGACGATATCAAATTGAAAAGGAGTGGTCTGAAATATGTGAAATACTTTTGACGAGTCATTCGTTGATAACTTTAAGGTTATCCGCTTCAAACACGTGCATTTAATACTTATTATTACTGTTTATTTTTATTTTCGTTATTTGTTGTACTGCATTCATCATTGTCAATTTGTACAACAATGCGAAAAAAATTATAGTTTTATGCTTACTAAATTGAATTTCACATCAAGCACTAAATGTAGATATAAAAGTTACTTACTTTTGCAAACGTTTTAATGAACAGAATCAATAAGCAACTCCGACTATAAAATACGGCTGCCTCGGAAAACATCTGAGTGGAGTTAATACAATTAAAACAAAGCTCTTTTTCACACAGATAGTATTCGAATAAATTTGTGTTTTCCAATAAGAATCTGTTGCCCAGCAATTAGACCAAAAAAGCTTAAAAGATACACCCTCGCTGTTGAGTTTTAAGGTTGTCAGACATTCGACTCAAATTGCTAAAGCAAACAGATTACATTTTACACAAGACAAATTTACTACATAAAATGAAATTCTAGAGTGTATTTCGGTAGAACAATTTAATGAATGGGAAATCCAAGATCATATAATGCGCACTGTACATATTTAAACACAAGTAAAATAATATTTACTTTGTAACATTTAAACAGTGGTGTACCAAATAATTGTTTCAATTGCCTCTTATTGTATTGATCTCCGTGACGTTTGAGCATATCGAACAACCAATATTGTAATATCCAATGCAATTTGTTGATGGTAATGTCTCATTCAAATTTGTGGATATCCTTTCGCAGCGCAAAATATAATAAATTGTCGCTAGAGTGATAACACCATTCATTGCTATATTACACAATATAGTGGAATAATATCAACTATACCAATAAAATGCAGAAAGCAGTGCACTTTCCGCTGTTAAAGTTGTGGTTAATTTCTGCAATTCTCAAAGTAACAATTGCACAAAAATTTGTTTCCTACAAGATTTGTATACATCAGTGGAATTTTATATTCTTTATGAATTTTTCCAAAAATTCCTATTTTCTTCACATTTTCTTCAATTTTTGTCACATTCATGATGCAGATTTAATTTGAACTTTGCCATGAATTCGGATATATATATATATATATATATATATATATATATATATATATATATATATATATATATATATATATATATATATATATATATATATATATATATTATATATTATATATTATATATATATATATATATATATATATATATATATATATATATATATATATATATATATATAACGGGTGTTTTTGCATTACTGTTGAAGATGGTGACCGATTTAACAGCTGAGAAGTGATTTATTCTCAGTTTGGTTTGGCAAAATTTGGTTGTGTTTATATATGTATTGATTGGTTTAATTGATTGGATTGATTGGTGTGTGAAATTGATGGTAAATCATGAAATAATGAGTTTTGAGATTGATGTTTGGTGATATGTTGAGTATTTTTTCCAGAAAAAAAATCTGACGTTTTGATATCTATAGTAATTCATGAAATTCAATTATTCATTAGTTTTGACAAAGTTGTGAAATACAATGACAAGTCAACGAAAATAATGTTTTTACCAAAAAAAATGCTAAAAACATTAAAAATTATATATATATATATATATATATATATATATATATATATATATATATATATATTTATATCATCTAATTATAAAACCAATGCATACTGATGCCATTTTGCTACTTTGTTTCAATTGAAGTAATTAATTCATTCTTGAATGGTTTGTCTATTGAAAACATGATTTCAAAATATCTGAGACATTCGGCCGTGGTTCAAATATACTCTCTCTCTATCCGAAAGAGTTCATACTATTCAATATTAATTCCAAAGTGTGAAAAAGGACGAACAAATTAACGAGATTGTTTTAAATTTGGTCCAACACTCGTCAGTTTGCGTCGACTCATGAAAACTTCATTTGATTTCAACTATGTCTCAAGAAACACTCCATGTTGACGAAATCCCTTTAGTATATACACCCAATTTCAATGGTTAACAAAGATGTATTGTTACTGTCTCAGTGCATTATGACAGGCACTTCTGTTTCACAATTGCAATAAAAATATGATTTCTTACAGGAGACTGTATTTAATGTAAATAGTGTGAAATATTCTATATGCAACTCAGTGGATACAATGAAAACTAAGCAAGTATTTGTTCGTCTTTGTTAAAATGTTGTGGCTGATGTCAAGAATGTAACCATATTTGTGACCTTTCATGTCCTATTATTTCATTCTTAGATTATCTCAAATAAGCATACAGTATACTGAAACTGAAATTCTTATGAAATATAGACTCTATGATATGGCACAGATTTTTAATATTCTTGGTCATACATAAAACTTTATATTATAAGTTCGATTCGTTCTTTCCTGCCAGATCCTAACTGATATTTTTCTTGTATATACTACCAGAGTTCTACATATTATTTACAATTGGTAGATAATATTCAGATAGATTCATCGCGTACAACAGGGATTGAATTCTCGCTTACCTTTTGGAGAAACATGATTGAATAAAGATTTAAACCAAACACTTGGTTTAATGTTTCACGAATTTACTGAATATATTACAATAAAATTAATAACGTTGAGTGAACATGTTTCGAGCCTTCGTCAACTCATTATCAAGACATCATTATGGATCGAAACATGCCGACTCAATGGTTATCAATTCTATTGATTTGATGTTTACACATTTGATGTTCGCAGACGATTTGAAACTATATCATGAAGTTAGATCACAGGACAACTGTGTTCAACTTCAGCTCACGCTGGACCATGTTGCTAGTTGGTGTGAGGACAATTATTTGAGTTTGAATGTGTCAAAGTGTAATGCTTTTTCTTTCACAAGAAAAAGAGATCAAATTCATTGTGATTATGGCGTCGGTGGTCAGGTTCTCTCTCGTTCAGATAAGGCGAGAGATCTTGGTTTAGTCTTCGACCAGAATCTTTCCTTTGTCCAACCTATCACCCAACTCATTTCATCTGCTGCGAAAATATATGAATTCGTTATACGTAATGACAAATATTTCAATAATTCTTCAACATTCATAGGACTATTCAATACCCTAATCCGTAGCAAGCTGGAGTATGGCAGCACGATCTGGCATCCCATTTACACTTGCCATCAACGCCATCTTGAGGCTATTCAGAGAAGGTTCTTGAAATTCTTAGTTTGGAGGGAGGATAAAATTTATCCACAGAGAGGAGTCAATCATAACGAATTATTGAGTCGATTCAGTTTTATCTCATTGCAGAGCAGGAGAGAAACTTCATCACTAAAATTTTTGTACAAATTACTGCACAATAGTATTGATTGTCCTCCTCTCTTGTCCGCTTTGAAATTTCGTGTTCCTAGGCGAAATTCTCGTAATACAGAATTATTCTACCATAGAGGACCAACTCCCTAATGCAATCCCCCATTTGGTATATGGAGTCTACATTCAATAGAGTTGCCGATAATTATGACATTCACTTTGACTCCATAGACTTTATTATCAGGAGATATGTGAACAACGAAAACTGATTAGAATGAATTGATTTAAATTGAGTTATTTGTAATATTTCATTGAATGCTATAATGTAGTTATAAGTTACTATTTTTTTTAGATTGAGCGCTTTGTTAAATCTTTTTTTTAATTATTTAGTCAAACCTTTTTTCTAATTATTTAGTTGTTATTTAGTTATGTATTCAACATTGTTATTATTTTCTGTAATTGGTTGTTATACCTGTTGAGAATAAAGAACTTATTATTATTATTGTAACTTTTCAAATAACTACGTGAAACATTAAGCCAAGTGTTTGATTCAAACTATTATTATCGAATATAGAGTAACTGGAAAAACGTATTCCAGATATATCATAAACGTTAAATACTTAAAATGAATTACATTTACCTATAAATTTTATTTACAGGTACCTACATCAAAACACAATCGTATATACAAAAATTTTCAAATTTGGAAAATTTATGAAAATTTCAGTAAACTATAGGAAATACGAAATATAATAGGAATAATAGATTCCAACTGCAATAAAGAATTGGTAAATCAATTCTCTCATTGACCTTGCTTCCAAAATAGATTTTAATTTTTGGGTGATTTTTTCAACATGAATTCAAATGAATTAACAATGATATTATTGTTGAATCTTTTTCGTTGAAAGCAAATAGACTGCTTAGTCACTTTCACAACTCATTGTGATATTGTTAACACTTCAAGTCTAAACATACATCTTCAAGTAGAATTGTTTGCTTGCTTTTCTAGAATGAAACCACTTAACTCCTCTTAATTTTCATTTTCCATCTTTGACTATCTAATCAGTAAAAATTTGCTAGACGATTGTATAATAATTACACAACAGGATTTAAATGACACGAAAATATGTCGTATTGATATTTTCTAATATTGCAGTGACTATAAATATTTGGATATATATATATATATATATATATATATATATATATATATATATATATATATATATCATCATCATGATCAGCCCATGTCCGTCCACTGCAGAACGAAGGCCTCCTCCTGTGCCTATTGCCAAGTTTCCCTATCGGCAGTCTCTCTCTTCCAGGCAACGCCAGCCAATCCACAAGTTCCTTATCCCATCGATCGTGAGGTCGCTTTCTAGGTCTTACCCTGTGTCTGGGCTCCCAATCACCAACCACAGCTGACCAACGCTCATCTCTTGTTCGGACTAGATAGCATGCCCATTTCCACTTTGACGCTTTTACACACTCCACGACACCCTTCACCTTTGTTTGACCTTTTATCCAGCTGCAGCGTATTCTATTTCATATGCGTAGGACCATCATATATCTTTCTATACTCGGCTGGGTTGCTCGAAGCATCTGGATGTGAGCAGATTTGAGGTTACAACTTCAGCGTAGGTCATCGTTGGTAATACGCATTGGTCAAATATATATATATATATATATATATATATATATATATATATATATATATATATATAAAAATAATAAGATGTGAAAATTGAAAATATAATTAATGGAAATATGATATAGGTTATGTCCATTCCGATTTCAGTCAAATATTTTATACAGGGTTGTAGGAAAATACAATATTTGTAATATAACTGATATATAGAGCCAAGTTGATTTATTTAAAAAAAGATCATGTAAATTTGCAGGAAAACACGATGCATAGCACCATAGATATAGTGATCTAATGCTATATCTCTCTTCTTTTTCGTATAAAATAAACCTTACATATTGGATTTTTCAAAAACCAGAGCAGTAACTTTGAATGGGAACGAAAGGATCAATTATAATATAAAAAGAAAAATATTAAAGAAGTCGATTTCGGAAAACTTAACTCAGCTTCCCATCCATATATTATGTGAAGTGTTTAATTTTCAATCAATTATGTGATATACAAAATGGCTTTGAATTTAACCATCGTATCGGTACATCACAACTATCAAATGAAAGTTCTCAAACATAGAGAACAATGAAATGGATTAAATCAAGTATATTCATTTTAACAATGAAATAAATTATAATTCAGGTGACACTGAAAAATAACATAAGTGATTAACGGATTGGGCCGATACTTGATGAAAATCTAAATACATAATTTAAATGCAATGTTTATCATCAACATCTGATGAAGCCACCGTGCTGGTGAAACGATATTGTCTTGTTTTTGAATGAATTATAGTGACAAACGAAGAGCTACTTAGTTTTATTCAAAAAATAACATAAGTTTTGAAAGTATTATTCACAATTGAAATAATTTTTAAGGAGTGTATTGTGATAAATGATCATTCCAATATATTTTTGATACCAAGTATGTAATATTTTTACTAGGTTCCAAACTTACGAAGAATCCTTTATTCTTATTTTAATATGAAGTTGAACAGTTAGTATTTTTTCTATATATATATATATATATATATATATATATATATATATATATATATATATATAGGGATATTATGTTTTTGTGCTTATGGCACTGAATGAAATAGGTATTTAAGAAAAATAACACTAGAACATTCATTCGAAAAATTCAAATCAACCAAAAGAATGTTACGAATATAAGAAGATGCTAGGGGATTGAAATCACTTCAGTGTATGTGGTGCAACTGACGAGTTCCTTGCAGAACGAAACATATGTCTCGCACTCACATCAGGTGAGTCATCGATTTCAATATTTCTCTAGCATTAACCCCTTGAAGGATAGTGGAAGCATCAAATCATACACGTTCACATATCTAGTTCTACTATAACATTATTTTCGTTAATTTGAATTTTTCGAAGAAATGTTCTAGTATACTTTTTCTTGAATATTTCATTGAGTGCCATCAGCACAAAAACTCCATTTTGTTAAAAATGTTGCCGAATAGGTCCCTGAAATACGGGAACAATCGCGAGCGTATTACTAACGCAACCTATTGGCATTTGAAATCATCATGTGATGACATTTGTTAAATAGACTTTGTAATTTATTAGATACCTTAGGTATATAGAAGAGATGTCAACATTCGATGGTTGGTGTGTCTGTGATCTGAGAGATGTTTTTTATTGATTCCTATAGATGGAATTGTAAAGTGTTCATTAATTGGGGGTATTCCAGTTGTATCATAAAAATATGCTTGCAGAACAAAACAGCTGTTTCGCATTTTCATCAGGTGTTGCATCGATTTCAATATTTCTCTAACATTTATCACTTGAAGGATAGTGGAAGATTCACATCGTACACATCCACATATCTAGCTATACTATAACATTCTTTTAGTTAATAAAATTATTTCACTTATATTTATGTTAATAACAATAGAAGTATTTCTAAACAGTACAGTTTGTTACAGTATCAATTCAATTTGTTTAAACTACTCCAGGGAATGTAAACTTCAACGGATAAATTCGGACATGTAACGAAATGTGAACCAACTATACAATATTTCTTTCTAAAGAAATGCCCATCACAATATCATTAACTAACATACTAAAATAATAATAACCTAAGCTCTATATAAATATCAATATGTAAATATAAATTATCTAATAAATTCCTAAATGTTCATTTAAAATTAAACACATTATATATCACAAAAATATTGTGTAATTTTCCTTGAAAAGCTCTTCACATAATTAAAATCATTTTCATCATAATTATTGAATAATTATCTACAACTGTAGAGAGAATCATCTTTTCTTTCTATTCTATAAGGGTAAAAATTAAATCATTTCCGTTTCTTCATTGGAATATATTGTTATAATTGGTCGTCGTAATATCAACAGTCAAATGAAATCATCGGAAAACTTATAGTTTCAGGCGGGCATTTAAAACTTAATATGAGGATTAAATATTACGTAGATGTACTACTTCATGTTATCATGCTTGTAATTACCTACTACAAAACCAAATAATATATAAATTCATCTATATACTCTTGTATATATTAATTAATCAATAAAGTTCAAAAATTTTACTGTTAAAATAATCTATGATTGATTCTCTATGAATAATGATGATATTAAAAATTAATATGATTATTTAAATGATATATATATATATATATATATATATATATATATATATATATATAATATGATATGAAAATAATCTATGATTTGGCCGTACATCCTATTTTTGTATGTCAGTATGTTGGCATAAAGAAAAAAGTAAAGTAGTGATACTAGAACCTTCAAAAAAATTAATGCTAATAATATTTCACAAGATACCGTACATAAGTAGAGAGAAGAGAAGAGAGCGGAGAATGTACCTTATGACTCCTCCACCTACATATTTTCGTTTACTTCGCACTTTGTCCCACATATTTTATTCAACTACCTACAAAAACTAATGAGAATATTTAAATTCAATAATTTAGAGAGGAACGGTTTCTTTGTTTAGAGGAGGCGAATAAAAGAAATCCGTAAATAATTCCCCTAATCTCCGGTGAATAGCTTAGAACATTTTTATCATTTATTTGGATGAAATATCTTTTGATAATGGTAATGGACCTATCGCACAACACTTGATTGGAGATTATTCAAAAGTAGTATAATATAATTTCCAGTGTTTCAAGGAAGACTGATTTATGTCTCTACATCCAATAATAAGAATAATATTTATTGCATTATATATATAATTCAAAAATACAAATGGTAGAAGTTTGGGAAACCAAACTTTTCCATTCTACCAAATAATGATTTCACTTAATTTTCACATTTACTGCTTAATGCAATTATTCTAATAATAATAATATATAATAATAAGAATAAAAAATTTCTAAGAATAAAAAAATTAATATTAAAATGAAAGCTGAATAGTGTTATCAAAAATGAACCTTCTCTAACTGCTTTTGAAAATTTCAACACAAAGTTTTCATTCAAGAAAATATATTCATTAAACAAGCTCTGAGACATATAATCGAAACATCCCTCATACTTATCTGTTCTATCTTTAGGTGCGATGTGTTCCTTGAAACACATTTCCTAAATGGGTATTGTGAAGATCGATGGATGATATATAATTTTGTATAGAAAAACAAGAAACAAGAAAAATAATCCTTTAATCGTTCAATCTTCTCCTAAAAGGAGAGATATGCCCTCTGAAGAAAAGTACAGCAATAGTTAAAGGCTGGATATGTTTCAAGGTGCTGATCTTTGGACAATGCGTTAGCAACCTCAAACATACGAGGCCTGTTCAAAAGAAAATATGAATGTTGATTTTTCAGGCCTGTGCATATTCGATTATCGACATTTTTTGTACCTGCTATATAATTAATAATAAGTTGATACATTATATACAATTATGTATTTACTTTCGGAGACCAGCTGCCTTAGGGCGCTTTGGACGCAGTACAAATTGTCCCCAAATCTCAAAAATAATAGATGATATTATAAAGTAAAAAAAGTAAATTATAAGATAAAATTCAAACACTTGAGCTTTTGATTTACATTTTGAATACATAGCATGGCGCGTTTCGTCGTTATAAAAACAGGTATAAGTAAGAAGGGAACTCTAGGATTATATTACTAATATTATAATACCACTATTTCCCAAAAATTTAATTGACTAAGTTTTAGTATTATATGTAACATTTTGAAATTTGTATCGACAGTGCGATTTTTTATCAACAAATGGTTTGCATAATTCGAATTGCTTTTATTATATGTGAAACAATATTTATGTTCATGGATTCTAGTGCCGAAATTTCTGCTTCTTTGACATATATATATATATATATATATATATATATATATATATATATATATATATATATATATATATATATATATATATATATATATATATATATATATATATATATATAAATATATATATATATATATATATATATATTGATTTGAAATTGAAAATTGATTTATTGCTTGTTTAAGATATTTTATTTTGAATGTTTTTAGCAAAAACAGGCTTCTTTTAATATGAAAAACTTCATTTTTGTTGACGTTTCGTTGTATATCATCAACTTTGTAAGTTTTACTTCTTCTACATCTATCACACCAGAATCTCCCTTTTCTGGACTTTCCTCCTTTCGATTCTTCATGTCCATTCCCTGTCTGTCATCATACACCATGTTTTGCTCTAATCCTATTACATTATCTAAATTACCTGGAATCCTTTTACTTGTCTCATTAAAAATCACATCTCCTGGACACATGAGTTCATCGCTTACTGGACTCATTTCACATTCCAATTTAACCTGTAATTTCCCTTTGTCCTTTCCCAAATTTGCAACAAAATTTAATAAATGCTGCCTGTCTTCCTGCCTTTGTTGTTGGCGCCTTTGTTCTTCCTCTAGTCGTCGTTTTTCTTTTTCCAGTTTTTCCTGTTCCCACTGTTTATCCTTCTCCAATTGACGTTGTTCTTGCTCGACAAATTTTTCCAAGAGTTTTTCTAACATTGCCTCCATTTTTGTTGTATCACTTCTAGTTCAATTCTAGTTATTGGTTTATCCTATTCCACTTCTGACACCAGTTGACGTACAACTTTGTCAAAACTAATGAATAATTGAATTTTATGAATTACTATAGATATCAAAACGTCAAACGTATTTTTAAAAAAAATCAAATTAGTTGTTTTGTATTTTCACATATTGATCTTTAGTTATCAGAGGAATATTTCTGGCTTAGCATTCGCTTCGGAAGTTTTCTTCACCATGAGGAAACCTCTGAAGAACTCATGGTTAGCTAGGTCATGCTAATGAGTGTATATATATATATGTATATATATATATATATATATATATATATATATACAATTACATATAGTCGAATTTAATACTTATCCAGAATATGTATTTTAATTGGATTATGTGTGTGAAATTGAAGATATATCCGGAAAAAATGGATTTTGAAATGTGATGTTTGGTGATTGTTGTGTATTCATTCTATGAGTGTTATTTGTAAGATTTATTAAATCGTTGTAAATAGAATTAAGATGTTTAAAGTATAATCAAAATCGTGTTTATCTATTATTTTATGTTTATGTAACGCTGTTATTTGAGTTTTTGCGTATTCATGTGCTTCGATGTTTTCTTCGAGATTTGGTGATGTTTGTCCTATATATTTTTGCATTTACTGCAATTATTACATGGTATATTATAAACCGTATGAGTTTTTTCTGAGTTACTGTTTCACTCTTTAATTTTGCATATATTCCTTTGATTTGATTTTTGTCAGTATGTGCTTTTATTAAATTATAAGGTTTTGATATTTTAGCAATGTTTATACTCAATTTTGGAATATATGGTAGGGGAATGTAATTATTTACGTTAGATTTACTTTTTTTTAATGTAAAGTATTATATAATTTATGAATTCTGTTTTTCATGATTTTGTTGATCAAATTTAATGGGATATAATATAATAATAATAACACGTAATATAATAAAGACTATCGAAAATATATATACTGCGAATAAGATCCAGGCAAGATTAGACGGGGAGCTTACCACACAGATACCAGTGAGAAGTGGTATTCGTCAAGGAGATTCGTTAAGCCCCTTCTGTTCAACATCATCATGGATGAGATAATCAAAAAAGTAAGAGGAATGAGGGGTTACAAAATGGGGGACAAAGAGATATCCATTCTGTGTTACGCCGATGACGCTGTGCTGATTGCAGAAAATGAAGACGATTTACAGCGCCTCCTACACCAGTTCAACCTTACAGCCAAATCGTTTAATATGATAATCTCTGCTTCTAAAACAAAGTGCATGACTACATCAAAAACACCATTGAGATGCAAGCTTGAGGTTGATGGTAAATCTATACAGCAGGAAATGAAATTTAAATACCTCGGGATAGAGATTTCGAGTTATGGTGATGTCGAGGCAGAGGTAAGGGAGCAGGCAACAAAAGCAGCAAGGATAGCAGGATGTCTGAATGACACAATATGGCGCAATAAGCATATCGGAATTGAAGCCAAGGCACGAATCTATAAAGCAACCGTAAGGCCCATTATGACATATACCGCAGAAACTAGACCAGAAACAACGAAAACCAGGCGACTACTGGAGACAACCGAAATGAAGGTACTTCGCAGGATAACCGGAAAAACACTTCTCAACAGAGAAAGGAGTGAAAATGTTAGAAACATGTGCAAGGTGGACAGCATTAATGACTGGGTATTGAACAGAAAACAGGAGTGGAATGATCATATAAACAGAATGGACGACAGAAAAATAGTAAAAATTGCCCGTGATAAATATCCACTGGGGCGCAGAAGCGTGGGACGACCACGGAAAAGATGGAATGACAACTTGAACGTTATGTAAAAGACAAACGACCGAAGAATAAACAGGCGGCTTTCGCCTAAAATAAAGAAGAAGAAGAAGAAGAAGAAGAAATTTAATGGGTTATTATTTTTCATGAGAAGAGTACGAACTTCTTCAAGTGTTTCATGTAGTAAACATGATGATGTTAATTTTAGTGATCTATCTATAAAATTAATTATTATTCTTTTTTTCTGGGAATAGTGATGATTACTCATATAATTTATTATTGGTTGCGAACAATTTTTTGCGAACTTTTTCTTCTTCAAGTGTAAATTGTAATTTATTATGGAAATTATTGTTGAATAAAAACTTAAATTCAAACACTTGAACTTATGATTTACACTTTATTCACTACGTAGCATGACGCATTTCGTCGTTATAAACGACTTCTTCAGATGCTTACAGAATATAGTATTCCATTATTCTGTAAGCATCTGAAGAAGTCGTTTGAAACGACGAAATGCGTCATGCTATGTAGTGAGTAAAGTGTAAATCATAAGTTCATAATGAAAGTTAATGAAATTTTCAAAGGTTTTTTTCAACAAACGATTTAAATCAAGCGATGATATATCATCCACGTATACACAATACAGCTTAAAGTAAAAATAAATATTTCATTTGATGTTTTGAAAGAATCCCTTTATAAATGTTGCAATTAATCCGCAAGATATAACTGCAATAAATGAAATATACCTGAAATTTCACACAATTACTTTGTTACTTATATATTATATCATTATTGAAACAATCTAGAAATACTACTTCAAAAAATTCAACATGATATACACTTTTTAGTATAAATGTAATTATTACAAGGAAAAAGTCAACAATTAATGGTAAAACTAAGTAATTGAACGGAACAATCTCCAATCTAAGATCACAATGAATGCACAAATGAAATTTTTCAAATATCAGATCTGGATTCTGATATAGCTTAATTGTGTTGCTCCCATTTCAATTCTATATAATATATCTTCTTGGATCTTATAAGGCGAATAGTTAGACTCATAAATTTCACGTATATAAATTACTGCTATAAATTATTCTTGTAGTTGAATTAGAATTTATAACCGCAAGTGAAATGTTGCAGTAATAGTGCTTAGAATTGACCTCCTTTTTTAAAATACGTTAGGTGAATCACACATTGACAACAAATACAAATATGTATTCAAACGTTTTATAAAGAGTTCACATTCACTCTAACAATATTAATACGGTAGTTAATATACAATAAATGTCTGCTGAACATTTGAGTAAGTCGAAAGAAATCCATGCAATAAACATGTACCTAACATGTAACAAATTTAGTAAGAATACCTGCTTATAGTCATTATATTTAAAAATTATTTTTCAATCAGAAAATGATCCTTATTATGATCTGCAATTATTGACTGAAAGAGTTTTCATTAACAACGCTAACAAAGTGGCTAAAATATAAAACAAATAAATTAGTTAATAAACAGAAAAATTTTAGAAAATAAAAACTCCAATATCATGTGGAAAGAACTTATATGTAGTAAACTCATTCAACAAAACTACTACTGCTTCTTTGCCCCTTACAATTGAAATTTTTCCAGTTTTCCTTTATAATTGTCCCCATTATATAAAATATTGAGTAAAATATAAGTGATAACTTCCATACAAAATATACTTTGAAGAAACTTGATTCTTGATATTTCAAATTTTCAATGAAAACCTCTAAGAAGTGAAGAAGAATATCGAAGTATTGTTACTAATGTGTTGAAAATTATTTTTCAATATTATACATCTTCAAATAGCAGGTCCGCATTCTTCGGCTAAACGTGGTAAATGTAGTAGTATTGTGAAGATTTCGATCTGAACTTTTTGAAAGTATTGAAATATACAGCAGAATTGGTTTTATTGTCTGTTTGATATAGTTATGTTTATAGCATTTTAAATAATAACTGGCTATTGACGTTACGTTGTCTATCACAACTTTTTTTGACGAAATTGTGATACAACGAAACGTCAACAAAAATGAAGATTCTTGCATTACAAATACACAGTTATTGCTGAAAATCTTACGGGACATAAATATATATATATATATATATATATATATATATATATATATATATATATATATATATATATATATTCAAAGATTCACAGGTAATTCAATACTAGTAAATACTGAGACTCTTAATCGAAATATCGAAATATTTCAAATAAAACTCTCAGGGAGTTGTGTAGACAGCTCCTTGGGAGTTTTATCTGAAATATTTCGATATTTCGATTAAGAGTCTCAGTATTTACTATATATATATATATATATATATATATATATATATATATATATATATATATATATATATATATATATATATATATATATAACTCTCTGTCAATTCTGGTGACAAATGACAGAGAGTTCTACTAGTGACGTTTATCTGTGTTTTCTGGCAGTTCGGTATTCATTCCTATATGATTTTTGTGACACCTGATTTTTATATCTTTATATTATACTTAATGAAAATATCTAGTTATGTAAGTTCTAACATTTGTTTTACCATTTATTTTCACTGCTACGTACAGTCTGGCTACATCTTAAGCCTAGTTAACCCTAAGATGTAATTTTTTGTTTGAAACAATTTGTTTTACACTTATGTATTTTTTCAGAGTCCTGATGAAGAATATAAACATATTCGAAATATAGACAAGCTTAATAAATTGGTTGTGTATCAATTATAGTGCCCCTACTTCTGCCGAGAACTCATCTATAACATATTATATATATATATATATATATATATATATATATATATATATATATATATATATATATACATATGACAAAAAACACAATTATCGGTATAGCCCGCAACTCAATTGGAAGCAGCCGTTGACATGTGCTTTGAGCTTATTGGCTCTCCTCAGAACGGCGCAGCCAAGTTCAAGGTGTACGGACCTGGAGATGGAATCAACAACAAAAAGACACACCTGCAAAGGAAGTCTCCACTGCTAGGCTTCCACGTGAACTCTCCGTGTTTGGAGATTTGGTCAACGTATCGCCAATGTGGCGACTATTTATCCTTAACAGAGTCTTCAACCGACTGAGTAAATATTTTTTAATTCTTTGTACCTTTCACCGCAAGAAAATTTTTCATTCCTTGTATATATATATATATATATATATATATATATATATATATATATATATATATATATTATGTATATATATATATATATATATATATATATATATATATATATATATATATATATATATATATATATATATATATATATATATATATATATATATATATATATATATATATATATATGAATGGCAAAGGCCAAAAAATTACGCTTAAAAAGTCACCCATTATAAAAAATGTTATCCATTCGATAAAAATACCAATGAAATATTCAAGAATTGTTTTTTCATATAAAAGTGAAAAAAATTTAGTTTCGCTTATAAGCCAAAAATATCTTGGACCATACTAGTTATATTCGATTCGGTATTTAACGGTAGGCACTTAATATAATATAACCATTTTCCGAAATTATGAAACAAAATAAAATACTAGGCTTCAGTTTCAGTGAGTACATTAACAACTCTACATATGTTTAGAGTGGTTATTATCAAGAGTAATAACAATATTACCTAACTATATATCGCGAAATTGAAACCACCCAGCTAAATTCTACAATACACTCGACAAATGTATTAACTACATATTATTGGCTATTATCACAACGAAAGTGTAATACAATTTCTATTAAACTATTTAGCCAAGTGATTTCATTCAAATGATGATACATTGATACAAAAGATCTTAGAGTTATCCCAAATTTGTATTGGAATCAAACAGCAATACTTCGTATTAAAAACTTTTCAGATACGCAAGAATTAGAAAACGAAATCCCAATAAACAATATACGTTATGCTGATGACACTGCCATCTAAACAAACGATTTGGAAGATATACAGCAATTTCTAAACAAAATTAATACGATAGGTAAGGAATATGGACTCAAAATCAACACCGAAAAGATAAAATTCATGATCATCAGAAGAGAACAGCATAATCAGGCCCAAATAATGATTGTGGATAAACCCATAAAAAGGGTCAATAAATTCAAGTACCTTGGTTGTAGCATTAGTGACAAATTAGATAGCGATATGGAAGTAAAAATACAGACGGCGATGGCAAGAACTGCATTTATTAAATTTCGAAGATATCTATGTCGAAGAGAAGTATCATTAGACATAAGACTTCGTATGGTAAAATGCTACGAGTATATTTGGCCCATAATAACATATGGGGCCGAAACATGGTCACTCAAAATGAAATCCATGAACCGTATAGAGGCTTTTGAGATGTGGACACTCCGCAGGTTATTACTTAGACGAGGCGGCGTCGAGCGTGTGTTATTAAAAACTATAAAACAGCGCAAGATCTCTTATTTGGGCCACATACTTCGAGGCAATAAATATGATATCCTAAGACTAATATTAATGGGTAAAATAGAAGGTAGAAGAGGTCCAGGCCGAAAAGAGCATTCATGGTTACGCGATATCAGGAACTGATGTGGAGTGAAAAACGTGGGTGATATATTCGCACTAGCTACGGAGGGGCAAATACGTGTTATAGAATGAGTGAATGATTGCCTACACGCTGTAAGCGTTCGGCACGAAAAGAAGAAGAAGAAGATGATACATTACAAAATGTTAAATAAATGTTTTGCCAAAAATCAATCAATATTTTAAACATTTTCAATTCATATTGCTCGGAAAAAATTTTCGAAATACTATATAATAAATGCTGACAGTAAATCTGCAATTTTCATTTCATTGCATTGCGTGTTTGAAATGAATGGACTCAATTTTCTGGAGTTGCTTCTAGCGTATTTACGAATAGAGTAAATAACAAAAGATTACTTAACCAACACAATTGCGTAGACGAGTATAAGTTCTTAACATATTGCTACATAAAGTAATTTAAATTGAATTGATTCACTATGCAAAAACTCACTCGTGATTTGTTATGATAATTGAATGGACATTATGTGAAATGGAAGAGATATTGTTATCCAGTGGGAATACCAGATAATAGTATTGTGAATTTTTCAACAGAAAGATAGGTATTCTGTTGAGTAACGTTCCGTATGAGTTTTCTTAATATTATGTTAGAAATCACCAATGAATAAATATATTCAAGAGAAGGAATTGTTTTCCATTCGACTTTGACATCTAGTTTTAAATGGAAAAGAAAGAATTCATCGAATTATGGTGGAATGTTGTTACGTGTACCTAAGGATGCACCCCCAAGTATTTTCTCATGAGGTAGGGTAGACCATGTTCGTTATAAGTAGTTAGATGGAAGACCTTATCAAGCAGAATCACAGGCCGATTTAAAATTAATAACAAAAATAAAGTAATGAATTATTATTCAAAAGAATGAATGCTTGCTTTGAGTTGATTGAATATAAAGAATTTATAGTTATATTTGTGCTTGAATAACTACATATAGTAGCTATCTAACAAGTAATGAGAAATGTAATTATTAGGAACCGGAGTTATGCATTCGTATATGCATTGACATATGTAAGCCATTCTCATCGGTAATAGCATATTTTGCCTAAGGTCTAATTATAATACACATTGCTGATACATTTACAAACTTTTTCTAAGTGCAGTGCACTCATCCTGCGTTCCGAAATGTGGCAAAAGTGATAATATCGTGAATCCGATAAACTTTTATAGTCACAAAATATAGAGGCTATTGAATAAAATCAATATGTAGATCAATATGTGTTATGATATTAGATAAATAAGAAAATGAAAATGTTATGTCTTTATCGTAAATAATTGTGATCGGTTTTTTTGTGACTTTGGTTTGAAAACATATTGAGCTTTGTAATATTCCCTACAAAAAAGTTTTCACATAGCACATTATTGTTGTCAAAGTGATAGTTTCATGAATGTAACAACAGAACTTTGTCAGTAGCTGTAAGTTTATGCATTTTTTTCCACCTACAAATATATTTTAAATGATAGAAGACATAATCATACGACCGAACTTTTGGAACAATAATTTATTAATAAATGGCACGAGGTTTCGCTTATCTCTTAGAGAAACATTATGTTAAAAACTTAAAATTAAAAGTTAACACACTTGACTTAAGTTTCACTGAATATATTAAAAACTCTAAATATGTTTCGGGCGGTTAACCCATTATCAAGAGTATACAATATTACTGAATGCAATACCACTACAATTATTATTAATATATTGCAATATAATGCAATATGAATACAATGATTTATTGTTTACGTCCATAAAAATATCAAATAACTTTATATATAACATGTTACCGCAATGTGTAATGTATGATCGCCTATCCTGAATGTATTCTGAGTTTTACGAGGAAATGAAGACTAGCTTTTCTTTTTTTAGTTTCTACATTTTATGGTTTGATTTCACATATTCTACCAAATTTCGTTCATATTTCAAGCATTTTTCTTGCACATTCGCATGGCTACCATGAGCGAACTCTGATAAAAAGTTCGTTTCGGGAGGCGCAAAATTGAGGCATTATAACATAACGAGTCTTCCAGAAGCAATCTACGCAGCTGAAACAATAGTTATTGACGTTCATTCAGGAATTAGAGAAATAGAAAACAAGAACGAAAATTTCTCAGAAAGATTTACGGGCCAATCAATAGAAACGGCATTTAGATGAAAAGACATCAGAATGAACTTCATTAAAAGACAAGTACAATAACGAAAGAAATCAGAAAAGGACGAGAAGAGTTCTATGAACATGTCCACAGGGTGAAAAGGCCAGAATACTGAAGAAACTAGTCGATATAATAACAAAGAGAAAATGCGACCAGAATGGCTAGAAGAGGTTTGAAAGGATATGTAACAGATTAATATAAAAATTTACAAGTCAAGTTCGGGCAAAAATCAAAGCGCCAACCTGGAATCAAATAGACAGGTGAACGGAAGGAATTGAGAGGGTGTATACTCGTATTATAATGATTATTTTCTAATGGGAGAAAATCGTTATAATGATAATAATATAGGTAATATTTATATCACATAAAAATATTTTATTCAAAATATTCGATAGTGAATAATGCTGAGCTACTTACTTTTCATTTTCTAATTTCAGACAAAAAAATATTATAAACATTATTCTCAGAAAGAAATACGGGGCTATCAATAGAAACGGCATTTGGATAATCAGCGTTTTGAAAAGAATTCAAAACAAAGTTTATCAAAAGACATCGACGAAAGAAATCAGAAATGTAGCCCAGGATGTAGCATAATAGTCCAAAATATCAAAGAAACTACTCAATATAATTGAGTTTGAGTAAAAATCGCGCCAATCTGAAATAAAATGGACAAATGAACGGAAGAAAAGGCATTCTTTTAAAGAAAGGCAAAATTTTTAATTGCCAACTCAAAATCAATCGCTCCATTAATGGGGAATAATCGTTATGATAATAATATATCCGTATAATGAAAAATTTAAAATGTCCCTCCAAAACACAAACCACCAAAACCTTTGCTGATATATCATGAAGAAAACCGTGAACGTCCATTAATCAATCATAGATTCCCCATATTTTTAATTGCGTGTGCATAGCAAATAATTGTAGTTAAGAATAAGTTTCAAGATCGTTTCTGTGCACTGAGAGAAAAAGTGAGAGCAAGATGTATAATCTATTCGTGAATTACCCAATATTATTTCACATAGAAATTGAAGTTACCTCACTGATGAATACCAAGATGAATATAATAATTGATGGATGGATATTGTTCATTACTATTCATTGATTCTTCAAATTCAATATGTCTCAATAGCCCGAGATTTGGGAAAAAACATTATTTACGAAAAATATGCGGGTATCAAGCTTCATTACTCAATCTTCTCAAAACAATTAATGATTCGATTTAGTATTGTAAAATTAAAAAAAACTATTTGGAAAGAATTGTTTGATGATGTTATAGGAACTTTTTGATATAAACTATTCATGCGGTATAAATATTCGAATGTAACAACACCTTGATTATGTACAGTTGTACACATTGTTTCCTTTCCACAAATAAAGAAAGACTTCGTAAGTTTTCATACTGAATAAATGAATACTTCTTATATAACCTCATCATATTTTGTTTGCATGATATTTAATATGTAGCACAAATTAGTTCAGAAAAAATATGAAATATTGTCTCGATATTGATTTGAGTATTTTTTCATTAACCAAGTTCTCAAATCCTTCACAAATAAATTTTAGAGGACTTTTTATAGGTATATATATATATATATATATATATATATATATATATATATATATATTTATATATATATATATATATATATATATATATATATATATATATATATATATATATATATATATATATATATATATCGAAATTAATTTATTGCCAGTTTGAGATAACATTTCAATGTTAAAAGTTTTATTTTTGTTGACATTTCGTTGTATATCGCAACTTTGTCAAAAAAACTAAGAAAGACGAAACGTCAAAAAAAATTGATCTTTTAACATTGAAAATAGACTGTTATTGCTAAAAATATTGGAGAATATATATATATATATATATATATATATATATATATATATATATATATATATATATATTTATATATAAATGAGAAGTAATAATAAAAACTTGTCCGAAAATCACTGACTGAACAATTTTTTATTCATATTAAATTAAATCAAACTCTTGGCTTAATGTTTCACGATTTCTTTAACAATATGTCAATATTGTTAACATGTTTCGAGCGTAAGCTCATTTTCAAGACTGAAAGACTGCTATATAATGAGTTCAAAGACAAGACAGTCTTGAAAATGAGCTAACGCTCGAAACATGTTAACAATATGTCAATATTGTTAACATGTTTCGAGCGTAAGCTCATTTTCAAGACTGAAAGACTGCTATATAATGAGTTCAAAGACAAGACAGTCTTGAAAATGAGCTAACGCTCGAAACATGTTAACAATATGTCAATATTGTTAACATGTTTCGAGCGTAAGCTCATTTTCAAGACTGAAAGACTGCTATATAATGAGTTCAAAGACAAGACAGTCTTGAAAATGAGCTAACGCTCGAAACATGTTAACAATATGTCAATATTGTTAACATGTTTCGAGCGTAAGCTCATTTTCAAGACTGAAAGACTGCTATATAATGAGTTCAAAGACAAGACAGTCTTGAAAATGAGCTAACGCTCGAAACATGTTAACAATATGTCAATATTGTTAACATGTTTCGAGCGTAAGCTCATTTTCAAGACTGAAAGACTGCTATATAATGAGTTCAAAGACAAGACAGTCTTGAAAATGAGCTAACGCTCGTAACATGTTGACTATTCATATTGTTAAATAAATCGTGAAACATCATGCCAAGAGCTTAATTTAATTCAATTTTCAATTATGTTTCACCAAGAGTTAAGCGAGAATTCAATCTCAATTCTTTATTCGACTAGTTTCGCCTTTTACGGCATTATCAAGAATGAACAGGTTTTTATTATTACCTCTCATTTAAATATGAACTATCACAGAGTAGATTCATCGTCCATTGAATTTATGAACGTATATATATATATATATATATATATATATATATATATATATATATATATATATATATATATATAATATTTTGAATGTTTTTAGCAATAACAGGCATCTTTTAATATGAAAAACTTTTAATGAATGAGATTGAATTCTCGCTTAACTATTGGTGAAACATAATTGAATATTAAAATAAATTAAACTCTTGGCTTAATGTTTCACGATTTATTTAACAATATTCAACGTGTTTCGAGCGTTAGCTCATTTTCAAGACATGACTATACATATTGTTAAATAAATCGTAAAACATTAAGCCAAGAGTTTAATTTATTTTAATGAAAAACTTTATTTTTGTGGACATTTCGTTGTATATCACAACTTTGTCAAAACTAAAATATACATATATAATATATTCATAAAAAATCAATTTAAAAAAAATATATATATATATATAATACGAAAACAAAATAATCATTTTATCTTTGAGATAAATATTTCACACTCCTTCACAGGGAAACTTTCACTTATTCGAATATATATCAGAGGGACTAAACTCTGTGGGAGCTTTCCAAATTACCTGGCGTGTGGCGCCAGGTAAACTCGATTGTTTGTATGCATAACACTGAAGATTTCGATAATAGGGGAACGACAGACATGAATGTGTAGATAGCTCCCTGCGAGATTTATTGGAAATATTATTGTAAATCACAGTATTAAGTAGATAATATTAACTATATTATATTCATATATAGTTTCTTTATTCATACATAGCATTAACTATATTATATTCATATATAGTTTATGAATATTCCGTGGAAAAATCAATTTCTATAAAGACAGATAAAATACGTGTCCATTCTTTTACGATTTGGAATGGAGTTATGTTAATTACTGATGAGATTGGAAGGTTATTTCATTTGAAGCGATGATCACACGAATCACCAATTTCATTTATGTATGAAATTGGTTGATTACACTGAAAGTAATTTAATCAATAGATTTTACGTATGTAAAGTTATACAGGCATCCGATGAAAATATATACAGCTTTTAAAATATGATAGTTATATCATAGAATTTTTTCTGCTAGTTTAGTTTTGAATTCAATCTATGTTTGAGAATTCATAGAGAAATATCTCAATGTCGAAAAATGACTTCAAAAAAACCATATTTGAAGTTTAACTTGCATGCTGATTATTTTGAAGAATATGCCTATTCAACATGACAAATTGAAATCAATTATTCAGCTATCTGTAAATGAAGGTTTATTCCAAAATTATTCTGAAAAATTAAGGTTTTTCATACAAAAATTCATGTTTATTATGTTTATCCTTATGTTGCAGATAAAGAGTGAACTCAAAATTAACTGCATTCTCATAATCAAGATGAAGAAATCCGTGTTATGATATCAGATTGTGATAAATAAGAAAATGAAAATAATATGTCTTTATTATCTACTATTGTGAATTAAATTATATTACTTATTTCTAATTCAACTGAGGTCAATTACACATGGACAAGATTGCGTGCAAGACTATTTTCTGCCAATTAATTTGTTCAGATGAAGACATTTGCATTCATTGGAGTATGTTCTTGTTGTTATGTATAATTGTTAACTTAATTACAATTACATAATGAATTTGTTTTAAAGAAGCATAGTAGGTGAAACAACGATATCAGGTTAATGGGTCAGTATATTAACTTAATTAATATTATTTCTATATATTAATCTATAAAATATTGAAATAGATGAAGGAGATGTACTACGTATAAGACGAACAGTGTTGTTCTGAAAATATGACATCAATTCAAGTCTATGGCCAAGTGCGTACAAAATCTCAATCAATAGGAAATGGGTCATAAGAATGTATGGGTAAAGAATAAAATGAAACAAGATCTCCCTCGAAAATATATGGATTCGTTTTACGCAATGGCAAATATTTCAATAATTCCTCAATATTCATAGGACAATTTAATACCCTAATCCGTAGCAAGTTGGAGTATGGCAGTATGATCTCGCATCCTATTTACTCTTGCCATCAACTCCATCTTGAGGCCATTCAGAGCTCAGTTTATCCACAGAGAATGTCAATCATAACGAATTATTGAGTCGCTTTAGTTTAATCTCATTGCAGAGCACGGAAGAAACTTTATCACTAAAGTTTTTGTACAAATTACTACACAACAGTATTAATTGTCCTCCTCTCTTGTCCGTTGAGAAATTTGGTATTTTTGGGCAAAATACTCGTACTACAGAATTATTCGACATAGGATACTCCAAGGACCAACTCGCTAATGCAATCCCCCAATTGGTTCATGGAGTCTACAATCAATAGAGTTGCTAATAAATGTGAGATTCGTTCTGACTTCATAGAAGTTTTTATTAGGAGTTATGTACTGAGTTTTTATAATATTTCATTTAATGCTATTATTTAGTTATCAGTTACTATTTTACAGTTTTTTTTGATTGAATTGAGCTCTTGGTTATATCTCTTTCATTATAATTATTCAGTTATTATTCAACATTATGTTATAATTTTCTGTAATTGGGTATTATGCATGTTGAGAATAAAGAACTTATTATTATTATTATAAGATGTCATGTTGCCCAGTGTCAACTTTCAAAACTTAAATATTAGAATATAGAACAATTCATTCGACAACCACAAAAATATGTGAAA
The DNA here is from genome assembly GCA_030704895.1 of Henosepilachna vigintioctopunctata. NCBI lineage: Eukaryota > Metazoa > Arthropoda > Insecta > Coleoptera > Coccinellidae > Henosepilachna > Henosepilachna vigintioctopunctata. The sequence continues at coordinate 8,528,006 of JARQZJ010000093.1, read as the reverse complement.
ATCGCTCCAGATCACGCCCCGGGGGGCAAAAGAATAGCTATTTTCAATATTCACGAATCATTCAAACTAGTAAATCCACTAATATATCCACGAAGCCTCTTCGTACACGCACTAATGTTGTCATTAGTAGGAATCTAGAACGATAGGGAGAGTTTATACGCCTTTTCTTCGATAGAGGAAGCTCAAGTGAATTTTCACAAAGTGTTGTTCTCCTCATTCGGATATAGGACCTGTGGGCGTTGAAAGTTATCGATACTTGATTGACTGATTGAATACGGACTGATGATTCATAATAATGATGAAACAATTGTATTCTATTATCATTCAACAAGTTCGATGATTTTTTCGAAGAGCACTTAATATTCACTCTCGAAAGTGATAGGTTCGTTCTCGTTGACAACATTTGTGTAGACAGCTCCCTGAGAGTTCTTAATGGAATATTTCGATTAAGAGCCTCAATATTATGCAGTATATATATATATATATATATATATATATATATATATATATATATATATATATATATATATATATATATACCCAAGATAGTTTAATTTCAATGTTTTTAGCAATAACAGGCTTATTTGAATGTTAAAAACTTTATTCTCGTTGTATATCACAACTTTGTCGAAACTAATGAATAATTCAATTTTTTAAATTTTTTTACAAAAATCAAATTGGCTTTTTAGTATTTTAGTAATTTTTAGTATTCGAAGGAATATTTGTGGCTTAGCATTCGCTTCGGAAGTTTTAATCTTCTTCACCATGAGGAAACCTCTGAAAAACACATGGTAAGCCAGGTGATTCCTCTGAGTGCGATTTATATATACATACTAGCTGACCCGTCGAACTTTGTACGCCCATTTACTTTTCTCTGAATATTTTTCAAAAAGCCAGAAAGACATGTTCTACTATTCGTGCTGCACTATCTTGTTTCTAATATTTATCCCGTGTGGAGCCAGGGACTTACTCACTTACGAAGGCACTGCAATACTTCCTGTTAGTCAGTGCTTTTATCTTTTGACATAGTTAGAGAACGCGTGCACAAATTTAATGAGTGAAGATTTGAAAGATTACATATGATTGCAGAATTATCGAATAAATATCTTTCACAATTTCTTGTCTCCATTCTTCAATTTTTCGAATCAATTTGTTTTTTTATATATTAGTTTCACAACCTTTTTGTTCCTAAATATTTTTGAGCAACATACATATTTTCTTATAAACTTATGTTGAGAAAATGTCCGATGATTGCATTTATTTTCACTTGTTGTCTATTTTCGAGAAGAGGTATTTGCATAGTTATGAATACTTTGTCACCAAGGTCATTTCAATGTCTACATTGATTCAATCAATATTGGCTTCATTGTTCCAAACACAAATTTTCTCAATTCGAAAACTCTTTCTTGATAAGAATAATTCAAACAGGATATTCATTGTTGAAGAAAACTCTTCTAAATTGATAATTGTTGTAACAAGTATACTTACTTTTCAGTAATACTGGTATTTCCTCTTATTAATAGCAGCAGTCGATGATAAAGCTCTCTAACAAAGAAAGGAAATTCGAAGGCAGTGAGATGAACGATACTTGAAGAATCAAACATATTTCGTATAGCACTATTGATGAAAATCAACCGAGTTGATGAAGACTGCTAGTTTGAAAAGCATCTATCAATCAATTTTATTATTATTATTATTGTTCAAAGAGCGGAGTACCTTAAGGAGTTAAACCTCAATATATTATATGAGTGATATAATATTATATATATATATATATATATATATATATATATATATATATATATTATTTTGAAAGTTTTTAGCAATAACAGGCTTTTTTTGATATGAAAAAGTTTATTTTTGTTGACGTTTCGTTGTTATATTACAACTTTGTCAAAACTAATAAATTAATTAATTAATTAATTAGTTTTGACAAAGTTGTAATATAACAACGAAACGTCAACAAAAATAAACTTTTTCATATCAAAAAAAGCCTGTTATTGCAAAAAACTTTCAAAATAAAATATCTTAAACAGCCAATAAATCAATTTCAAGATATATATATATATATATATATATATATATATATATATATATATATATATATATATATATATATATAATATCTATTTAATATTATGAGTGACTTGGGAACATTATTTATTTTCATTGTGAAGGATTTTGGGCTCGAAAATAACTATATTACTTAACAATTACGAAACATATTTCATTAGCTCTGAAAGCAGAAACACCCACAAATGTACGTACATGTTCCCTATTGGTGCTCCAGCATTACACAACAAGTTTTAATGGGGAAAATATGGTTAGCAGCCAAATAATTTGTAGTAAAAGCATTTCATTTGGAAAATATGCTCATTAAAATATATGATGTGCGTTCACCTAAACCATGTTAAGTACCCACCGAATAGCAGAACAAACAGTGTGAAAATAGTAAAAATATACACAAAAAACCCGAATTCTCAAATAAAGCTGTTTGATATCAGTTCATTCTTGAATTCTATAGAAATGCCTCAATTAAACAATCCCCTAAGCTTTCCGCATTTCTTTATCGAAATAATCTGAATGAAAACACGATTTGTCTACCAGAGACTTCATTTGTTAGGTTTCTCCTGGAATACTGCTATTTGCCATAAATATATACACTATTATAGCACCACCACGCCAAATTTCATTGTAAATTTGCGAGAGATTAAGATTTATTTTTTAAAATAATATCTTCAACAAAAATTTTGCGACTAAATTATTGTAAATAGGTCTATCAGTTCAATTTGGTCATGGGAATGAATGATTTTAATATTTAATAATTAAATGGTAGAAATTCCTGAATAACCTGAGGTAAAAGTAAGTGAAGGGAACATTATGAACTCACTAGTTCAAAGGTTGAGGGTCAGATAAAACTAGTCGTTACCATAAGCGATACCAGAAGAAAGTGACTGATGATAGTAAAATATATTCATCCTGAAGATTCATCGACGTCTTAAGCAAGTTTATTTCCATGTTTAATCTCTTATTGTGGATAAGTCAAATCATTCAAAAAGAACGAAACAATTTCTACGATATAATTGAAAATAAAATATCAAACATCATTCTAAGTAAATTGATGCTCTCAAATATTATTGAATGTACCTAATAAAAAAAATTGAATCGACAAATTTTCGAGCATGAGAAAAAACCAATTCAAACAAATAATCAAGAAAATAACTACATAAAAAACGTTCAATATTTATTCGGCTTGAAATAAAAGTTCTTCGAAACGAAAAGATTTTCCCATTAATTGAATAACATTGAATGGAACATCTACATAACCAAAATGTATGTAATATATATTGATCATACATAGTCGATAGATATTTTGAATATGGTTTCAATATGAGTATTGAAACCATATTCAAAGTTGACACCACAGACAAAGTTACCCAAAATAAACCATTTCATGAATTTCCTTTTTCTAGAAAATTTCATAATGTTATCTTCAGCAGTTCCGAACATTTACTAATTTCAATAATTATTATATTACTTTATTTTACATTACGTACTACTGCTACTACGCATAGTAAAACATATATAACTAACACACAGCAACATATATATAAATATGAATAGAAATCTAAACGGTATAAGTCTCCACTTGTAATAGCCGTTGACACGTGTTTCAAGCTATTGGGTTTCCTAAAAAAAAAGGATTTCCTTTTTAAATTATATATATATATATATATATATATATATATATATATATATATATATATATATATATATGTTTGTTTAACGACTGTAGATATGTATTTTCAGTGTTTAATTGGGATTGCAGTCTAGGACAGGAAAATCAGTTACCTCTTTAGTATTTTCCAAGCTTTCGAAAATGTTTATTTTCTTCTTCAGGGCTAAAATAGTACAAAAATTAACAGTTTATATAGCAAGGCACTATAAAAAGTTTTTTCTTACAATAACTGTGAAGTTAGTCCGAAAGTACATTAGTTTTTTTAATTTTGAAAATAAGTACATATTCATATTAGTATTGGTTAAACCTTTAGTTAGAATATCAGCAACCATCTCATTGGTGCTTATATATTGGACATCAATCAGTTTTTGATCTACACAATCTCTAATAAAATGATGTCTCACATCAATGTGCTTAGTTCTGCAGTGATTGGATTGGTTGGCAGACAATTTCTGGGCAGCTTGATTGTCATTGAAAACAACAATCTTGTCTTTGAAATGAAAAAGTTCAAAAAGCAGATTTTTCAAATATATTGCCTCCTTAGCTGCTTCACTTAAGGCCATGTACTCTGCCTCAGTACTCGATAAAGCAACTGTCTTTTGTTTTGTGCTTTGCCATGAAATGGCACCTCCAGATAATCTGAATACAAAACCGGTATAAGACCGTCTGTCATTTTTATCATTTGCCCAATCCGCATCAGCAAATCCCTGCAAATCGATATCATTCTTAAAATATTTCAATTTCAATTTCTTTGTTTGTTTCAAATATCTCAATATTCTCTTAGCACTTTGCCAATGTACATTAGTATACTTGTTATTGTATTGACTCAAGAAACTAACTGAGAAAGCAATATCTGGACGTGTTAAAATAGCCAAGTACATGAGACCTCCGATCAAGTTCTGATATGGAATATTGGGATCACAAATATTCTCATCAACCTTATTGAAATCTAAACTTGTATCTAAGGGCGTTTTCATCCCTTTACATTCTGTCATTTTAAATTTTGACAGGAGACTATCAATGTAACTTTCTTGATCTAAATATAAACATTTGTTGTCTTGGTCTCTGGTTATTTTTACACCTAAAATTTGTTTAGCATGTCCTAAATCTTTCACCTTAAATTTTGACTTTAAGCAACTTTTCAAATTAACAGACTCATTGATATCATTTGAAAAAACAAAAAAATCGTCTACATATAGAGCTATTATGGTAATGGACTCCTTTTTCTTTTATAGTACAAACATGGCTCATGTTGAGACTTTAAATAATCTAATGACAATAAAATTTCATCTACTCTCATGTACCAAGCTCTAGAAGCTTGCTTCAAGCCATAAATAGCTTTTTTCAATTTGAATACATGGTTTTCAAAACCCTTTTTGACAAAACCTTCTGGCTGTCTCATATATACAGTTTCTTCAAGAAAACCATTGAGAAAAGCAGTAGTTACATCTAAGTGAGTAATATCTAAATCTAATTTAACTGATAAACTCAGAAGGAGTTTCAACGTAGAGTGTCTCACTACAGGAGCAAAAGTTTCTTTATAGTCAACGTTTTCTTTCTGTGTGTAACCTTTCGCCACTAACCTCGCACGATACACTACACTATTGTCATTTCCACTCTTTAATTTATATACCCACTTGCACTCAACAACAGTTCCTTCTTTCGGTGGTTTCACTAACTCCCACGTATCATTTTCTTCAAAGGAATGCATCTCGTTAAGCATGGCCACTTTCCACTTTTCTGCATCGGGACTTGATAATGCTTCTGGTACAGTTAAAGGAACATCTTCCAAGATTGTCTCTACATAACCTGGTGAACAAAGATATGTGACATGATCAGGATATATTTTGGTTTTAGGCTGTCTAGTTGATCGTCTAACTTGTTCGACATCAAGTGTGACATCTTCAGGGATATAATCAGCATCTGACTGGTCATTTATCTCTGCATCGATTTGATTACTTTCATCAGAGCTTGAATCCCCACTGAATCTTCATGTTCGAAGAGTTCATTACTGTGTTCTTGGATGATCACTTTAACCTCAGGGTGCCTCTCATCAATAGTCACATCTCTGCTGGTTACTATCTTTCTTGTAGTTGGATCATATAGACGAAAGCCTTTTATGTTTTCAGAATAGCCAACAAATATCATGCTCGTAGCTTTCTTGTCCCACTTTCGACGTTTCTCCTTAGGTATATGGACCATAGCTTTGCTACCAAAAATTCTCAATTTTTCAACATTTGGTTTCCTACTATGCCAAACCTCATAAGGTGTTTTGTTATCCAAACATGATGTTACTGACCTGTTTATCAGAAATACTGCTGTGTTAACAGCTTCTGCCCAAAAAGATTTGTCGAGGCCTGCATCAAACAACAAACATCTACTTTTTTCAATTATAGAACGATTCATTCTTTCACTTAATCCATTTTGTTGTGGCGTGAAGGATTTGTCTGCTGATGAATAATTCCACAGTATCTCAGGAAATTTTCAAATTCAATACTACAAAATTCACCTCCACCATCAGTTCTCAAAATTTTTAGTTTTTCATTCTTCTGATTTTCCACTAACATTTTGAATTCTTTAAATCGTTGGAAAGCTTCATCTTTGCTTTTTAGGAAGTACACAAAAACCATACGACTGTAATCATCTTCTAAAAGTAGAAAGTACTTACTTTTTCCTAGTGATAACATTTCCATTGGTCCACATAAGTCTGCATGTATTATTTCTAAGAAAGCAGTTGCTCTATGGCCTTTGTTAGAGAATGGTAATTTGGTTTGTTTACCTTCACAGCAAACTTCACAAAATTTCTTCGATACCTTTCCATTAATTTGTAAACCATCTACAGTATCTTTATCATTCATTATTTGTAAGTTTTTGTAATTCATATGTCCAAACCTGCGATGCCAAGTCTCATCATTAACTGCTAGATTTACAGAAGCACTGGGACAACTTTGCAGTGTATCTTTCTCATAGTTCAATTTGAACACATGACCCAAAGAGTCTGCAGTAGCCACTACCTTTCCCAGTTTATTGGTGATGATACAACCATTTTCTGTAAATTCCACTTTATTGCCATTTTTGATAATTTGGCCTACTGACAAAAGATTGGTTGTTATACCTGGGCAATAATAAACATTATCAATCTTAATGCTATGTTCTTCTTTCCCAATAACTGTTTTGATATACACAGTACCATAAATTGAAGTTGTCATTTTCGATTTATTAGCAACTGTTATTTCCTTTACTTTTCCATCTGTTTTGATGTTCTGTAACCAATCCTTTCTAGCAGTAAGATGTACACTCGCTCCAGAATCTACATAAATATCACTATCATCGAACTGTCCACTCATGAATATTGCATTAAAAGCATTCATGTCTTCTACAGTTGAAGTTTTAGACTTCGAATTTTTAGGGTTATGTTTTTGTCTGTTTGGGCATTTTGTTACAAAATGACCACGTTCTTTACAACCATAACATATTACGTCATATTTATTTGTTTTGTTTTGGAACTTCTTGTTACCTGTGGTACCCTCTTTTGGATATTTCCGGAAAGTTCCTTTAGCTACGAATGCTCCATTTGACGGTCCGCTACTACTACCATCTGTCTGCATGTCTAGCAGTTTAGTTTTGATAGAATCTGTAGTTATATCCAAACCACTGTTTTCTATAGCCATTATCATTGGAGAAAACTTTTCTGGAAGACCAGCTAAAAGAAGCGATCCTACCCATTCATCATCAATCTTGAAACCTGTTCTTCTTAATTTCTGAGAAGTTTCAATAACCTGATTGATGTACGATTCCATTGAATTGCAGTTGTTTAGACGCAAGTTGATTAGGGTTCTCAATAGTCCTATTTTGCGTGAGAAGCCCGAATCTTCGTAAAGGTTTCTTAATTTATCACATACTTCCTTCACGTTTCTTGTTTCTTTCACGTGAATGTACAAGGAGGGATCAATTGTAAGGATCACTTTTGCCTTGGCTTTGGCCACTAACACTGTGTCCTGTTCTGTTCCGTTTAAACAGTTAGTTAATCCTTCCAATACAGCTACGTTTTCAATTGCGAAACTCCATTCATCATAGTTCTCGCGTCCTAAGAGTTTGGGAATGTTGTTGAAATACGATACCGCCATTTTGACTTGTTGCACGTGCACGTTTTACTCAACACGACTTTACTGACCGAATTTCACTCTCAGTTATTTAGTAACTTTTAAAATTCACTACGTACTTTGCCTGGTCCCATAACCTGTTAGATATAACTTCTATTTTGGAAGCTTTGTACGTTTTAGAGGTAATAAAAGGAACACTTAACTTATACAACATTTATTCTAAACTTAACTTATTCAAGATGGAGAGCGTTACTGCAACTGTGTATAGTTAGAGACATAGAGGAGCTTACATAATCCGTATTAGTAATGGTTCATATTAAAAAGACAGGAAATTGTATTAACAAAAAATCTGATACAGATAATTTAAGCAATATATATATAAATCTCATAGGTTCTTCTGATTAATGGCTCATATTCGGATATCCTATTCACCGAAAAATCCATTCTGAATACATAAAACAAATTCATTCTCTTTTCGTCAGTCATAAAACTTCGGCCAACGTTATGCATTTTAAGAAACGCCGTTAAAAACATCTGGGAACACTCCACTTGAAAAGCCAAATTGAGAAATACGGTCATTGTCGTGGCTTCCTTCAACTATCTAGCACGTAGAATGCAGTAACATTCCAACCCAATGCATTTGGGAACACTTGTTCGGCTTTTTTTCAGTCACCAGACTCCGAGTAATCGATAACCATCATTTGAAGCATTGATAATGTCAAGTGAGACCTTGACGAAACGTCTGCCAGTTCCCAACAGGCACTCAACAAACCAACTATATATATATATATATATATATATATATATATATATATATATATATATATATATATATATATATATATATATATAAAGATTATTTATTATTTCAATGCTTGGTGTGTCTATAGTCTGAGAGGTGTTTTCTACTGATTCCTATAGATGGAATTGTGGAGCATCCATTACTCTACGGTCTTCCACTTGGAGTCACAAGAAAATGCTTGGGGATTGAAATCGTTGCCTCACTTCGATGGACGTGGTGCGACTGACGAGTTCCTTGCAGAACGAAACATATATGTCTCGCACTTCCATCAGGTGTGGCATCGATTTCAATATTTCTATAACATTTATCCCTTGAAGGATAATGGAGAAATCACATCGTACACGTTCACATATCCAGCTCTACTGTAACATTCTCTTGATTAATTTGAATTTCTCAAATGTTCTAGTGTTCATTTTTTTATATATTTATATATTTATATATATATATATATATATATATATATATATATATATATATATATATATATATATATATATATATATATATATATATAAAATATATATATAATATATATATATATATATATATATATATATATATATATATATATATAGTAGAAACTCGATTATCCGGCCCCCAGTTATACGGATTCGCGATTATCCGGACAGCCAACCGCGCCGAATTTATTGTAACATGATTATGTCGGAACTGGCATTACGCCCAAATTATACGTACATCAAGTACCATTTCTTAATAAATGTTGATTTACGTTGATATGTATTTGTTGTTTTTAATAAACACATAACATTACATATGTATGTACATACTACATATGCAAAAAACCCGCTTTTCTTCATACATTCGATTATCCGGATACCTAACGACATATATATATATATATATATATATATATATATATATATATATATATATATATATATATATATATATATATATATATATATATATATATATGTGTGTGTGTGTAGGAGTATTGCCGAATTAACTCATTAAAGCAAATAGAAGAATTTTTTGAATTTGAGTTCTGGCCAGTTAAAGGGGCAATTGTTGAAAAAGGCAGGTATCTCAAAAATTTTACATTTGAGACCAAAATGCGGTCCTTTATCAGGAATTTTGGAAACAAGACAAGTCTAACAAAAGTCCAGTAAGTGGTCAAATTGACATAAAAACTTCTGAGTAATATATGAATAAAATTATTGTATGAAACAAAATTTTGGAAAAACAATACGTGACTGTTCCACTAGTAGATTCATAAAAGTTAGAATACAGAAGTAGGTTCGAAAGGTGCACAATCAGAGATCTTAGAATTAATGGTCTCATCGATCCGAACCATCAACCAATTTATCCATCGACAGGAGAAACTGATTATACGACTCAAATTATCTACTCGTATATGCGTTCTTTTGTTAATGTTGTTTTCAGAGTTGTCAATAAAGCACATCTCTAGAAAGGTTCTCTTTCCATAATTGTTATCAACAGCCAGTATACTGGCATCATCAAAATTGAAATGATGTAATAAAAAGATCGCATGACTAGTCAAAGCACATCTTTTTGATTGTAACTTGTTGTCACTTTATGAACCGCCAGCCTCCTCTTGTGACATATGATGAGTGTCAGGCGGTTTATGTTGGATTTTGCAAATTGTCGTGTCAAGCAGGCGACAGCTGCTTCCTAGGTCAAAATATGTATTGGGTAGTCAGTGATTCAGTATAAAAGTGCTTGAGCGTTGATCATTACCAGAAAAAGGATCATAGATTTGATTTTGGCAATGTCAAAATACTGCATCAAAGTGGTGCTTATAAAAGCAGATTTTTTCTCGAGAGGAACGATATTTTGAAAACCAATAACACAGTCAATTTCAAGACTGACATGAGCCAGTTAAGCAATATCAATAGTGGTATCCTGAGCATTATAATTTTGTATATTTGCATATTGTATATTTTTTCAAATGTAATTTTCATTTTTTCATCATTTTTTTATCTGTATCGTTTTTCGTTTCTATTTATTCGTCTCTTCAGATGTCCATACCTTATGTGTGATAACTTATTTCATTCGCATTCTGGTAGTCGACTTTGTATATTACAAAACGTTGTTTTATTTTGTGACAGTATATTTATTATTTCTTGTAAGTTTTATATTTAGATATAAGTATACTCAAACAGTTTCTTTTTCTCTGTAGTTTACCTCCTAAAGGAGACGTAAAGTAAAATGGCGAAATATTGAGAAATAAGAAGATGTTGAATTCGTTTTTACAGACCACAATCCCTACAATCACATTAATGTTTTTACTTTTTATCATTATATATATATATATATATATATATATATATATATATATATATATATATATTTTGTATTTATAATTTTGCTGAAAAATTGAAAACAAAGCATCTGAAACAAGAATGGATTCTTTCCATAAAAAGTTTCTTATAATATCATTCATTAATAATAATTATTTATTCATATATTCATCTAAAAATTATATTTTTCGGCGGTATTTAATGGGCTTGTGAATCTTTCGATCCTTTTATTTATCTCTTTAATAATAATTATAATAAATCACACTAATGAAGCAACGGAAAACAAAGAGGTTGCAGTTGATCGCAACTTCTGAACTTCTATAGCGTTGTAAACATTGTCAATTTTATTGAACTGTAATAGGTGTTATAACCAATTTATATTGCCATAGAAAATAATATACTCCCATTCTTGTGAGAAATATAATTTGTTTCTCAATTTACATATACTCCTCTTTACGATTAGGCCTGGCGGATTGTCACGACTTCTGTATAAATGATAATTACTTGAAATTGCTCCGAATCTTGGGAAGGAATGATAATTTTGCGATACTCTCTGTTTTTGAGTACTTTCTCCTATACATAACACCTAATACCACGTACTGACCAGTAATTACATGAGAATCTCTCATTCCACCGATTGGGTAAGTCACCTCGTCAGGCTCCTTCAGGACAACTTTCATGATGATTTCCGTGTACATTTCATTGGTTACGTCACGAATATTGATATTTATCAGTGGCAAGAACCTATAATTATTCCCAAAATTAAACTATATTTATTGACAAACAATAACCGTGCGTGCAACTTATCAGAGTAAAGGTCAACATTATTATACCTATAAGTTGTAAAAGCAGATGTTCGAAAAATGCAGATTATTTGGCATCAAAACTACTAATATTTATATATGTATATATATATATATATATATATATATATATATATATATATATATATATATATATATATATATTTATATATATATATTTTATATATTTAATTTTGAAAGTTTTTAGCAATAACAGGCTTTTTTTGATATGAAAAAGTTCATTTTTGTTGACGTTTCGTTGTTATATTACAACTTTGTCAAAACTAATGAATAATTGAATTTATGAGTTACTATAGATATCAAATGTCAAACTTATTTTTTAGAAAAATCAAATCAGTTTTTTGTATCTTCACTCATTGATTTTCATTATCAGAGGAATAATAATTTTAATGCTAAGCCAAAAATATTCCTCTGATAATGAAAATCAATGAGTGAAGATACAAAAAAACTAATTTGATTTTTCTAAAAAATAAGTTTGACATTTGATATCTATAGTAACTCATAAATTCAATTATTCATTAGTTTTGACAAAGTTGCAATATAACAACGAAACGTCAACAAAAATAAACTTTTTCATATCAAAAAAAGCCTGTTATTGCTAAAAACTTTCAAAATAATATATATACATATATATATATATATATATATATATATATATATATATATATATATATATATATATATATATATATATATATATATATATATATATATATATATATATATATATATATATATATATATATATATATATATATATATATATATATATATATATATATATATATATATATATATATATATATATATATATATATATATATATATATATATAAGCAGTATTGCCGTATGATATTAATGAGTAAAAGATGATGAGTTCTCGGCAAAAGTAGGGAACATAATACATATGTATATATGTTCTCGATATTTCATCATGACAATAGGTGAAAAGGCTACAAAAAGGCAAATAGACTGTCACATTTTGATGGAAACATGTTTCTATTCAGGAAACCTTTTTGTTTAGGTAATAAGAACATGATAATATATAGCAATGTTTCCAAACGTGGGGCCCATGCCCCGAATGTGGATAATTTGATATTCAAGGGGTCAAATCAAAAATGGAGTCATCACGCGTTTAACCCTTTCGCACTTCTAAATTCACTGATTGATAATTATCAATCGATCAGCTCTAACCGCCAGATGTCTACCGTTGTCACTTTTCAACCAGCAAACAGTACGGAGTAGGGATGAGAACAAAGCCGGTCTCAAGTCTATCCCTCATGCAATGAACTTTTTCTCACTGCCTATAGAGTTTTTCGGCTATTTGTTTTGTTTATCGATTATCACAGCGTTAGTTGCCATACTCTTCTGAAACGGCTCAACTGATTTTGATGAAATTTTATATGTATATTCGGTAGATCCGATTATCGGTTCTTATCTGTTTTCATATCAAGTTATGAGGGTACTCCACCCCAAAAATTTCTGTTTTCGAGCAAAATTTTCAATTTTCAATTTTTCATGATTTTCCAGCAGAAAATAAATTCCTACCCTAAATTCCAACCCTTCTACCACCAAATCCTTATTTTTTAATAGCGATATTAGTTATTTAATTATTTTTAAATCAGGTCGATAATATCAAATTGAAATCGTGTTAGCTACACGTTACATCACTTGTAACTTGTAACAGTTATCGACCGGCGAGGGTTGAAGATTAATTCAAGTTGACAAAAATATATTATTGAAGGAAACTGTAATTATAAACTCTAAATGAAAATTTATTGTACTACAATTACCATATTCGATTGCCATGTTACAACCCTATTGCGGATCTGTGGATGAAATAAAAAAATTGAAAATCGGGATGGAAAAATAAGGTTTGATTGTAGATGGGTGAAAAATTGAGAGTAATATGAACTATTTAATTCTATATCATGACAAAATGAAAATAGAAATCTTGCAAACAAATTTGTATTTTCTTGGCACGATAAAATATAATACAAAAAAATTGTATGTATTTTTGAATACTGTATCGAAAAAATAAAAAAAAACTAAGCGGTGGGCCGCCCCAAACATCTGAAAACAATATTAACAGTATGAACAGTGTTAAAAATAGACATTGGCCGATTCGCAGAATGAATGAATGAAAAGATGTTTTGAGATTTATGTTTAGCTACGTTACAATTCATTGTTAGTTTTCAATAACAATACATTACAAGCTACATTACAATTCATTGTTATTTTCAATTAGGTGAGAGGTTATAAGGTCTTGCGACCTTCTTCAACCCTGTGATACTTTAGTTATTAATTATATAATTATACGTAATTAAGAACATAAAGTTTGTTTACAATTATAGTCATAACATTGTTACAGTAGAAAGAATAACATGCTGGAAGAATAACACGATTCCTATGTGGTCGCGCTTTTGACTTGATGCGGTCAACGCGGAGTATGTCCTTTAGGTGAAGACTATGCAGGAGTTTTGGATGTTTGCAGTGAAAATAAAATGTATGCAGGAGCTTGCAGTTTTTCGATGTAGGTAAAAATTGGGGTCCTTTTGGTTATTTCGTGTACAAGAATAGACGGATACTGCCTGTGAAGTCTAAAGATGCTGCGGCAGATTGCTCCTTCGCCGGTCCCGATAGACCTCACTAACCGTTTTTGAAGGATGGAGTAGAGCAGACATCTGTACGCGATCACAGGGCGAATATATGCCTTGTACATGTTGAGGAGAGTAAAATTATCCCTCAGATGTTTCATCGCTTGACTCTCCTTGACATTAATTATCCACAACAATATCTAATCTTTCAATGCTTTCGGTATTCCTTCCCGGTCTGTCAATATCTATCATAGAACTTTTTCAAGTATTCAAAAAAGTTCAAAATTATCGTTTGTTGTACAGGAGTTTTGGAGAACCAGAACAGTTTGCTCTGACGATATTCTAAAATATTTAGGTATATATTATTGTAATGTTTCTAATTTAAATTCAATTTGATATTTGATGAGGCCGATACTTGGAGAAAATGAATATCCATAATGAAACAATATTTAGAATTTTCTCATATTTTAATACAAATAGGCATGACGACGTTTCAAAGAACTACTTCTTTATCAAATGCTGAATTAATACTAGGTGTAATTTTACAATCTTACCACTTAAAGCTATTTTCACAGAACATATCAGGTATGGTTTATGAGTAACTTGGAATGAGGATCATAGAATACAACTGATATTTAACAAAAAAGAATATCGTATACCTGGAAATGAACACAGAAAATTTCCTAAGTCAGGTATATACAACTAAGATTTATAAGAACAAATAAAGGAAAATTAAAATTTTTTAAACATAAAACATAAAATTGAATGTAAATTAATTAAAACCTAGATAATCAATCTGATCTGCTACCTAGAATATTCTTATTGAACATATTAAGTAGAGGGCTAGTGTTAACCTCTAACTGGCTATTGAGTGAAAGTCCCGAAGTTTTGAATTTATTCATATGTAATGATTCTAGAAAATTTAGCTTGGAACCTTTATCCTTTCTATTTGATATTTCAAACTCTCACTAAATATATGACTTTCTTCTAATAAATGATTATCATAATGGGAATCTGTTTTCTGTTTCTCAAAACTACGTTTATGTTCCGATAATCTAATTTCGAAATTTCTGATGTTCTTCCTATATAAAATTTTTCACAACTGCACCATTTAATTTCGTATACCCACACATTTGATTTTTATCACTTTTTGATTATTTTACCAATGTTATTAGTGGTCCGAAAAGAAATATTAATCTTGTATGTTGCTAAAAGTGATTTTAATTTCAAAATTACAGAAATTATAAAAATTTCAGAAATTTCCAAATTAGATTATCGGAACATAAACGTAGTTTTGAGAAACAGTAAACAGATTCCCATTATGCTAACCATTTATTAGAAGAAAGTCATATATGTATTTATTCCAGAGTTTGAAATATTAAATAGAGGGAATAAAGGTTCCAAGCAAAATTTTCTAGAATCATTACATATTAATAAATTAAAAGATTTTTTGCTCAATAGCCAGTTAGAGGTTAACACTAGCCCTCTTAAACACTAGAACATAATATGTTCAATAAGAATATTATATATATATATATATGTTATATAGCGGATCAGATTGATTACCTAGGTTTTAGTTAATTTACATTCAATTCTATGTTTTATGTTTAAAAAATTTCAACTTTCCTTTATTTGTTCTTAGAAATCTTAGTTGTATATTTATATCTTTCCTACATTTAGTTGGAATACCTGACTTAAGAAATTGATTTTCTGTGTTCATCTACAGGTATACGATCCTTGTTAAATATCAATGTATTCTCTGGTCCTCATTCCAAGTTAGTCATAGAACATACCTGGTATGTTCTGGGAAAATAGCTATAAGTATTGACTTCGTAAAACTACACATAGTATTAATCTAGCATTTAATAAAGAGCTAGTACTTTGAAACCTCGTCATGCGCATTTGTATTAAATTATGAGAAAATTATAATATTGTTTCATCATTAAATTCAATTGTTTTTTGCAAAATAGTTTCAGCTCGAAATACACACTTTAAATCATAACTTATGAGCTTCAATACACTTAATTTTCTTAAAATAATAAAATGCGCGAAAATGCTGATAATACGTTTGATTATCTTGCAATTATTTCCTTCAAAATGGATAGCCACGCTCGATAATGTTAAGATGATGTTTTTCACAAGATTATAATCTATCACTTCTTCACATCTCTCTCAAATTGTCATATTAGTGAAATGCTACACTTTTTAGCATGTAAGTAAATCACCCTACTTTAATCTGACGCGTTCGACAATTTTTTTGTTACTAATCTGATCATTTATACTTAACGGACAACCATATATTTGGGGCTAATATATCCTGGAGTTATAAATATAACCAGTTTCAACATATCCCCTGGTAAAATGTTGATCTGTCGTTCTTAACAAATCTAGAAATCTTCGCTTCTGCTACCGTACTATCATATAATTAAGAGTATTAATATAAATTAGATTAATTAATTAATGATAAGATTATTAATAATAGATTAATAATAATTAATAATTAGATTAATATAAATTAAATATAAAAGAGTATATAATACTCTTCATTGAAATTACAAGTACAACATAAAATGTGGGCAATTTAACGTGATGAAGTAGGAAAAAACAGAATACCTCAACAGTTTGTTCGAAATTGAAGAATCGAATACCTTCTTTCTGATTAGCATTCAATGAAGTGAACAGAATTTACTATTCACTTCTAAATAGCGTTGTATATCTGCTCCTTTCTTTTTTCTAGGTAGTTTTGAATCTATTGAATTGACTGATAGCTTAAATCATCCTGAATTCAAATAAGAATTATCGTATACATACACAATAAGAAGTGAAAATGCAATTCACAGTGGGATATTGTATTATATTACACACCAACTATCATTCCTTTCACCAACTACTCTCAAATATGACGGAACCGGAAATTTAAGTTTCTTTGAAAGAACCTGAGAAAAAATTGACGCATCTTTTACCTAACAACGACTGCTTACCAATTTAAAAACATTTGAGCAATTCTTTGTTGTGAGAAAGCCACAACAGAACAAGTGTGAGAATTTGTTTTGTTTCACAGTATTTATATTAAGAGATATGTATTAATCATTATAATTTGCTTTTCTAATATCTTCCTTATGATCCAGTTGATTTCAGTAAATATGAAGAAGTATGCAAGTCGGTCAATAATATAAAACAGCGATTTTTAACACTCGTAAAATTAGCTGAAAAATATCTTCAGGTTGTACCTACCTATTTCCACAATGCATTTTCCCATACAGTTGCTCGTTATATACAAGAAGTGTCATGACAATAGTAGAAGTACCTAAAATTAATTATAATTAGTTTTAGGACTAATCAGTTTTACGAAAGATTTGTGAAATTGAAGTCAATTTCCAAATAACATGAACCTGTAATATTCTTGAAAAAGGCCTAGAGCCGAAACATATGTAAAATAAACAATTATTCCATCAATTGTAAACTGTGCTCATTTCCAAGAAACCTTCACACTTATGTTATTTAGCAAAGCACAAGAAAACAAAACGAATTATATATATATATATATATATATATATATATATATATATATATATATATATATATATATATATATATATATATATATATATATATATATATATATATATATATATATATATATATATATATATATATATATATATATATATATATATATATATATATATATATATATATATATATATATATATATATATATATATAATATGTAAATAAGAAAATATATATATATATATATATATATATATATATATATATATATATATATATATATATATATATATATATATATATAATATGTGTTTTTCACCTCCAGTTCAATTGATTTTCACGTACCCAGACAATGTTCAAGATCAAGTCAATTTTTTTCCCAATCCGGAAAGAACAAACGCGTAGCCTAAAATGTTGCATTGGGTGCTCCTTAGTTTTTCACCTCCAGGTCTAATTCTCTTCATGCAATCACCCATAAGATATTATGTGATTCCCTATTCGAAGACGTGTCTGACAAATGCGATATCAACAGTGACTCATTTGCTTTCATTAGTCGGGTGTACTTAGAATCTATTGATATATAATATGTTATATAATTATATTATATAATTTATATAATTTTGATGTATAAGATATGATATTATTTCAGTGTTATTAATTACTCATTATTATTGATTCTTTTATTGGTTATTCTTTATAAATAGAATTTTATTCATAATAGAAATTCACTTATAATCTTTTGATGTATAATATATTATATTATATAAGTATTATCAATTACTCATTATCATTACTTCTTTTATTGTTTCTTGAATGTTTTGTATTATATTATTAAGTGTTAATACTGTATATCTGTTTTGAAATATTTACTGTAATTGGGTATTTTTACCTATAGGATAATAAAGACTTATTATTATTATATATATATATATATATATATATATATATATATATATATATATATATATATATATATATATATATATATATATAAACCCTTTCTGTACCAGAGAGCAAATGAAAGTGGACGGATCACCATTAGAAATAGCAGCGTCTTACACATATCTGGGACAGATTGTCACGGGAGACTGCGATATCACATCGAAGATTATGCAAAGAACCAGAACAGCTTGGGGTTCAGTTGGCAGACTGAAACACATCTTCAAATCAGATATGCCACTATCCTTAAAGAGCAAAGATGACCTACGCCAGCGAAAGATACATGATGGGCCTAACCATATGAGATAGAATACGCTGCAGCTGGATAAGAGGTCAAACAAAGGTGAAGGATGTCGTAGAGTGTGTGAAAAGGTCAAAGTGGAAATGGGCAGGCCATCTAGCCCGAAGAAGAGATGAGCGTTGGTCAGCTGTGGTTGGTGAATGGGAGCCCAGAGACAGGGTGAGACCAAGAAAGCGCCCTCACGATCGATGGGACAAGGAGCTTGTGGATTGGCTGGGCGTTGCCTGGAAGAGAAACTGCAGATAGGGAATCTTTGCAAAGACAGAGGAAAACCTCCGTTCGGCAGTGGACGGACAGAGGCTGATGATGATGAATATATATAAAAAATAATAAGTTTATTAAACAATACACTGTGATTTCAATTTTGCAATTTGAATTGTACATGTACAAATATATAGTATGCGACAATGTTTCTGTTTGCTGTCTGGGTATTGTAAACAAACGAGGTATACCCCACTAAGGCAAAGCCAGTGCTTGGGATTTCAAGTCCTTTGAATTGTCTTATAATTAGGTCTGTGCACTTTTCACTAAAGTATCAATGTTTACGTTCAGAGAAAATTAAATTCATACTACGAGTAACGAAAGTTCAAATTAACACAAAGTTCACTGAATTCATATCAATAAAAATTGTATCTACACTAATTTAACATTGTTTATATTTATTAAATCGGCTATGGTTTCGCGATTGTTCCTTTATAAAACATTTTCTTCTTGACTCTATTTTCATCTTTTATTTCCACCGGGAGAAAGTTGTACAGTGGATTTGCTAGGTAACGCTCCTAGTGAGCGTTGAGATTTTGTTTTCATTGAAAATAATATATATGATATATAGTATATATATATATATATATATATATATATATATATATATATATATATATATATATATATAAGTTATTTAAAGGAGCATTGCCGTACAATTCAAATTTAAATTAAAAATATATGAGTTCTCGGCAATAATTGGTTTGTTATCAATTGTAGTGGCCCTATTATTGCCGAGAACTCATATATTTTTTTAATTTAAATTTATATATATATATATATATATATATATATATATATATATATATATATATATATAATTATATATCATTATAATACTAATAAGTGAATCACCTAAGAAATAGGGCTTTAGTTCGTTTGTGAGTAACATCGAAACTCGATTATTTGGATTCGTAGCAGAATAGGATGAAATAGCGGTGTAGGTATTGTTATTTCTAGCCAGTTCGATGTTCTCCGAAAAGCAGTGAATATTTTTGAAATTACTTTCATAAGTTAGTACGAGTAGTTTATGTTTTCGCAGACAGATTGTGCAAATAGCTCCATGAAAATTCTATTATTTCGAAGGAATTTCAGAATAGACTATGTATAGGAAGGTATATGAAAATATTTCAATGAGCTTCTTCTGTTCGAAGTCTCAGACAGTAAATTGATTGAATTTAACACCAAATTTAATATGTAGCGAACAACTACGAGTACTCAAATTGGAACTAAAGATGATCATAATGATGTAATCGTCCTTTCACCGATTTACGCAAGCATCATACGATTTTATTGGTTTAAATAACGGATATTGTATAACCTGAAAGTAATTAGGAATCAATCATTGACAAAAAGTGCAGATAATTTATGTGTATTTCAACAAAAAATAGTATTACATTGAGTAATACATATTTATTACATAAAACTTTTTCTTCATTGATTTCCGTCCATCTCACTCAAGAGGCGAATTTACAGATTTTTCCTCATTCAGATAAGCATATACCTAATACAAAATGTTATTGTATTTGTTGAATCATTAAAACATATTATCTCGTATGTCAATGTTACATCCAATCACTTTTGCTAACATTCTATATAAAAAATTATTTCAACCGCTTGGACGTTATTATTTTCAATAAAATTATTTTAATACTTCAGAAGTCAGCTCCTTGTCTCCTCATAATTATAATCCTTATAAATGTAATCCCTGTCTACAAGAAAGGTTCACGTTATACAACTCAATTTTATACATGCGAACTATATATATATGCAAACTATTTCTCTGTTGTACCTTCGCAATGAAAACCTTATGACCTTTAAATATCTTGTTGGGAGCTATGAGCACTGAGATCAGATTGTAAAGAAATCAGATCTTGAATGTTGACAAAAGGAACACGTTGTAAACGTCCGATGTACCTGTTTGATGTACCAATGATTTGGCGAGAACACAAAAACCACTCCAATGATTATAGTAAATATTTTTTTACTCCTTTTTACTTTTCACTTCTTTTTTTATAGTAAAAACCGCAGGATATACCAAAAAAACCAAATATAAAAGAGATTATCCTAGTTTGCCGTCAGCTATACGCCTTGTGTCGCATTCAGCTGACATTCCAGTGCCAGTTTTTCAAGTATTAACCTCTTTAGAAATACAATAAGGCGAGTTGAGCGACGATCGAAGTGACCCCAGGCGACAAAGATTTTAAAGTTGACGATGATTCTGTTCGTAAAGGATTTAATCAGCATAAGTTAAATGACTTGGTAAGAGATTTGGGATTATCCAAAAAAGCATCAGAACTTTTTGCATCAAGACTGAACGAAAAAAACTTGTTAGAAGAAGATAAAGTCACCTATTTTCGATCGAGATAAAGTGCATTTCTGCAGTTCTATCGGAGTGCTGATAGATTTTTGTATTGCTTAACATCATTGGTTTAATGAAAGAATTGGGAATTTCAGACTTTAACGCAACTTAATGGCAATTGTTTATAGATAGCTCAAAACGTAGGTTGAAACGTAGGTTTTCTCCTCCACAATGGAAATTTATATGGTTCAGTCCCAATCGGTCATTCAGTTTCTTTGCATAAAGAATACGAAGACATAAAGAAGGTCATTGGCTTGTTCCAATATAACTTACACCAATGGATCATCTGTGTTGACCTTAAAAAGGTTTGTTCGCCAGCAACGAGCATACACCAAGTAGGTATACTTGTTTTCTATGTATGTGGGACACTAGCGCTCGTGATAAGCAATCGGTGCAGTCAAAGAGGATGCCAAGATCTGACCTGAAGCCTGGTGATCCAAACATTCTAAATACTCAGGCCACTATTGTTTGTTTTATTTATTAACGACTTGCCTGAAGATATTCAGGAGGGTGTTGCTTTTATGTATGCAGATGATATATAAGTTGTCCTCTATAGGTCGACAGCTGAAGAAATAATTGAAAAATTATGTGACAATGTAGAGGCATGGTGTCAGCAATCAATTGATGGAAATCATTTGAAATCAATGAGGGAAAACAGTGCAGCTACAGTTTTGTAATATTATGCTACCTAGTAATATGTTGGTGAATACCAATAAAGGAGATATAAGATCCAATATTTGGGATATTTTCTTGCAGACCATGATTGCAGAAAACTCCGTAGAGGCTACCATGCTCTTCTCAAGTTGAGGACTTGTATTGCGAAAATAATCTTATAGGTGTATCATACATACACACTTATCATCTAATACTCTATTATGGGGTATTTCAACTGGTTGGAAGAGTTTTCATTGCGTAAAGAAGGGTAATAAGGCAGTTTATTACCTACATCTGATGAAGCCACTGTGTTGGCGGAACAATATTGTTATGTTCAACTGAGTTATAGTGAAAATCAAAAAAAGTACTTCGTTTTATTTAAATTATAATAAGGCTATTGCTTAGTCTGGAACCCACTGAATCATGTAGGAAATATTTTATAAACAAAAGAATACTAACTCTGCCCTCTATATTTATCCTCAAAGTAGCTATGTATGTGAGGCAAATTTTGACTATTTTATTAAACTATATCATATAGCACTAGAAATGGAAACAAGTTCCTTTTTCCTAAACACAAAAGTGCCTTATATGTGAAGAGTCCCAAGTATGTATCTGTGGCCATACACAATGAATTACCAGCATTTGTTACTAACTTCAGTACTTTGAAAAAGTTCAAAAAAGACTTGAAATTATTTTTATATTGTAGAGCATTTTATAGAGAGTTCTATTCAACATAGGTAAATTTTGATACTTGTCTTCTTTTTTGAGTGAAATGTATTTATATATTTAATTGTTTATTACTACATCCATATGACATGTACATGCCCATTGTAGCCTAAGTAATACAAAAATTATTATTATTATAAAAGGTCAATGTAAACCGATAAAAACTTTTTACAAGATGAAATTAATGTTCAATGAATTAGAATAGTCCTACACTCTTTCATCTTGTTGTTTCGTTTACGAGTTGTTATATACCTATGACTTTTCAGCAACTGGTAGTTTTCTGTTGACGTTTAATCAAGGCATGAACGACGGCTTTTCTACCTGATTCGGTTATTTCAAGCGTGAGTTTTGAACATCTAAATGTTGTTCGCATTTTTCCAAAGTTACAAACTTTTCGTGCAAAGTTCCAACCTTCAATGGTGTCCCAAATCAGGTTTTCCCAAGTCATTATTCTGTGCGTCTCCAAGAAGTTGAAGCTCAAATACTATACCCCCTTGTCCCAACTCAACTACCATGGAAATGGAACTAACGATGAAAGCTTTAATGAAGTTTATTAATCAAAGGTGGGCATATAATTCAATAACTAAAAACAACATACTAATAATGATTAGTTATAACATTTTGCCTGCAGAATATTAACCAATTGATGAATTCTTGGCTTGATATTGGTCAGTACAAAGAGCATATTATTATTATGGATTCAATAAATACCTACGCCACCCAAGTAGGCGCACCCTACTGTTGGAAACCCCTGTTTTCAATTAAGTTATGGGTAGGGTCAACTATATAATATACGTACACTAATATAATTACGTTACCCTTAAAACCATAAAATAGGCCAACGAAATATAACATTTTGTCATAAGTGTTAAATCACTTGTCAAAATCTGAAATATCGACGTCCAGCATTTATATATAAACGAAAAACTTATAAATAATTCGAACTTATCAAAATTTTGCTCAATAGTAATAAAATGAAATCAAAAAATTTTGAAAACTAGATTTTGAAAAATAATCTAAATATATGGAAATATTTCAGTATTTTCAAATACTCGTAGCTTAATTTGTATCTACCCTTCACGGATTTTCACTAATGAACTGGACGGCCAAAGTCTGACTTCATACTGACTCTAAACAAATGAGTTCATTAGTGTAAAATACCAATAAAATATGTTAATTTACTGTTTTCTCATTTTTGGTGATGCAAAAAGTACTTCAATTTGTGTATCTTGTTTAATCCGCCTGCCTTTTGAATAAATCATATCCATTTCCACCAAATTTGCATTAGTTTAATTGAATGATTAGGCTTGAAAACTTTTCGTTGAAAACACAGGTTCCAGAACAAAATGTATGAAGAAGAAATCTTATTGTATCGTCAAAAACGAGAAAACACTGACTATAAAATTTTTCATGGGACTTTACTGTTAAAATCTTTTTCGTTTTGAGCCAATTAGTTGCACCTCTTCCTTCTATGACGTCAGGACTTAGGCCATCCATCGGTTCATTGATTGGATTTATTCAGAGCATCTTGCTTTTTAATTAGATTTCGTCGGTTATTTTCTTCGTGAAAACAAGAAATCTATCCCAAGATAATCCAGCTGCCATAACGCCTTATAAGCTTTTCTTCAATAATACATAAAAAGTCAGAAACAAATGCTGAAAAAATGCCCATTCAAAATTACATGATCATTTAATTCTGATTGAGGACTTTTTGGTCCTCATTTCACTTAAGATGGTGTTTTGAACAATCCTTATCAATTTTCAGTCAGTTGCGAATTTTTAAAACTTTACTCCCATTTCTTGGTCTAATATGATCTTACTAATTATTCGTGATACTTGGTCGTAAATTGTAACAAAAAAACGATTGATCGTTGACACTCAACATGAAGATACCTAACTATTTAAATTACTCGTAAAATGTTTGATGAATTTGATTTTGAAACTTATTCGAATAACTATATAAATAAGTATTAAATTAAATTAAACACTTGGCTTATTGTTTCACGATTATATTTAACAAAATCAATTCGTCAAAATGTTTCGAGCGTGAGCTCATCTTCAAGACTAAACTAGTAGTTTAAAACTACAATAAGGAACGAAGAACAAATTTATATCTATACAATGGATATAAGTAGGGGGCATAGTTGAAAATCTACCTCTTCATTTACGATGTCTTTTTTTTTCCCAAGAACTGCATATTTCAATTGCTTCAGAAGCAATTGAAATCGACCCCACTACAGTATAGTGTATGTATATAGTCCCCACTACATCATAGTGGGGACGATATATCACAAGCATGTTCTAAATTGGATCTCGCCAGAGAGCAATATAATAGCTTCAAAGTATGAGGCGATAAACACGAGGAACTACGAATAACAAATCCAACCATTCGGTAAGATTTGTCGGCGATATATTTTAGATGTTCTTGGAAATTAAGCTTGTTATCCAAAATTATACCTAAATCAAGTATAGAGAGATCCACTTTCAACCCAGTACCAACTAAACGATATTGACGGGCTAGAGGAGACATAACATCATGCCTAATATAAATCAATGTTCAAATGCAAGTAGTTGGAATGACGCCAGTTTGACAAATTGCAGAGATCTGTTTGCAAAGCTTTCTGAGAAGCCACACTGCCAAAAGTAGAGTAAATCTTCAAGTCATCGGCATAGAGCAGAAACGTATTAGGAACTATACAATTTCGAATATCGGTAATGAAAATGTTGAACAATATTGGACCCAAAGAGAACTCTGCGGTATACCCGAGGAAGCTCCAATAAATCTAGATAAAAAAATTTATATTTAAAAACTTGTGTTCTACCATATAAAAATCTTCTAAGCCAGAACAACATAGGGCCAGAAATTCCAATAGACTCAACCTCAAGTTTTACAGATAATATATTTAAATTCACCTATCAAATTCCTTTAAGAAATCCGTAAAAACTACGTCCATTTGACAACCAGACTTAAAACACTAAATAATGTCTTCCATGAAAATTAAGAGATTAGAAACCGTTGACCCACCTCGTCTAAAGCCATGCTGTTCTTCAATAAGTAGCAATCAAACACGATTGGTAATTGGAGACGAGCCAATTCAGGATTTTACGCATATTGGACTGAATCGATATACCTCTATAATTTCACTTAACACTTACCCCCGACTTAAAAATAGGTATAACGAAGCTTTGCTCCAAAATGATGGAAAACGATCAGAACTGAGAGATAAGTTGAATATACGACAAAGAGGACCGGAAATGCCAAATCAACATTTCTTTGAGATAATATTGAGAATCCCATCAGGAGCTGAACTGAGCTTACATTTCATTTCTCCAATTAACCCAAATATTTCTGAAAAAGTAGACTGGCATGAATTAAGATTCAAGGAACTTCCCGCCTCTAATTCAGGTGGTACTCATCACCTGATTCATCATATATGGTTTCCATTATCTATAGCTTAATTACAAATCCTGAAAATAAATAATAACGACTAAAATTCAAAAGGTCTAAGGGCTGTTTTCTCCCGACTTATTTGCCGGGGAAAACAGGGGGGTATTGACAAAGCAATATTCCTCTGTAAATTAAATGCTCAAATAATAACTTAAACAGTTTATATATTGAACTTTTATTTTGATAAAAATATATTTTAACTGTTGAATGACAAAAACAAAATCATTTCAAAATATAAATACAAAATACAAACATTTAAAATATCAACAATCACAGTTACCAGCTATTCAACACTGTGTTATGAGCAACAAGTTCGTAATGGTACATAGCGAATAAATCACGTATATTTTTGACATTATCAATTGAAGGAAGCGATTCTACAGTTTTTGATTCAAAAATAAAGTTCGCTTGCTTTGTATCCAAATTCAAATATTCCAAAGAAAATGTCTCTTCCTGCTCGTGAAAATACAGAGTATATACATTATTATGACATGCAACTACTTTCGTATTTGCGTTACAGTTGAATTTTAAATTCAGTGAAATTCCAGAAACTTTCAATGTCTTGTCTACAATTTCCATTTCTATCAAATCGTCTCCTGAAAAACAAAAAATTGCTATAATATTTGCCTTCTCCGATGTTCTTCGAATTATTAGTTTTCGAAAAATAAATAGCTAATATTTAAAATTTTCGAAACTAGTTTATCGAATATGAAAAAAATATATTTTTCATTTTGTATTACCCAATAAAGCAACAATAAAAAAAATTGTCCTTAATCAACTATCAGTAATTGTCATCATTATATTATTCCTAATCAGCGAGAAAATCACTGATAACAGAAACAATACAAACATGAATCGTGAACATAACTCAAGAATAACAACTGAAACTAAATGAATACGTTAAAAGAAAGAACACAAAATTATTCCAAAAATATGTGTAAACTTGTTTTAAAAACAAAACTTCTGTTTAGAGATAGAATTTAGCATCCTGGTATTCAACTACCGATTTTAGGAACGATCTGTGCTGAGTTGATTTCTTACATTTAGAGGTAGACAATTATATGTTGCAATAGGTTGATTCATGGTGACTACCATATTTTGTATCACCAGTTGGCGCCACTAGCGCCTGAGGTCCAGGAGTGGAATCGCTTTGAATTTTTGCTCTTTATGAAGAAAGTGGGACATAAATTTCCAAAATACAAAATTCTATTAAAATAGTGGTTAGTTGCGATTCGATGGGACAATTATACCCTTTCAATACATTCACGTGTTTGTAAAAAACATTTCAATGCTGAAAATTATACGTTACCTAAAGATCTAACTACAGAAAATCGTAAGTAAAAATATTTTTTATCTCAACAAATAATTTACAATCATGCATAATAAAGATTTGATTGACATTAACCAAGATAACCGAGCAATTTTTACTATAATGTGCTGCAATCTCTTTTTATTTTTCAGCTACTCCTAATTTGAAACAAAAAGCAGTACCTAGTTGATTTTTGTGAAATGTTGAAAGTGAAAAAAAGGAAATTAAAAGAAACCGTACATAGAGTTTTCAAACGTCAAATGAAACGAAAAACCCAAGGAGAATCTGCAACACTTCATTCACATGCAGAAGAAAATCAATGTGAAGAATATTTTGTGAGTGCATAATAATCTTCTCATACGATTTACAATCTTTACCAACTTGCATTATATACTTATAGTAAAAACAATAAATTAAAATTAACACACTTGACTCAAGTTTCACTGAATATATTTAAGACTCTACGTATGTTTAGGGTGGTTAACCCATTATCAAGAGTATACAATATTACTGAGTGAGTAATTAAGTGAGTAAGTGAGTGAGTAAGAACTTACTCAGTAATATTGTATACTCTTGATAACGGGTTAACCACCCGAAATATATGTAGAGTTTTAAATATATTCAGTGAAACTTAAGTGTGTTTTGTTAATTTTAATTTATTGTTTTTAGCATAATGTTTCACCAAGAGATAAGCGAAACCTCCGTGTCATTTATACTTATAGTACTTTTAATAGTAGTTTATTGGATGGTATAACTAAGACATTATATTATATTTTTTTCCAGAATGTTGAAGAAACTTATGACGAAATAGTCATTGATACTCCTTAAAAAGATGTATCAGTACAATTATGGAATGTTTATAAAAAAACCCAGATGCCATTAATGACAAGATAGATATAAAAGGACTTAGTGAAATCTATAACAATATCCTATGCGCCCGTAGAAACAGAAGTAGTGAAACGAAAATTAGTCTATGTTCGAATGTGAACGTAATCGAATCGATTGAAAAGAACATAATTTTAATGAAAGTGTAATTATTGCAAACCTAGGCATTTGAATATTGTTTCATGTTGTAGTAATCAGTATTGTTTTTGTTTACATGATAAGTTTTGATCGTGTAGTGTTTTGTATACATGCCTGTCATTTTCTTTATTCTTTTTAGTGATGACAATGTATTGATAAACTTAATTTGAAAAAGATTCAAAAAATGGACCGAAACGTAATGTGCTGAAGATTTCTAATAAATGATTTTGCGAATCAAAAAACCCAATAATTTCTTTCCGAAAATATAAATAAAATGGTTCAAGATAGTAATGAATATGAATATGAATATATATATATATATATATA
Organism: Henosepilachna vigintioctopunctata; assembly: GCA_030704895.1. Lineage (NCBI taxonomy): Eukaryota > Metazoa > Arthropoda > Insecta > Coleoptera > Coccinellidae > Henosepilachna > Henosepilachna vigintioctopunctata. Next base: position 8,498,796 of record JARQZJ010000093.1, on the reverse strand, counting down.
TATATATATATATATATATATATATATATATATATATATATATATATATATATAATAGTTTTCCATAAGATTTGAGCTAAATTTCAGACTCACCTTTCAAATAAATTTTATCGTTATAATAGAATAGGTGGAGATTATCGAACACTACCGGTATCAATCGCTCAGGATCTTCAATTAGAAATACGTCGTGATTTCCGTCTTCACCGTTGAAAAGATAGCCGCACTTATTACTGTAACTGATGATGAAAAGAGATTTATTAATACTGCAACATTTTAGCTGTCTTCCCAAACATGGTAATTTGATTTTTTCACTCCAAGTATCTAAAAAATTATAGTTTTTTATTATTATAAATATTATTATATATATACATATATAAATAGGTAATTTCTCGACCGTGTGATCATGATGTAGAATTTAGTTAAAGGCAATAATCGGTTTGGTGAAGTGTATAAAAACTCATTTATTGTATACACTCTACTGTATATAAAAACTCATTGAAGTGTATTAAAACTCATTATAACAATTCTCGATATTTCGACAATTTTTATTTTATTTACAATATAAATACATATTTTTAAAATTAATTTTTTGCCTGTTCAAGATAGTTTATTTTTAATGTTTTTAACAATAACAGGTTTTTTTTAATGTGAAAAACTTTATTCTCGTTGACGTTTCGTTGTATATCACAACTTTGTTAAAACTAATAAATAATTGAATTTTATGAATTACTATAGATATCAAAATGTTAAACTTATTTTTTAAAAAAATCAAATTAGTTTTTCGTATTTTCACATATTGATCTTTACTATAAGAGGAATATTTCTGGCTTAGCATGTTGTAATCGCTTCGTAAGTTGAAGTCTTCTTCACCACGAGGAAACCTCTGAAAAACTCATGGTAAACCAGGTGATTCTTATAAGTGTGATTTATTTATACATATATATATATATATATATATATATATATATATATATATATATATATATATATATATTATATATATATATATATATATATATATATATATCGAAAAATTTAAATTAATCAAGAGAATGATATATTCATATATCATATATGAAATATATAAATGATATATGTTCACATATCTAGCTCTACTATAACATTCTCTTGATTTATTTAAATTTTTCGAATGAATGTTCTAGTGTTCATTTTCTTATATATATATATATATATATATATATATATATATATATATATATATATATATAAGTCAAGTTAGCGATTGCCATAAATACTCCACAAGTTCAAAACAACACCTGAGAAGAACAGGTTTTTACAAAACAGCAGGATCGCAAAATAATCCTGTACAAAACAGCACCATTATATATAACACCATACCACAAGAAATTAGAAATGTGAAAAATATTAGAAAGATGTGCCACAACCTCCAAGTTTACTTAAGAAAATGAGTTAAATATTATTTTGTGTTTTTGTAAACTTGCATTTTGTTCTAAAAAAAAAATTTTTTTTTTTTAACTCATTTTGTAATTATTCACTTGAAGGCTCTGCTACCAGTTCTAGAAACTGTATTTGGAGTCACAAATGAAGGAAATTTTATTACTATTATTATATATATATATATATATATATATATATATATATATATATATATATATATATATATAAACAAGTATTTCTCTAAATGTTAGAGAAATATTGAAATCGATGCCACACCTGATGGAAGTGCGAGACATATATGTTTCGTTCTGCAAGGAACTCGTCAGTCGCACCATGTCCATCGAAGTGGTATCAAATATTCTAAATATTGTGGCAACGATTTCAATATTTCTCTAACATTTATCCCTTGAAGGATGATGGAGACATCACATCGTACACGTTCACATATCTAGCTCTACTATAACATTCTTTTAAATTTTTCAAATGAATGTTCTAGTGTTCATTTTTTTAAATATTTCATTCAGTGCCATAATCACAAAAAAATTTCATTTCCTTATATAAATATATATATATATATATATATATATATATATATATATATATATATATATATATATATATATATATATATATATATATATATATATATTACCGACATATATTTTGTCTGATATATCATATTAACAAATTTCTAACCTTTTTTGAAATTATACCAATACATATTATCTTGGTTCAGTCTAAATGTTCCAGTGCCTCCAACAATGAAGCAATACTCTCCACAGACACATGATTCGAAATGCCTTCGAGGACTAGGAATTCTGAAAGTTTCTGTTTAAAATAAAATTTCCAAGTTATAAATGAAAATTGTTGAACAAAAACTTTATTCAGTCAAATCACTCACTCTTTATTTTTCGAAATTTTTCCTGTTATAATATCAAGCGATCGAACTTCTCGATTCCAGAGACCTCGGCCTAAAAAATATTCTCCACCAATAACATAAACTTTAGACATATAACTTTGAATAACGTAACCCGTTAAACCTTCATATGGAAAGCGTAATTGTCCTAGCACCTTTGGCACTGGCGGTGCATTACCTATAACAAAACATTTGTGACTGAGATTAAATTATCGCTTAACTCTAGGTGAAATATAATTGAATATTAAAATAAATTAAACTCTTGGCTTAATGTTTCACGATTTATTCAACAATACGATTAGTCAACATGTTTCGAGACTCACCTCATTTTCAATACTGAAAATGAAACAAATGAACAAATGAAACAGTCTTGAAAATGAGCTAACGCTCGAAACATGTTGACTATTCATATTGTTAAATAAATCGTGAAACATTAAGCCAAGAGTTTAATTTATTTTAATAAAAACATTTGTGATTCCTATAGCAGAATCCACGAGCAATTACTGCCTTATTAGTGTTAAGACTCCCTTTTAAACGCATATCAGTTGTTGAATATAAACTTAAATTCAAACACAATATAGATATAATATATAAAAGATATCAATATTACAGATACAAATATGTAACTAGAATTATGTGATAGTAACAACAACTAATATATATTTGATAGTGTTGGCGTTGACTTGATGTAAACCCATTATAATTGAATTGACAGGAAGGAAAATAATCAATAGTCAACATTTAATTGTTGAATGATACCTATTTACCTATTACCTACATACTTGTCTTCTCATTTTTTACATCTTACCATGATTTGAATTCAAATAATAAAATAGTCTCATCCGCTAAACTTGAAATTATGCTTGTTTATACGTTGTGAGAATAGTATTTAATATAAACATACTAATGATAACTTCTGATTAAGCAAAATGTATTGAATATTAATTCCTCTATCAAATAGAACACGTCGTTCCATTAATCCATATATTTTGATTAACCTCAGTTTTGTAATAAACCTCAGTTTTGTAATAAATAATTTAAACCGAATAGAAACATTTTGTTTTCAATTAAACATTTTTTTTCATTTTACTCACCATAGAAATAAATATAAAAATAACAAGGTGTGTATTCAGCGCTTTCGTATTCTTCAATCTCATGTTCACTGGTTTCTTCTTCATCGTAATCGACTCCTTCAGATTCGACTTCATCGGTTTCGTCTACACGCATTTTGTTTTCATCGGTTTCGTCTTCAGCAGTTCTGAATTTATTTATCAACAGAGCCGGAGCTCTGGGCATATATCTAATCTTAGAATTAAGAAGACTAAGAGCCATATTGTAAGATTCTGAAGGTTCACTCACAGTAACCCCATATTTAATTATGCAAATATACTTTAATATTTTCGCGATTTTTGGATATTTTTTAATTTCTTCGCATTTTGTCATTGCGACTACCTCGAATGTAGATGCAGTTTTGAAACCTATGCATTTAATAAGCCTTATCAAAGTCATTACATTATCTTCAAAATTATCATTTTTATGGTTCTCGAGGAACCAATGCATAGCGCATTCAAATATGCCAAATTCTCCATCACATTGCAGATTGACATGGCCTAAATAATTACATACCTCTGGTAAACTCAGACTAGTTATGGTTCCATTTTGTTTAATTTCATCAAACGATAGTAAACTTAAACTTTTAGCTTTCCAATGTAATTCATTAATATGAAGTTTCTCCATAACTGACCATACTTCTAGGCAATTCTTAGGTGAGAGTCCTCGATCTATTTCGGATATAATATACATTTTAAGTTCCTCAAATAAGAACATGCTACTAGTTGCTAGTACGGCGTAAATATCGTCACATCTTCGAAAGTACGACCTATCGGATAATAATATCAGTAAATCTCTCATTGATTTCGCTTCAACTTCCTGGAATAAAACAAAATTTTTATCGAAAAAAAATTATTTAATTATCGAAACTGACAAAAACCATTCAAACATTACTAATAACAAACAAAAATTGAATTGCAAATATGTTAGTTTTATTATTTTATTTATTATTTTTAAGTTAGATGGCTATTTTAGAACAGCATTAAATATTTAGATGTCAGTTCATACAAAATATATACTACATGTAGCTCTTTGAGCCAGTACAGAAAAGTTCATCCAAATTATACAAAGTTCTACTCAATAATAATTTCTTAACTCTATTCCTAAAGTTGAACCCTGATTGTTTTCGTGATATAATTTCCTCTTGTACTATTCTGCTAGGACTTTTTTTGTACAAAGGGATAAGAATTTTCTCATGTAGATTATTGTGGGCATTGTAGACAATAGAGAATATACAACGAAGGAACCGTGAGTTTCCTCAGTTGTTTGAATGCTGCTCTACAGCTTTCTCCCTGCTTTAAAGAAAATAAAATTCTCACAGCTTTTTTCTGTAGTATCATCAAATCCTATGAATAACTTAATGTTCCCCATAGAAGAATTCCACATTAAATTATTGAGTGAAAATTTGGTAAGTAGATTATTAAGGCTACATTTTCTGAACACAACTTTTTTATAGTTTTCAAGCGCTGTTGTTAATTTTTTGTTGTTTCTTTTACATGAGCTTCCCATGATAAAGTACCATCAAAATTTAATCCAAGGAATTTCATGTTGGATGCTTCATTATTTTTAGCGAATACGAGGTGTTGCGTTTTGTCCGGATTCAATTGTAAAGAGTTACATCTGAATCATTCTTCACACTTTTGAGTTACTTCATCTTCTATTAATTCTAGCTGGGTTAGTGTTTTGTTTATGTGTAAGAATCTGCTCTATTTCTAATGGGCACCCGTCCACCTCTATTTGCTCTCTGGTGCAGAAAGAGTTCAGCATCATCTTTGTTTTTGCGGTGTTTATTTCCAGACCTATTTCCATGCTCGCGATGTTCAGTTCATTGATGCGCTCTTGAAGACCTGTAGCATCGTGGGAGGACAGAACTATATCGTCAGCGAACCTCAAGTGGCTAAGGTAGCAGCCATTTATCTTGATTCCTTTCTCGCTCCTGTCCAGCTTCTGAAACATACACTCCAAAGCAGCTGGGAACAGCTTTGGGAAAAAGGGGCTCCTTGTCTCGACGCCTCTCATTATTGGAAAATTTTACGAGTATTCGTCTATTTTGATGGTTTGGTTGCTGTGGCATGTTCGTATATATTCTGGATCAGCTTGGTATAGCAAGATGATATTCCTATCCTCAGTAATGAGGTGGTTGCAGCTAGAGTCCTAAGCAGGTCAAATGCTTTCTTATAATCAATAAATGCCATATATAGAGGAATTGCAAATTCGTTGCATCTTGATATCGCTTCGAAGATGGTGAAAATTTGATCCATCATACTGCATGACTTCCTGAAGCCTGCCTGTTTTATTGGCTGATATGAGTCCAGTTGTCCCGATAAGCGGTTAGTAATTATCTTCATTAAGATTTTATATCTGTATAGTAAAATTGTACTTAGCGAAAGCAACTCCACCAGGCCAAAAGTTACCGTCATACATTGAGTCTTTACATTGAAGTTCTACACTGATCTAAAAGCACTTATTGTCTATTTTCCTATGATGGGTTTCTATATTTATCTATATCATCTTTATTGTCACCAAGTTTATCCTGAATATAGATTTTCATTGTTATTTCTTTTACTTGATCTTTAACTCGGGACATAAATACCCATGATTTTTTGGGCTTGTATCTCGTCTCACGAATTCAGTCTGCGAGTTACATTGATCTTAAACCTTTCTTGTTCCAAAAGTCAACTGCCTTCTTAATGATTGAACATTGGTGTCAGATTCGATTTGTTAAGCTTGTTCATTCATAATTTCTAGTTGTCTCTTTTCCATTTTCTTAAATTCCAAATCTGGAGAATTCATGGCCGTTATATTAGGGCTTATTACGGTCACGTAATCAGTTCTTTTTTCAGTTTGTTCTGTTTGATTCTATTTTGACGCATTATCTTTGACAGTTGCCCTTCGTTTGTTAGAATTTTTTTTCCTGTAAAAGTACTTGATGTTCTTGAATTCATTTTTGTGTGCGAGTTTTGTCTTGCTCCAAGTTCTTTATTTTCTTTAATAAGTTTTTACTTAATAAGTTAAACACCGATTCCGAAAGGCGCAAGAAGGGAAATCGGACCCATCCGCACCAATAACCGTTATCACGGTATCACTATACCGTTGGGTCACTGAGCTTCTGACCTACATAATCTACACCCCATGGATTGTTCTAGATTAGTGGCGTCGATCCCGAGGCCCGAGCCCACAAAAACTCACCAGGTCAGCCTCAAATAATTTCAGAAAATTATTAGTTATTTTGTACTTTGTAAAATCTGGCCTATGACTTCTTTGCCCAACTCAATGCACAATGCGAACATTTTCTGCAGAAGACAAAACACAAAGAGGCTACAAATGTGATTGAGCCAATGTTACTAGTTGAGACTTATTTTTTTTTTACGTTTTTATTGCCATATAACGAACCCAGTAGAAGATGTCAACGAAAATATTCAGATCAGCATCATCCAAATAATGCTGATCTGGAGAAAATATGTGAGGGATTGATTTGTAACTGCAACGAAAGGCGTGTTAGTTATGAACATTTTCGGAATTGTGTTTAAAACAAAAACCTTCACAAGTTAACGATTCTTCATCATCATTGTTTGCATCAACTGAACTTTTGTTCAACTGTAATGACACAAGTCATTACAGTTGAACGAGAATGCTCGCTATTGGTGAAGAAATGTAAAACAAACTCTGAAAGATTGGACTTGAATATGTTAGCCAATATTGTTAATAAAAAAACAACAGATTTCAAAAAACAAGCCTGATGTAATAACATTCAAACAATCAAAAAGAAAGTTATAAAAAAACATTTTAGACATTTGTACTGTATTATCATTACAGAACAACAGCCTGCAGTTATATAAATGTTATGTGAAGTAGTGAAATACATCAAGCTTCACTAAGTAGTTCCCATCACGACAGCAACAGCAAAACTGTCATTTAGAGCACTTGACGTCTGAAGTCATATCTCCGATACACAATAGGACAGAAGCAATTTAACAACTTGATTGTTCTTCATGCCCACCGAGATGTTTCAGATAAATTGTATATCCAACCCATCATCGACGAGTTCATATTCTGTAATCCAGTCAGACAGTCAACATTTGCACCTTCATAAAAACGCTCTAGCCCTTATATTAATATAGAGCAATGCTGTGACTCTTTATAAAATAGAAAATTAAATATATTCAAAATGTTCAATCTTCAATTTCGAAATATTACTTTTACAACTGTGTTACTATATTTACTATAATACAAGAGTATTGTCACAGCCGACTTCAAAGAGGCCATGAAATGTGTATCTGGCAACCGTGTCACTGTGGTCTATGGAATAATACAACCCCAGCATTAGTTTAGCTGGTATACTAATGCAAATAGGACGCTTCTCAACTTTCGCAGTTTGAAGTTAAATAATTTGAGTTTTTGGTATAAATTCTATATTTTTCAATTGTGTATAGTGTAATACATGTGTTGTTGATAATTTGTAGAAATCTCAACATCAAACTATAAAAAACAAAGTGTTTCGTGTGCTTACCGATTTCAGTGAAACGAAATCAATTTTGTGTTGTTTAAGACTTTCGTAGTTTGAAGTTGAATATTTTACGATTTTCACGATTAGATGATAGTTTGTGGATAACATAACATCAAATTATAAAAACAAAGTGTTTTGTGTGTACCGATTTAATCGAATTTGTTTTGTGTTTTGATTACGGATCACTTACAAATAATTTTTTTGTGAAATACAGTGTAGAGGATAGGTATTCCGTATATGATTCAGTAAGTTTCAAGCTTGGAATAGTTAAGTTTCTAATAATAAGTATATTCTCTAAAAATGACGAAAAGTTGTTGGATTCCTGGTTGTAAATCGTGTAATTCAACAAAAATATTCCAACAAAATATTGAGTTGTTTGTGCCTTGCATTTTCCTGAAACTGATGTCATCAGGGAAGATGAATTCATTTCATCTGATGGGATTGTAACCATACCTAAGAGAACAAGATTAATCCCTCACGCGGTTTCTTCTATTTTTCCAAATTTACCGCATTATTTGTCAAAAAATGTGCCCTTAGCCAGGAAAAGCCTAGAGGAAAGGAGAAAAATTATTCCGCTCGCAATAATTATTTGAATAACATTTTTAACAGTCATATTTAATTGTCAATTTTCAAGATTTAATTCTCCATTCCTCCAGTAAAATAAATATTCCTGATTGTTTGAATGTTAAAATAGAATCAGTTAACAACAAAATTCATTTTTACCTTCTTTATTTAAGTGAAGAATGTTAGTTACAGTAAGACATGTTAGTTACAGTATTTTTGAATGGAAAAAAGTTGTTGTACACTGATTTAAGTTGGATTTTACCTATTGTTTTCAAATTGGATAGGTCGTCTCAAATAGACAATTTGTTGATAAGATACAAAGATATTCCAGACAGTGTGGATCAATCTTTCACATATTTAATCGAGAAAAGTTTATGTTATTTAAATGAAGCATCGACTAAAATTAGTTGAAGATTTTTCAGAAAACAGGGATACTTGTTTAAATAACCTACAAATTTTAATTGATCAAATAAAATGATTACTTCCAAAGAAGAAACAATACTCGTCTGATACAATAATTATGTCTTTTATGTTATACACTCTTTCCCCCCTGTGCTTATGATTTAATGCGGAATTAACTATTTCAATTTTCCGACAAAAAGATATCTTCAATATTTGTCTGCAAATCTTAATGTTAATTTTTATTGTTGTTGTTTATGTGGTGAAGACAATAAAAATATTCTGAGCATGCTGTGTCTTTGTTTTCTAATATCTTATTGAATGACTGCACAAAGAAAAAAATATTGAATCCATACACGAGAAAACTGAATCAAAAAATAAACGAAGAAAGCTCAATACTTTCATAAACTAGTTTGTTGGTTGCGCTAATCAAAAATATAATCTTTATTTATACTTAGGTAAATAATTCAATTTGAGTAATTCCTACAGCGTTTCTTTCAATACTTCTTTTCTCTCAAATAATTAGTCCGACTAACTAATAGAACTACTTTTTACGCACTTGGGCTTTATCGAAAACATCGTTGTTTTCTTGAAATAATAAATGTTTCACATTTTTCTGTTACAGAAATATGTGCTCACAATACCCAACATAATATTCTATATGTTATAAATACGAATATTTCTTATTCGTTCGCAATATACAAAAAGAGTTGAAATAATGCTTGAAACTTTGGGAAGAACAGACTAGGAGAGTATACCACTAACTCAATTTTGGCAACACCGCCGGACTCTTCATGGCCTGTTTAAAATAGGTCGTGGTACTGTATTAAATTAGTTATTTTCAAATACTTAAATATTTTTGGGGTGTAATACCCAATTGAAACCCGCTATTTATAATACATATTTTTTTGGCTGAAAGTATTAGACATAGTGGAGGGATACTACATCAATTTTACACATTCAGTGAATTTCTCAATTTTGATTTTATATGACAGTACAATTATATAAATCATTTCTACTAGTTTTAAGTGTATTTTGTTCAAATTTTAATTTGTGTTGTCATGTGACATATTGTGTATAATCTTGGTAATTTCATGACCAAGTTTTATTCAACTTTATAGCTTTTAATATCTATTTGTATGTGACATTGTAATTTGGTTATCAAATTTACAGAAATAAACTATTACTATTGAATTAACTTTATGTACTATATCTAAGCATTCAACTTTGGGATATTGTTTTTATTCGATGAACTCTGATCCTTATTTTGAGTTAGCTTAAATTAGCTATTTCGCTTATTAATCAAAATTCTAGTATTGAGTTCAAAAATATTCTATGTTTCAAACCTTTGACAATAGTTTAAGTTTTTTTCAAGAATATTTCAGCCTTTTTAGAGCTATATATTCACTGTCCTGTAATAGTCTATGAACCTATATGACGAAAATACCGTGCGTGTTTATGTTTTGTTTCGTTTTTTCAAAGCCAAAAAATCTAGTCGACTTTTCAGGACTGTCACCTTATGGAGAATCGAGTTATTGGGATTCTTCGCATACTAACAACCAAAGTATAGATTTTAATTTTGAATTATATTTGTTTGAACCTTATAAATAATGCGATAAAGACAATAAATTAAAATTAACACACTTGGCTTAAGTTTCACTAAATATATTACAAACTCTACATATGTTTTGGGTGGTTAACACATTAACAAGACTATACAATATTACTCTTGATAAAGGCTCTTGGTAATATAGTATACTCTTGGTAATGGGTTAACATATGTAGGGTTTTTAATACATTTAGTGAAACTTAAACCAAGTGTGTTAATTTTAATTTATGGTTTTTAACATAATAGTTCACCAAGAGATAAGCTAAACCTCCATGTCATTTAATGTGATAAAGCTTCAAAAGTAATATGATTATTAGTAATAATATTGTTACATAACTATAATAATTATTTTGTTCAGAAAATTAAAGGTATAGTGCATGTACAGATGTATATGTGATAAGTGTTGCCTTTTAGTATTTAATTTTACTTTCGTTTACTTTTTACTTAGCTATTTCATATTTTGAACAAAGAAATGACCTGCATTATGGTTCTAGATGTTGCTTAAGACTGATCTACTTTCAAGTGGATTGGAAATATTTCAGTTCAAAATAAAGAAATTGGTCATCTAGAACACTTCTTGTAGAACACTTGATGAAGAACAGAAACATTGCCGCCATATTCAAACGAAATTTTTTAATAAATTGATCACACCTGCACCAATCAGGGTGCACATGTAAGTATTTGTTGAGGTTCCAATACACTATCACCCACATTTCTGTTGTTTTATCCAAATTTTTATACTTACTGAGCGAACTAACATAATTGTGCATTCCAGAAACATTTTCAGCATTCAGTAATTCTACCATGACTTGTTATTAACCCCTTACCCCTTTCTGCATATTTAACCACATACTATCCCTTCTAAATAACTTGATAGCTTGTTCACTATTTATGCTATGAGATTGATCAATAGAGTATTACTATACAAGTTGACCAATATGCCTAAATGAATTTGACATTCAATATTTTATATATGATGCCTGCTTATTGAGTTTTGAATTTAGTTTCCAAAGAAGTAGCTTCAACATTCATGGCAATAAGGAATTTTCTGATTAACTCCCACCATAATTGTGTATATTTCACATGTTCACTCAGCAATTTAAGAGCTATCAAAGTATATTATCAAGCAGAATAAATGTGCTAATCAACAGGTAATAATTGACTGGTTTTGGATTATTAACTTCTATTTATTAATGCATTAGTCTCGTATTAGAGTAAGTGATAAATTATTTTAAAAATCTTAAATCATGAATTTTACAAAATTAACTTTTATTATGGAATTATTATTCAATATTGTTTAACTTATATTTGTTTCTATTCACAATTATCAGGCAATAAAATGTTCTAACAAAAAACTCACCTGTAAAGTAACATATTTCGTATTTTTTTCTCTAAAATTTCCTTCCAACAATACTTTAAAATATTCACTATTATTCAACAATACACTTTTGCTGCACTCCAGTTGCTCTTCTTCAATAATTAAGATAATATTATCAGCAACGTCTTCCATATTTCAATTTCTAATTCGATTATACCCTAATTCTTGATGTATAATAATTAAAACATTTTTTGTTGCATTCAGTCTTGGTGTTAATGCAAAAAACAAAAGTCTATTCAATCCTAATAGTTAGGTTAGAGAGAATGTTGATAACCGGCGAAAGTGTCGCCACATTCGCAGAATGTAAACATCGTAGTTATGTCAAAAAAAATTACGACAAAAGGAATATTCAGTAATATGGATAAATTCCAAAAAACATTTCGATAAACTCTAAATGTTTTTCGGGTCACTAATGACATTTTTAAGAATTGGATACAACTAGCTTGAAAAAAATTCTAACAATGAGTTAGAAGCTCCAAACCGAATGTACTGAATAATTTTTTTGGAATTTTGTCGTTTGCTTTGAAATACTTTTTAATAATCTACTACCAAGTGTTGTACGAAAAAATAATCGAGATTATTAAATCACTCTATATTGCTAGATCCTCATCTGCACCGGAATACCCTTTCAATTTTAAAGCCTATTTTCATTAAATTGCGGCACTGATCTTTGCAGGAATGATGCAGTAAGATGAGTTGTAACAGTTTACATTTCTAAACATAATTATGATACAATGATCACTTTATTCACCTTCATTAGATTTTAATACAAACTGTTGAAGAATTTGGGATTCTGAACAGTTGCTTTGTATTTATTCGATTTAATTTATCAATATGAATTTTCATCGAGTACAATTTATTCCATTGAAAATATACAGAACTGTTAAAAATATAATATATATATATATATATATATATATATATATATATATATATATATATATATATATATATATATATATATATATATATATATATATATATATATATATATATATATATATATATATATATATATATATATATATATATATATATATATATATATATATATATATATATATATAATATATATAGTAAACTAAATACTGAGACTCTTAATCTAAATATCGAAATATTTCAAATAAAACTTCAAGGAGCTTCCCATTGCCTAATCAGTCAGAACGGCGTAGTTCAGTTAAAGATTCACAAATACATTAAGAGATATATAAAATTTAATATATTTCGATATTTCGATTAAGAGTCTCTATTTCTAGTATTGAATGATTTGTGAACTTGAAACTAGCTATATTTTGAGTCAACACAACGTCTGCAGACGAGATCCACTGCATTTTAATGAGGTCAGGAATTATCGTCCATATGCCTCTTCGTCGTCGATCATCTGAAGCGATTAAGCATGGGACTATTCTTACACATTGCGGACAGTTTTCTGTAATGTTCGAATGAAATGTCTACAAAGCCTCACACTCGCGCTACTGTTGTCATGAGTAGGAATCTTGAACGCTAGGGACAGTTTATACGTCTTTTCTTCGATAGAGGGAGCCTACGTGAATATTTCACTAAGAAAAATTTTCCTCAATTTGGTATAGGACTTTGTTCGTTTTGAAAGACATCGATTCTTGATTGATAGATTAAATACGGACTGATGTTTAATAATAATGATGAAACAATTGTATCCTATTATCATTCAACAAGATCGATGAATTTTTCGAAACGCTTTTAATATTCACTCTCGAAAGTGACGGGTTCGTTTTCGTTGACAACATTTTGTAGACTGCTCCCTGAGAATTTTATTTGAAATATTTCCATTAAGAGTCAGTATTTACTAGTATTGAATGATTTGTTAATCTATAAGCTCTAATATACTAGAATTCCTGTTCCTATATTCAACTACATATTTCACTTTAGGCTGTACTGAAGGAACTGAGGAACTGAAACTTCCAAATTTTTTGGCAGCTGGTTCGTAATTTCTGTTATTCACACGTTTCATTTGTTCCTTCAAATCCATATTACAAATCTGGGATTTGCTCTGAATATAATTTTTTTTTTTTTAAGTTTGTAAACTATGTACATTTTTACATCATAAAACCATTATTTTTAACCACTTAATCCATTTTATAAGCAAAAATGTCCATGTCCTACCCGGAGTTCTCATTCAGATCGCCCTAGTGAGGAGATTTCATTCCCACAATATAGAAACATAGCAGGCGATACCATCCAATATTAGAAAGAAAAAAAATTATTTAAGAGAATTGATACCTTGAAAGAAACGCTGTAGGAATTACTCAAATTGAATTATTTACCTAAGTATAAATAAATATTATATTATTTCTGATTAGCGCAACCAACAAACTACTTTATGAAAGTATTGAGCTTTATTCGTTTGTTTTTTGATTCAGTTTTCTCGTGTCCGGATTCATTATTGTTCTTTGTGTAGTCATTCAATCAGGTATTCAAAAAAATACCTGAAAAAATAAAAATACCTGAAAAAAATAAAAATACCTGAAAAAAAAATAAAAATGGAACACAGCACGTTCAGAATATTTTCAATGTGTTCACCACATAAACAGCAACAATAAAAATCTTTAAAGGACTCATCCAATGACACGCTTAAAATAGTGAGATTACACAAAATTGCTTTCTGGTGTATATTTTTCAAGAATTGTTCAGAATTGTCAAGAATGTTCGAGAGAAATGTCATTAATAATTTTTTCAAACATGGCACACATGTGAAATAAGACATTTTTAAATGCATAAAATGCAAGGCACAAACAACTGAATATTTTATTTGAACCGAATTATCTCGTGGTATACATTTCATCCATTTACTTTTCAAAAATTCATTTTTAGCGAAACTGATAGTCGATACTAGTTGCCCACCCACCCGCAGGGTGCTGTTATAATTTGATTTACAACCTGGAATGCAGCAAGTTTTCGTCATTTTAAAAAAATATACCTATTAGAAACTCACCTATTCCAAGTTTGAAACCTACTGAATCATCTACGGAATACCTATCCTCTACACTATATTTCACAAAAAAATTATTTGTAAGTAATCCGTACCCAAAACACAACACAAATTCTAGTCTATTAAATCGGTACACACAAAAAACTTCGTTTTTATAATTTACTGTTATGTTATTCACAAACTATCAACACTAGCACCTAAATAACTCTATAGAAAATTAATGAATAAGAATAGAACTGAAATCGTAAAGTGTTCAACTTCAAACTACGAAAGTCTCAAACAACACAAAATTGATGTCGTTTCACTGAAATTTGTAAACAAACTAAACACTTTGTTTTTTAGTGTTTGATATTAAGATTTTAACAAATTATCAACATCAACACTTGTAGTACACTGTACACAATTGAAAAATATAGAATTTATACCAAAAGATCAAATTATTCAACTTGAAACTGCGAAAGTTTTGGGAAGCGTCCTGTTTGCATTAGTATACCAGCTCAACTAATGGCGGGATTGTTAACCAACTCTCTGACATATGACAGATATTCATTTCATGGCCTGTACTAAAGGTGGCTGTGGTTGTGATCTGATATATATTAAATATCCCAATACTTATTTTCAATATTCCGTAGAAACAAAAGTTTGCCTAATCTTTTTCCTTCAATATATTTCTTTGCTGCGTAATGACTTGCGCCTCTTGCGAAAATAATTTTCATAAAAAACCGATGTTCCACCAAAGTAAGACAGCTATAGGCGATTTTATGGAACACTGGAAATTCTATCTTATAATATTTCCATGGGATTACCATTAAGTCTTCCGACAGGACTTGTCAATTTGTTGTGAAACGAGTATTTTAAATGGGTTTTTTTGTTAAATACATCGAATGAAAACATAGATGTTGAAGAATTAACAATAAAGCGGTTTGATATCGTAACAATATATCCAGTATTGTAAAATATCGATGTATACCGTCCATCCCTATTTTATTATAAAAAAATTTCAAGAATTTATAGAATTTTTATTATCACACAATTTAAATATTTTTACAAACAACCACGAAGTATAGATATAACTTCGTGCAAACAACTATCGAAATGCAACTACCATCTTCATAAGGAATAAAATGTTAATAGGATCTGATCTGATAAGTGCTAACCTCATTAAAAATGTTTGTTTTTTCGAACTGTGAGCTTAATGATAGAGAAATATGAGTACATTCTTATTCAATAAGAATACATTACTTATCTAATTTTTGAGCAATTTCAAATCATGTATAGAAAACTTAAACGTCTTGTCATGATCGAAGGATTCTAAAATCCTACTCGTTTGGTTCAACCATTTCCAATAAGGACATACCCCAAAAAGTATCAAAGATTTTTCCAATTGGGTTTTGATAATGGTAAGCAAAAGACAAATAATATCCTATATAAAGGTTGATAAAACATTGCAGATCTCATATGTGTATCTGCCTATTTAAAGTCTAATATTTATCATATTTAGGAAGTTGAAATGGAAAACTCTTCATATTTAATGTTAGAGCTCACGAATCGAATAAACGATAACTCTGTGCAGAAATGTAAAGAGTTAATCGATAGATTACCATTTACTTCAGGTATTTACAAGAACGTATTCCATTCAATATCTTTAGAAAGGTAATACAAGAGGCATTTGTTATTTCGTATTTCAAATTTTCTTTTTTAGGAAAAAGATTTTCCAGTATTTCTTACAAACATTGAACCTGGATATCAATGTATTGAATGAGAGCAATGAAACACTGTTGCATCAAAGTCTTAAGTGTACCGATGAGTACTTCCTTCATGAATTGTTGAAACAAGGTATTCCATTGCATCAAGAAATATACAAAAATGTCCTGCATAATGCAGTTTCTCTTGATAAACCTAATTTTGTAAAGCTCCTTATAAAATATGGAGTAACATTAAATAATGAAGATATATTAGGTATGACACCTTTGGACATTGCAATTGAAAACAACAATTTGGAAATAGTTTCAATGATGTTATATTTTAATTGTGATACTTCAAATAGAAGTGGTACAGTCTCGCCATTCATGTATTCACTTATGTTTAATTCTGATAAAGATATACAGTTGTTACTTTTAGAATATGAGACGGATATTAACAATTCAGATTTACTGATGAACAATCTTTTTATTGCTATTGAGAGACATAACTACCTTATTCCACATATCCTAGCACATGGTGGAGATGTGAATCAAATATGCAATGAAATAAATATTATTGAATACATATTAGATAACCCATTACCATTAAATTTATTCGAAATTATTTGGGAAGCTTTTGATTATCAATCTTGGGAATCTACAGTCAATGAGTCTATATTAACATTTATTTTGAATAATATTTCACTGAAAAATGAGTTATGGAATGGATATATCAGAATAATTGTCGAGAGTTCTAAAATTTTTACTGTCTTAAACCATGAAAGTCAATGTCTAATTTCCTGCATTGTTAGTGAATATCTTAAAAGGGGATATCGAGAGTTAGATTTTTATGACTTGGTGTGTACATTACTATCAAATGGATGTCCTGTCTATTCTATTAACCTTCATAACGTATATAATTTATTGGGAAATACTTCTCCAATCCTGAAATTATTAATTCACATGGACATCAGAAGATCCTGCTTGAATAGTAATTTTAATTTTATTAGAGTTCGATATAATTTTGATACACCTATCAAACTGTTATTAAGAGATTTTATTATTAATATGAGAATATTTGATATGACGCCCTCTTATAAAGACATTCTAAGGTATTTTACTGTCCCACTAGAAGTGAAAACCTATATTCAGAATTACAAAACAGTGAGTTGTCCATCTCAAATTACCTGGAACAATGTTCCTTCGTTGATTGAATTATGCAGAAATGAAGCAAGAAATTTCATATGTCAACAAAATCTTGTAAGGACTGGAAGTCATTATTGCAGTATCATAAATCATTGTACATTACCTAAAATAATTAAGGATATCTTGAAATTTGAAAGACCTTTGTATTTTGACATATAAAATCATCATATAATGACCATTATATTTTGACAATAAATAAATTTAACTTGGTTATTCTTACTTTCTGTTTTCATATAAGTAATTATTTCAAAATAGATTTATATTACTCATATTGTATAATTCTATTAATGTCCATGTTCACAAATATATATATATATATAGGTATATATATATATATATATATATATTGTGAGAATTATGTTTCATATATATATATATATATATATATATATATATATATATATATATATATATATATATATAAATAGAAAAAGCAACTCCAGCCGCTGACATATGTTGGGAGCTATTGGCTCTCCTCAGAACGGCGCAGTTCAAGTTTCATATATTCGAACTTGAAAATTTAACAACACGAAATTCAGAGAAGAAGAATTGACCTCTTTGTGGCTTTTGAATGACTGCCTCCTGTTTTGGAGACTGAATCATTTTACGCCTATCGGGCAATATTTATATCTTACGGAATTTCGTATCGAAAATGTAGTTAATTCAAAAAGGTTTAAGCAGGTACAATAAACAAATAAGCAGGTAATATAAATAAAAAGAAAGTCACGGTATAAAACTGTACTTGTAACAGCCGTTGACATATGTTTGGAGCTATTGGCTTCCCTCCTTGGTTGTTCAAGTTTCAATTGTTCAAACTTGAAAATTTAACACACAAAATTCATTGACAAGGAATCGACCTCTTTGTGGCTTTTGAATTACTACCTCCGGTTTTGGAGACTGAATATATATTTAAAAAAAAATCATCGACATATTTTAACAATTGATGAAATGTAATCTGTTTGGAAAAAGCAAAAAACGAAATAAGGTAGTTAACTAAAAAATAAATTGACTCGTGCAATGTACTAATGTTTTAATTGAAATAACTTCTTAAAATATGTTAATGAAAATGAACCATTAATTCTGATTTATTCTAAAGTGATCCAATTGTTATAGTTTAGCTATTTCTCAATGACCCTTCAGGAGACTCGACTAGGTGTAATACGCCTTGGTTGTTTTTCACCACGCACATTCTGTGCACTTGAACATTCTTTGCTATCTGACTGTCCACAATTTTTTAACCCGTCACTTCCTTCCAATTTTTCAGTGGAAAGTTTCTCATCACAAGAAGTATTTTTCTTACTTAGTGCCTGATCATTATTGTGAAATATTTCATTATTTATTAAATTCTCATTTTTTTCGTAATTGCTATGGAATCGTCTGCATTCAACAATTTACCAGAGCTACTGGTCTTTTTAAAAAATGATAATATTGAAGAATTTTTTTCAGAAAGAGCAATTTTTTTGAGCTTTTTTTTAGGTGTTATTATTTTATTCGCCTTTTCTAAAATTTCTTTACCTTTAGAATCCTCTATAATTTCAATATCTATTGGTTCAGAAGTAGAAACATTTGAAAAGCTGTCCTCTGTTTCGCTTTCCTCTTTAATACATTGTATACCCAATTCTTCAGGTTCGAATGTGATTAAAGTACAATATCCATCAGTAGATGCAGCTATCAACAGCAAGCCATCTACTGACCATGTCAAATCGGTTAATCTTGTATAATGTATATTATGAAACCTAGCAAATGGTGCTATTTGTTGAGTATCATACAGAATTACATCATGATCTGTTCCTACTGCAAAGAGAATTCTATATGGTAAATTAATATAGGGTTCTGGACCATCTTCCCTTAGTTCGAAATAAATTGGACAGCACTTTACAACTACACTACACTGTTTTGGTAAAGGAAGTATTGCAATAGGAGAACTTATTTCTACTGCAAATATGTGAGTACAACTCAAAGGTTTACCTTCATCAGGAACAATATGACCAGAAGGTACAATCAGTAAATTACCATCTGGTGAAAAACATAATCTTCTAAAAAATGACTTGAAAGTGTCATCATGAAAGTACTTCACATCCTTTCCATATAAAGGATGATCCTTTGAAACAGGAATTGGTCCTTTTGAAATACGAGCTTTCACATGTTTTCCAATACTATCATATATTCTGCAGATTCTATCTGTACTTACTGTTGCAATGTATTGGCTTTTAGGATCCCAAGCAACACCTTGGACAAATCCTTTATGATCCGTCATTATCTGCTCACTCTTTCCACTTTTGATGTCCCATAGTATTGCCGAGTTGTCTATTGATCCTGACAATAATTTCAAACCATTTGGAGACCAACATAAATCATAAATGTCTTCCTTATGACCACGTAGAATTTTTGATACATTCCATGTTTCCTTATCATCTGTAACATCATCTAAAGAAGGTATATTATCTGTTTTTAATTGCCATATTATAATGTTAGCATCATCATCGGCAGATGCGAGATATAATCCAGATGGAGACCACCTCACAACATTTACTGATTTTTGATGCCTTTTCAAATCTGATATAACTTCTTGTTTTACTGTTCCATCATCTTCTATAAAAATTTGCCAAATCAGAATATGACAATCTCCGCCACCGGTTGCTAACCTATAAAACGATGTGAAATCTGGATGAATATCAACACTAAGCACCGGTTCCCTATTATGCCATGATATTTCTGGTATTGTACATTTCATAATTAAAGAATTATATTTATAATTTGTTACTGAATTAAATTAATTTAAGTGATAACACATACACAGGAACGCTTTATTTAAAAATAAACAGTAATATTTTTGTTGTTTATAAGCGGTTTCCCGCCATAACAGCACCACTGTCAACTGTCAATGTCAACATATTGTCATTCTGATACAAAGTAGAGTACATATAAACTATTAGTTTTTTACCTCATTTTCTGATAATAGACCATTGTATTAAAATAAACCGTAATTTTTATTCAATGCTAAATCAAAGAACATAGGGTTAATACGAAGTTGGAAGTTTAAGATTAAGTAAAGATATAGTAGATTCCAGTTCCTACGAATACGTATAATATATGATATTTTAGGCATGCACTAAGCAACTCCTTGGTGCCGCAAAAATTCAATGCCATCAATTTTCTTTAAATTGCCAAATATGATTCTCACAGTCACTGGGTTCAAATCTTAAGGTAGGTGTACATACATTGAAGAGTTTTGTTGTCAAAAACTTCACGATATATCTAATGGGTAAACCAAAGACTTTACATCCAAAAATGATCGAAACAAAAAACTCTCAAATTTTAAAATATAAGAGCAATAAAATCGAAAGTACCTAATAAAGAAAATCAAGTTACTACACTTGTTAATAACACTCTAAACGAAATACATGTAGGATAGAAAAAGTAGTTTTTCAATTGAATTTGACGGAATTTGAAGAATTACTAAAAATGTGTAATGTAAAGTCAATGGTTTTGCGATAATATTTGAAACTAAAGCTTGTAACTTAAATTATACAATCACAGCATTATTGAAAATTGTTCGTAACTTAGAAAAGAAGAATAAACGCAACATTCGGACTTGAAGTTATCATTCTTGTTTGAAATACATTAGTATATTATTCTATATTTCAAACTTGAAATTAACTATGTGTGCTTGTCGTTGTATTAGAAAATTTATAGAAAGGTTTGTTCAATGTTTCTTGAGTTAATGATGGCGAAAACATATTAGATTTGACAAAAAGTGTTGTTGGCAATCGGCAAAGGGTAACTAGGGAATAACTTGTTAGTTTTATTCTGCACGTAATATTCCAGCAATATTTCTGTATACAATGGGTTATGTAATATATGTATTCTGGTCAAGATGTCATCGTGTCGATTACTATTTGCCAAACATATCAAAGTATTTGAAACAATAGTCAAAGTTCCTAGATATAGTTTCAAAATAAATTTTGTAGGATATAGCAAATAATAACAATATTCATACTTGTTAATCATAAGTCAGATTTGGAATACGAAGGCAGGTGTCATTCTTCTTCTCACTTTACTGTAAATAGGAGTAACTGTAGCTGTAACTCAACGGTTTTCCCTTTGATTACCATACCTATATGGACCAGGAGTTTCCTCTATTAAAGATATTGACTTTTTAACTGTAGGGACTGGAGTACTACTTTCATTGCGTTCACGGTTTTAGGAATGTTTACCGGAACTCAGAGGTAGAATATTACTTCGCTTTCATTAAAAATGCTAGCACATTTTGATTCAACTTTCATGTTAGAATTAGTACTTCACATATTGATTTCCACAATTTTACTCAAGCACATTTGAGGAACGCAACAAATTGTTGCGTTCTCTGAATTTGACACTGTAATACATATCTAGTATGCAAATATAGAGTGTTACATCAAAAAACTGTCTAAAGTGAAATTTTATTTTCTTGTAGTGCCCAATTATTTGTGATCTTCATCATTGGAAAAGTTTTTAAACACAATGTGTAATTTAAATTTTGGTTATTGGAACTCAAGGAATCTACAAAAATATAAATTAAGTAATATCAATTTAGAGGAGAGAGTACTATATCTAAAGGAAAAAATTATAAAAATTTTAGATATCGATGAAATTGATAAAATAGGTGAGTTTTCGAACAACTGAATAATCATGAGCTAGAATTTCACTTTGTCAGAAAATTTTTGAAAAATCATAAATGTAGTCATAAATATCAGCAATAATTATTCAGACTTCCCAATATATTAATAACTAATTATCAGAATGATTCACTTGCAATAATTTTTAAATATCTAAATTTCGTCGCTTTTTTAGAACTATGTTTTGGAGAGCATTCTAAGACCCCGAACCTCGTTATAATACCTTGGTATCGACGATAAACACAAAAACGATTCATCATTACATCGGTCTAAAGAGCTTCGATAACTGCGGTAACTTTGTGAGGTCCTAACCACTGACTATCTTGGCAGCTAATTAGACTATTTACAAAATGAAACCCGATTTCCCAATCTCTATTATCATAATATTCCACTGAAACATTATTTATGCCAAATTTATTCCTACCTTACATCAAATGAGAGGCGGGAAAATGTAAGATATCTCAAATTCGCAAAAATAACTTCTAGGCAATACATCTCTATAATTTTGAAACTGATTGAATTCTGATTATTTGATAACTAAATGCTTGACGAGAAGTGAAAAAATAATTTTCAATTTAAAATCTTCTGTGATGGTACTTCCTAGAAACTGATACTACTGTAGAGTGGCGCAGATGTTAGGAAGAGAATACAATAAAAAAAAGAGGTCGACTTGTAGTATTCGAAGAGGGAAGTAGTAAAAAAGACAACTTTAGTTTTCTACAGTGATGTGATAAGAGGGTTGAAGTTAGACTTAGAAATGTTCCATTAAGATACTGGTTAAGAGAAAAGACTCGTGATAGTAAGACCTGAAAAGGTTTGACGACTTGGTTCAATCATTTGAGTGATCCGAGTGAAAAAAAATTTATTTATATAGAGGTTTACATTGAAATATGCTCAATTTAGAAGTGAGGTATCGATATCGATCACTGTTTAGTACGAAGGTACAAGTTGAATAATACTAAGGTCATTATTCGATTAATTACAGTTAAATCTGAAATCTGTTATGGAATGACTTCATACTTTGAATAATATAATACATAGAACAAAATGAAGAACAAAAATAACGTAGTTCAAGAGCAATTATTAGAGAAACATATTATTGAAAAGCATTTACAATCAAATATGAGATCAGATCACATTATACTATATACATTATTCAATAAAACTTAAAAATAAATTTGTACTTTGCACTCTGTCTACTCTATAACCATTCGAATTCCCAATTATAATCTGAAATCTCGCACAGAAAAAACAAAGAGTGGCACAGAGGGCGCTTGAATCGATCACGGGTCATAGGAAAATTAGGTATTTATGATCGAACCGTTCGTGAATGAGACATATCTAGTGGATACTCCATTGAAGCTCCTTGGAAGATGAAAAGTGACAAAGTATAGTTGCTTCAATTGGCTCAATCTCATTCCTATCTTGAATGTATGTTCATTAAACATTTCTAAATCCACAAACTTTTTCCCCATATACACTAAATATTCTCAGAGTAAACATATTTAAGTATAGAGACGAGTTTTTATGTAGTCGATGAATTCACAATGTGACACTAACAGACACACTTGGGCCATTTTTTGAATCTTTAGCGCCAGCAATCCAGTATTCAATGAGGGTTTTGGCGTATCAAAAATCCAATAGATGGAAATACGTAGGCGTGAGGTCCGACTGCTTCATGATTGGTTATTTTTGACATGACATTGACAGATATGTCAAAATTCACCAATCACATAACAGTTAGACCTCATATCTACGTCTTGCCATCTTGTGGATTTCTCATACCCGAAAACCCTCATTAGCATTCATTTGATCATATCCTTCCTCATATCAACACAATTAGAAATAATATCGCAAGATCTCTCACATCGATAAAATGGTGAAGAGAAATCTAATATTGCAAAGATTTTGAAATATTTTCTCTATCCATCCCAATAATTGTGTTCATGTAAATAACTAAGTCTAATTGAACTTGCATTATTTCCTGATTTTTTTAGAGTTACTGCATTGTGGATTCATAATGTTAAACGCAGAAAGAGTTTCAACGTATATGCAATATAGTGATTATAGCATTATATATGTCATAGAGAATAATGCTGTAACGACACCAAAAAAGCCCCGTAATGAGGAGCAGTTGAAAAACATGTTGGAAGCTTATCATAAAGTATTTCAGATCCCTGGATTTGAGGAAATTTTCCTGGTGAGAGCTTTTACTATCCAGCAATTGTTGTGTAGTATTGAATATTATAAAAACAAAATTGTAATTCAACACTGGCACTGGTGCCAATGAATTTATTTCCAAAGTCAATGTCGCATGTCTTTATTTATAGGTGGCGTTAATTTAGTGTGATTTTTGAGCACTTATTTGCGGTAACAGAAAACGATATTCGTTTTAGAGAACTTATGTGATTGTAATCCCTCATTTTCAAAGAATGAAGATGTTGTCTTGACTTTGACATAATCTTTATTGAGTATCAATATTACATATTACCTCATAGTCTCATTGAACTTAAATAATACAGAATGATTATTATGCGAGTGAAGATATCCTAAGTCATAACAAGACTTTACAAGCAGAATATGAATGGAATTCAACTTCTAATTAATTGACCAATCACCATTAAGCACCAATCTGGTCGATGAACATCCGTATATTATGCGCGATTTGTAGTTTTCCAATATGACTTTTGGCTGCATTGCCCCAAACTGTTCTGTACGGATCTGAGTAGCAACACGGAGCTTTCTTCGACTCTTGATAAGCGATAACTCTTTGGTCAGTGAAGTAGTTAATATGGGACTTTCATGTTCCACTCCGGTCTATGATGACTCTCAGGTATTTCACCTTACCTCTACAGGGAAAAAGTCTACCGTTCAGTTAAATTTCTGTAAAGCATCGGTGGTTGTAAAGGATCGGTGATAGCACCGAACCTTGAGGCAGTCCTGCTTGCATCATTCGTTCGGTGATTCGTAGGACTTATCTGGAGTTGTGGCAAAGCTTTACTTATAAGCCTTGAATGAGAAAATCTGATGAAGATCCATTAATCGAAATGGTTGAATGGTTTGTTCAGGCTTGTATTTATTGGAGTTGAATAAATCGTTCTATTAACGAGAAATAACATTCAAATCTAAAATTAACTTAAAATATAGAACAGTTTAAATACACATACAAATAAACATTTGTTCTCATCGTTTCATTAATGATGCCTTCAGTTATCCCTGAAAGGGCTGTTAGAGACCCATTTCCATACAAGAAGTATGCGATTTCTGTCAAGCTGATTGACGTTCGCTCAACAACCACGTTGAAGCTAAGATACGGATATGTTGTTCGTATCTAAAATACCAGTCTTAAAATACCAGGGACCCTATTATTTTGAGACATATTATTATTTAGAGAATCATCTGCGGTCAGAAAGCATAAATAATATATTTTGAATAGTTGAAATAAAATTTGTTTCACAGCATTTTCCTTAATAAATTATATAACAATATAGGATTAACTGAATGATTTCATATAGTCATTTAGATTGTAGTTATGTGCTTCTTATAGTTTCTGTATAACTGTAGAATTATTGGTAATGTAGAAAATATATTAGCATTTGTATATATTGGAATTGACCGAGGTGTTGTTATGTTCATCTATGCTTAAAGTTACGATAGGCACTATCTATGAATTATTCAATTTCTTGGTCTGCGTAAGGGGTTTATAGAATATAGATATGGCTTAACAGGTCTATTTTATGATATTTCTTACTTATAATTGTATTAAGACAGAATATTTATCACACTCAATTCAAATGTTTATTAGGAATGAATGCCAAAGAAATGTTTACAGAATGGAATTCAACCTGAAACCATCTCAATCCTGGAAGCTAACATACCAGAGTTATCAAGTGATTCAGTTGCCCTCTCCATATTAAGAGATCCATTTCTACTAAAAACTTTGTTGGAACCAAGTGCTTTGAAATTTCAAATGGAAAAACATCCAGCGTTATTAATAGCAGCTCATTATTTGATTGAAAATATATTACAAGAAACTTTAGGTCAGAACTACCTATATTCTTCGTTTCATGTTACCGATGAAGATTTTTCGGATGGTGATGGCATCGAAGGAAGTTATTCAGAGCAAATTATAGACCGTCCAGCTACTTCTGCATTTAATCCTATCACAACGTCACAATTAGCATCAGCACTTGAAAGTGCCCATAGCCCAACCCAACAGACGACTGAAAATGGGGATGTCTTTCGTGTACCATCCATAACGAATACACTACGAGATGTTTTGTTTGATCATGGCAATGGTTCAGCTAATATGGGTGGGCCAAATACAATTAATCTAATGAATCAATTTCATCAAATGCACCAAATGGGCTTACAAAATGATTTACTCAATTTCAGAGCTCTTGAAGTTGCAGATGGGGATGTGCAAGTGGCAATTGAACTTATTTTAAATAGAATTATTGATTGAATTGATTCAATAAAATGTTATTTATTCAGACTTTTTTTAATAAATTTATATTTATTCGCTACATAAAAAGATATGAAACATGTGTGGCTTCTGTTTCAACTGAAATTATGTTGATTAAGAGAAATATTTAAAATCATTTCCTATTAATATGTTTCGAATAGATATTTCTGTTAATGTACAATTCATTATTATAAATTGAACAAAGAGTCTCCCAGTACTCCAATACACAGTATTTAAGCTGCTGAAGTGTATTTTGATTATGACAAACTGAAATTAATTTTCTTTCGCCAGCTGTAGCTTTGCACATTTTCAAAATTACTCCTCTTCATTTGTATATTTTATGCTCACATAATTTTATGATAATCATTATCAAAGAAATTTGCCTTATCCACAAACACTGACAAGTACTAGCACACAACCTTATTTCCTTTCAAGTGAGGTTGTGACTAGAATGATCGACATTATCAAGATTACATCTAAAAATTATATGGTTCTTAATTTAATTCTGTTTCCAATGCCATCAAGAATTTAATAAGCAATGATATAAGACCAATGGCATCGCCTGCTCGAAATTCCCATTAAATATGTACCTAATTGTTGAGAAGTTATGGCCACTTGGTGAACCTTATATTGAATGCTGACATGCCAAATACGATAATTTTGCATGCTCCTATACTTGATAAAAAAAAAATGTTTGTTCAAATTGTAGTTCTCTTCTTGATATTGAGCACTAGTTAAATAGATTGCACAACTAACTGACTACAGTTAGTTGGATCTTTCATGGTTTAAGTCCAAACTAAATTAATCAAGATGTCAAAATATTATCAAAAAAAATTTGTAATACACTAAAAAGGAGACTTTTGAGCACAGCAAATATTAACACTCATGGAATGTTCTGAATTTGACTGATATGATCCATTGCCCTACTTCGCTTATGTAGTTGAAGTGAGGTTGTGAGTGATCCTTTGGTAAGGTGTTTTAAGCGCTTCAGCTTACAGAGATGTTCTCAACTTTATTGTGACATGCCACACCTTAGCCTTTCTAAAATTCTTATGTGTCCCTGAAAATGGTGAAAAATTAAGACGTGCAAAAAGATTAAACTCGCGTAGGGTCCATTTTCGACTTGCCCCCCTTAATAATCAAATTGCCCCTCTGTAGGGCGTGGGCCCCACGTTAGGAAGCATTGGTTTACAGCATAAGGTTTGTTGTTGAGAAAACATGGTATGTACAATCACAGCCTGACTCTACTTACGTAAGTAAAGTTAGACTGTGGTACAATTTAAATCACAGAACATATCAATTGAAGGGTATGTTCTGTGATTTAAATTTTATGCTAGTAATATAACTCTGTGGTCAGTGATACTATCACTTTACTGCACAGAACATAAGTTAATTTGTGTTCTGTGCTTTACCGTAAAAACGTTTGAACTGTCAATTTCAAAAATTGAATTACTGTTTGTTAACATTGTTTATAAGAATATAATATATAGTTATTATAGAGTTTATTTATATATATATATATATATATATATATATATATATATATATATATATATATATATATATATATATATATATATATATATATATATTCATTTCATATGGAGCAAAGTATACAATCATGCAGGGACTGCTTGCAAGAAGTTTTCAGTTTACAAGTACCACTTCCACTTAATAATTCAGCATTTAAAGTAAGAAATACTATACTTCAAATAATATACTTACAAACTATAGCTCAAGTGTTAATTCATTAATTCATCTTATAGTTTATTAACACAGACATATTATTAACACACCCAAGTATTGAAAAATTATTTTCTACATTGTCAATTTCAATAACTCTTCTCAGGAAAAACTCCAACATTATATATTCTGATGAAGCAGTTGATAAGTTACAAAGCTTAACTTAGACAATAAATGGTACATTGAATGAGTACATTTAAAATTTTCTCCAAATACCCAATAAACCTATTCTTATGCATAAATTTATAAATAAATAAATATATATATATATATATATATATATATATATATATATATATATATATATATATATATATAAAATATATATATATATATATATATATATATATATATATATATATATATATGCTTATTATGTAATATGTATTTCAATTCTATTAATTAAAATGCTTATTACTGTAATATGTGTTATTTACAGACAATATGTTCCTCTGTTGCCACTGTGATTTCCTCATCAAATTCTATAATCAAGAGTAAATTTGAGAGTAAAAGTTATTGCCCCTATAGAGATTTCTTGATATTTCAGTTCACTCAGTTAATGAGTGCTTTAGAATTACTAGCTGATGTAATTATTAATGAGCAGAAACTAAATATGATTTTGAAGGTGAGTAAGCTATGAGTATAAAAGTTATCCAGCTTTAAAAAAACTATTTCTTATATATTGATGAGATGTATATAATAAAAATATAAACAGGAAGGACTTATTTGCTGGTTTTATAATATATGCCTTCTACACCTTTCTAAGCTTTCACTCCTTGTTATACTTGGTGTTTTTATTTAGTCATTGATTGATATAATGTTGTAAAATATGTTTATTTGCAATAACAGTTTTATAAGGGTTAACTGTGGAGAATTTCAATCTGGCGCTCTTGAAATAATATTTTTTTTCTTGCCTGCAAATTGCCTTTTTTCTCATTTTGCATTCATCATAAGTATAAAAAACATACTGAACTGTTACACATTTTAGTTTTTTTTTCACTACAATATGTTTCTTCATGCTATTCACAATCTATTTCAATGATAGATGATTTGTATTTTCTTACTTCTTAATCCTTGAATGTATCTAATGATGAATTCAATGAAACATAAATAATTTTAATTGATGTAATTCAATCAAAGCTTGAATGAGAAAAATGTAAATGTAAATGCAAAAAACAAATGTAAATAAGCTTGAATGAGAATCTGATTTCAAGTTTATGAATTGTTTCCAACAAAAAAAAATAATAATTTGGCTTGATTATTGGAAAGTTACTCTGTTAGACTACTTTGTGAATATAAATTCTATGTATTTTTCAATATAAGTAATTAGTCAAAGTATAGAAGTGGATATATGGAATATTTTTTCACCAGATAATTTGCCTTATAATTCGTATTTAAATTACTATTCTATTTGATATATTAGATAATTTGAATATAGATATTTATATAATTATTATGGTTTTATCAAATTTTAGTCTTGTAGAAAGAGTATGTGTAAGAGA
Source organism: Henosepilachna vigintioctopunctata (assembly GCA_030704895.1). Lineage (NCBI taxonomy): Eukaryota > Metazoa > Arthropoda > Insecta > Coleoptera > Coccinellidae > Henosepilachna > Henosepilachna vigintioctopunctata. The sequence continues at coordinate 8,468,670 of JARQZJ010000093.1, read as the reverse complement.
ATAAATTTCTGTTTGGATACAATTGGTGGCATTTTTAAATCAAAAATTGAGCTCAATAATTCTGGATGTTTTTTGAGGTGGATGGATAATGCATTACAAAAAATTATAGAAGTTGACATTGATATAGGACAAAGCAATTGTCTTAAAAAATTTCAGGAAGCAAGTACTTTGTTTGAAGATATCTTATCTCATGCAATGTCAATTGCACAAATTTGCTTAGCTGAAGATAGCAAAGCTATAAAAGGAAGCACCTTAACTGTAAGTTGACCAGAATGTGCATGTTTAAATGAAAATTCAATTTTAGTTTCTTGCAGGTTCTAGAGGCTCTTGAAGATCTAAAACATGCAATTAGTGAAAAAAAATTAAATAAAGCAATGGTTACGCTATTTGTAGATATATGCGGCGATAAACTATGTGCTTTAGAGAGACGAGTAGATATAGCTGTATTGAAATTGACTTTGAAAGTATTCTCACAATATTTATTGCCATTGGAAAACATTTTCAAATTTTGTGAAGAAAATTCTGGGAATGAGTATGATCAGCAAAAATTTGATAATATTGTTGCAGATTTTGATTTACATGTAGATAGAATTATGCAAATAGGTTTATTTGCTGTTTTCTGCTCATCAAATATCAAACGTTAGTAATTTCAACATTCAATATAGTATGAACTCGTCTGTATTAGAACTGAACATCCAACAATTATGAAAGTACCTTCATTAACTGTATTGTTCACTTATTTAATCTCTACAGTATTTACTTGAATAAATTCTGTTGTTCATATTGATGTACATGACTCACTTGAATTTGTTTTAGGAAAAGGTATTTTAGATGTTTAATTTTATTTATTTCTATAATTGAAATCAACTTATAATTATTTGAGACAATTATTTAGAATAAAAAGATCTACCAGGAGGAGAAATTTTGGCTATCGATCAACCTATAAAGGACTTAGGGTTTGTTGAAAATTCCACAGAGAGAAATGTATAATTAGATTTGTGGCGTCTCTCAAGTTTGTTTAGCAAGACTCTTTTTGACATTTGATATTATTGCAACTAGCTAAAAAATATTCTGACAGAGCAATTTATTTTCTAGCTGTTAGAATATATATAGTACAACTCAATGTGAATAATCTTCTATTTAAGTGGGATCTCTAAATATAATAGTAATTGTTGCAGTAGTTGAGAATCACCTGCCTTCATCGTATGCATTACAATGTTTCAGAATGTGTAGTACATAAGTCATTTATGGATTGTCTGTTAGCTTTTTTGATGTTTGAATTGAGTCATAAACGAGAGTTATACAAGTATCATATCGTATAAAAAACTAATGTAGTAATTGATGGATTTGTAATTAGTGCTTGTTGATTATCTTGCTAAATTAACACTCGTGTAATATTCTCTGAGATTTAAGTGGGTAATGAATTGGTTTCAGAACACTTTCGATATATAATACAATAATTCCAATGAAAATGAAAAAATTTCATAAAATGCTTCCATACAGTTGGCATATGTTATTTAAAGCATAGATTTCAAAATGTCCCATCAAGTGTTGTGAAGGTATCGATTAATATTACAATTTTCCATTTGATATGGTTAAAATAGTAACAGAAATATTACAATAGATGCAACATATTAGGTACACTATATGGGAATATCTCAAAAATGCGAATATTATATGTTACTTTCAGCTATAGCTACCGAAATTGCTATGAATTACTTTAGTTCAAAATGTGTTTTATTTAATTCTAGTTGGGCGCAATATACGTAATTGTATGGCTAGTCTAGAATATTTAGAACTTGAACTAATTCCTGTGGCGCAGATGTTGTTGGCTCACAATTCTGAGGTAAATCAAACTTCAGCTCTTATATTCAAAAATTATTGGATTTGCGAAGCTAATAAACTTCGAAGTTTGATATTTGAGATAGTTGACCCATCTGCCTTTTGTCAAGTAAGTACTGTATATAATATTTTATAAATTAACAATTAATGAGATTATTCCATCCAAATATATCTGCGTGTGGATATTATTATTTTCTCTTTGAATCACATACTTTTTTATCTGTGTAGCTGCGCAGTGACCTTTGTGAGAATAGCCTCAATCGTTGATACACAAAAAAGATTCCAAACCATTTTGTACCGTAAATTGATAAATTAAAAGTTCAGATTTTGAATATTTAATTATTTCTACATTGAAAATATATTGATATTAATTTCCAATATTTATTTTTCATTGCGAACTTCTGTAGATTATAAAGGATGCTATTTATGTGGAATTGGATGTTTTGTTAGAAAAGTACAGAAACAAAAAGGATTTCAGTAAATGTTCCTTTGACACTTTTATACAACATGCCACTGTACTTACAGATTTCCTGTTAACTGTGTTTAGATGTGAAGATATTACTACCAAATCATTTCTTAAAGATCAAATAAAAAACTGTTGTACTGGTAATTTTTTCATTAATGTTATTTAACTCGGGTTAATTTGAATTCTTTTTAGTTGTAAGGGAAATACAGAACGCAATTGAAGTTCTTGATGATAATTCAAGCGAGACGAATAACAGAACATTGAAACGGTGCCGAATATTTAAGTCGCAATTAAAAAAAATGCTATTGCTTTTCAGAAAAGAAAATCTAACTGAAGGTAAGTACCAAGATGAAAGTTTTCTAAGATTATTGATTTTAATTACAGATATACCTACTTTTAAAGAGGAAAATAATCCGACATTTGCTTCCCAAGAGAAAAAAAACCTTTTTGAAAATAAATTTTTGGATCACATTATGAACCGAGGAAAGAATATTCTTGACAACAGAAGCATTTTATATCGCACCCCTAATAAACCAACAAACAGTAAATGGACGTCAGGTAAGATCATTCAAAAGCAGAAGGTTAGATATTCAGAAATTTAATTGACATTTTTATGGTATGAATATAATTTTAGGTAAAATAGTTTGTCTTGAAGATTTTGGCTTAAATTGTAACAATTTTTTTTATATTTTTCAGCATTGATCATGTTGCACTTTTATCAGGTTTAGAACATCACTGCTCTATATAATTTCTCACACAATCCAGTACAAAATTTCTATTTGTTTTATATAACGAGTTTTTTTTGCAATACTGTTTGTTGAGCGAATGATGGTGAAATGTATCAAGATACAAAATTTCAGAATTGTTTTACTTCTGCCTACTATTTTATTCTAAGTTTTAATTATAACATTGCCTATCTCAGGTGCCATCTGGATATTTTTTCTTTCAATTTTTCATTATTTTCTAGTAACATTGAAAACCTTTCGTTTTGTCATTAAAACTAATGAATATAGCATTGTTTTAATAACTAAGTAATGGAGTTATGAAACCTATTTAGGTATATCAAGTTGAAGTCTTGAACACAAATGTTGAGGGGAATATTCTTCAAATAAATAAAACTCAACGCCAATTGAATGAATAAATACTTTCTTCCTACCAAAAATTAATTATTGCTCTCAATTTGCAGAAAGTCTTCTGTTGATTTACATATTGAAATTTTATAACTAAAATGCTTATTGATCTTTTGTTTTTAGTGACTTATGAAAAAATGTATTTCCATGAAATTAATTTTGCAGGAGATGGAACAAAAATGGAAAATTCGTTAAAATTACATAAAATTCATTTATCTTTCAATTCGTCACAGGAAGTTGGCTCCTTTGAATTTCATATTACAGATATTCTGGATAATCTGAGCAAATTATCAAGTACCTTTGATCCAACTACTACAACATGATCGAATTAAATATTTTCAAAAAAAAATACATTTTAAATAAATATTGTTTAATTTATTATAAAATTATAAATTTAAGGAAAATAAAGAATGATTACAATTAATGGGTGATACATTTTCATTTTTGAGAACAGGCAGTACAATGGAAAATTTTCCTACTGTAACATGTGTCTGTTTGTTCCAACCAAAATGAAGCATTGTGGAGTGGTGGTTTTCCAATTTCATCATCAACCTTTTTTGGAAATGTGGAACTTCGAATATCTCGTTATAAGGAATATATTTATTAATGTATTTGCCTTCTATTTTGCTTCGTGTTCTTATTAGTTTTTTTTTCATACTGATAAAATCAAACTCTTTTTTCTGATCTGCAATGTGAGATCATATGAAAATATAATAAATTATTAAACTGATCAATCAAAAATATTTGCTTTTTTCTTCATTCATACATCTCAGGTTATTTTACTTCAATTTTAATGTTTTCACTTACCTTCATTTTTTGTTTTAGGTGTCTGATGAAGCATTATTTTAAAATTTTCTAATGATGGATGATAACTATATAAATGTACATCATATATACCATGTTTGAAGAGAATGTAATAGGTTTCCTAAAAATTATATTAATACTTTTGAAGAATATTTATAGAATATTAACAAATAACTTACCATTAGTGCATATTCATATAAAGTAGGGAATTCTGCTTGAAGGTTCTTAAAAAAGTATTCTATGTTATTGGTAAATACATTAATAATGGCATCTATTCCTAGAGCATTTATAATCATCACTATTGGTACACAATTTTCAACAGGCTTCTGTAACTGTTGTATTAACTTTGTTATCACATATTCTCTCAGTGGATATCTTCGACATAAGATACCCAGTACCCAACACATGGGTTTTAATGTACCTTGATTCTTAAATGATTTCAACAGTCTTTGCAAAATTAATTTAACTAATATATTTAACTGAAAAAAAAACAAATTATCAAATATAAAAAATAGCAAATCAGATTTCTCAAAATTGTACGAAAGTGTAAGAGTGATATATTACATTTTTGATGATAATACAATGAAACAGTATTTTTCCAATAAATATATAATTATTTTCTAGCATGGTTTCAACAATTTTTTTCAAGAAATATCGTCAGCAGCATATTTATTTTACATGAATAAAAAATGTGAGAAATTATTAATTCAAAATAAATACCAAGATTTAAGCCAAAAAGTAGATTTCTAGATGTTATCTGTGTTTTTAACACTACTTTTGTTGTACTCATATATATATATATATATATATATATATATATATATATATATATATATATATATATATATATATATATATATAGGAAATGCAATTTTTTGCACTTATGGCACTGAATGAAATATTTAAATTTAAGAAAATGAACACTAGAACATTCATTTGAAAAATTCGAATTAACCAAGAGAATGTTATATTAGAGATAGATATGTGAACGTGTACGATGTGATGTCTCCATTATCCTTCAAGGGATAAATGTTAGAGAAATATAGAAATCGATGCCACACCTGATGGAAGTGCGAGATATATATGTTTCGTTCTGCAACCTATTACCATTTGAAAACATCGTTCGATGATATTTGTCAAATAGACATTGCAATTTAGTAGATACCTACGGGTATAGAAGATATGTGAAATTTCGATGCTTGGTGTGTCTATAATCTGAGAGGTGTTTCTACTGATTACTATAGATGGAATATTGTGGAGTATTCATTACTCTACGGTCTTCCACTTGGAGCCACAAGAAGATGCTTAGGGGTTGAAATCGTTGCCTCACTTCAATGGACGTGGTGCCACTGACGAGTTCCTTGCAGAACGAAACATATATATCTCGCACTTCGATCAGGTGTGGCATCGATTTCAATATTTCTCTAACATTTATCCCTTGAAGGATAATGGAGACATCACATCGTACACATTCACATATCTGGCTCCTCTATAACATTCTCTGGTTAATTAAAAGTTTAAATATCATAAAACACATACACGGTTCATACTTTGAATTTTTCAAATGAATGTTCTAGTGTTCATTATATTTCACACAAACCGCTATATATATATATATATATATATATATATATATATATATATATATATATATATATATATATATATATATATATGTATAAATGATGAAATATTCAATATAAAATTTCATATAAAACTTGTTACCTGTGTCTCACTAACTTCTGTGTTACCTAATGGACTCATTTCCAACGTCTCAATCAAATCTAAAGCATAAGATGTTAGTGAATGATATGTTACATCTTTTGACAGCAATATATATCCAAGCATATAGAACCATTCAACTATAGGTCCAATGTTAGGGTTTGAGCTAACATTTTGTAAAGCCATCTTTCTAAGTTCAAAATCATTACTTATTACACTTTCAGACACAGTAAGAAAGTAATTAATAAGGCATTTCTTAGGTTCTTTAGATTCTGGAAGCCAACTCTTTTTAATAGTAGGTTCCCCTGGTTGTGAATATGCCAACTCTCTTTCAGCCTCTTCCACCAATGTTACACTAGGGTCCTTAATAAATGAGTGAGTTTTTTGATAGTAATAATTAACATAAGAAAAATTAAACAATCATAATTGGATAAATTTAAATTTCTTACATTCAAATATAAAAAATGATGGTTCTGGTGACTGAATTGTATCCACATAGGGTCTGTTGTAGCACCATATATTTTATCAAGGCTTAGATCACTGAATGTTTCTTCAATATCATTACTATTTATGGCAGTTCTATTTGAAATAATTGCCCTATTAGCTGCCTGCTGTAAGTTCAAATCAATTTGTTATTAAAATTGTATAACTAAAAATTCTATGAATGTAAAATAAAACACTTAGCAATATTATTTAAACTTGTTATCTTAAAAGCTTGTTAAACTTAATTATCTAATAAAAATAAAACAATTAAACAAAAAACAAGTAAACTTTCACTATTTTTTAAATGTACATATTCTACCTTTATCCATACATACTTCACCTAGATTATATAAATTTTACCAAATCCTTACATGAATTATATATCTCAATTTATAGTTAATATCTTCTGTTAATAATTCTAGTGATTCTTTAGAAGGCAACTCTGGAGAAAATTCAGAAGTTATTTGTTCTGCAGCTACTTTTATGTTTTCTGAAGATAGACCTGCATATCTTTTTGAGTGAGATTCCTGAAATTCCATTGGTTAGACTTTAACCAGATAAAATTAATTTGTGTTGAAAAAAAAAATCTGATGCTATAACTATCTAGTTACTTCTTACTTACTCTAGTGGGTGATGATTTTTCATTTGTATTACTACAATTGCCATCATAGTTTCCAGCAGGTTTTCTTTTATCTCGATCTTTTGTACTCTTCTTGGTTTTCAAAGTCGAATTTCTCATGGACTGAGACATATTTCAGTATGCTCTGAGAACGCCGCTTCAATTCATTAATTATAATTTACCTAAATTTTCAAACAAGTAAAGTAATATATACGTATGCTACATATGATTTTCTTGAAATCATTTTATGTTGAAATATTTTTGGCTGTTATAAAAGAGTATATATATTTTTTAATATTGTTTTGTTTTAATTAGGTTAGAAAATTATCTAGTATGACCATAGAAAAAAAATTCATTCTTCTTGCTGGTAGGATAATCCACAGCCTAACGCTAGTCATGTAGTAAAGTTAGGCTGTCTTTAATCATCTAGACCAGCATTTCCCAAAGTGGGCGATAACGCCCCCTTGTGGGCGCTGCAGGCTTAAAGGGGGGTGGTAAGAGACCCAGAAAAAATTGGGGGGTTGTGTAGAGGCTTGGGGGCGATTTGTAATTTCATCTAGCTAGAAAGATTCTTAGACAAGCTCTCGACTCCCGACTACAACTTGTGAACATCAACTAATATTAATTAAGAGATTACTCAAAATCGATTCGATGTTTCTCTCCGCGTAGTTCAGGTATATATATATATATATATATATATATATATATATATATATATATATATATATATATATATATATCCTGTTTTATTCAATAAATGAAAAAAAAAATTATGTCAATCGGTTGCTCCGTTTCGAAATGGAAGTAGACACAAACGAAGAAATAAAAAGGCAATAGACACACTTTCGCAGTTTAATAGTTATTAGTATTCCTAGATAGTTGATTTTCGTAGTGGGCAATCATGTTTTAACAAGTTTTTATTAAATAACCCGATTTGTGCATTCCTGTATCAATCGACTTGTTCATAGAATACTTGTGCTTACTTGTTGAGTACAATTGAGCGTCAAATGAAATAAACGAGTTTTTGCATGTTTGCAAAAACTCGTTTTGCATTTTATGCATGTTTGTCTTATTTCTGTCTGCTTCCTTGCTGTTTATGCAATCCTATATAAACAACGTAATATTTATATTATTTTCATTTGCGGTTTTCCGAGTAATAGATAGTTAGTACTTAAGTTCAACAGTTACTTACGTATTTCTAGAAACAAAACAATGTCGAAAGTGAAAAAGAAGAGATGTCAATACTGTGCAGAATATATTAAATTCGGATTCATTGAAAATCCCACAAACCCATCATCGCCTTTGTGCCTTCTATGTCTAAAAAAATTTTCGCATGAAGCGATGAAGCCTTCAAGACTGCAGGATCATTTGAATAAAAGGCATCTAGATAAAAATTACAACAATGTAGCATATTTTCAAGATCTAGAGAAGAAGCATAATACGTATCCAAGAGTAGCAATTATTTTCGGCAGCTGCTAAGCATGATGACGACGGACTTCGAGCTTCGTACCAGCTCGAAGGCAAACCACACAACATCGAAGGAGAGTTGATTTTGCAAGCAATAAAGGAAGTAATAACTACTGTGCTTCATAAACCGGCCGCAGATATCCGAAAAATTTCTTTCAGTAATGTGCAAATTATGTGCAATCAGATTCATCCTTCACATTAGTTTTTATATAAAAATCAATTATGTTTGTTTTATTTTAAATAAAAGATACTCTGTCTGAATACTATAAAGTTGCATTTCAATAATCAGTCCCATTGGCAGGTGTAGCCCTTAAGAGTTAACTTGAGACCTGAGCGCCGTTGTGTACTACCTACTGCGCTCAGGTCTCATGTTTACTCTTGCGGGTTATAGTAAAAATCTCGTTTAGGATGAATGTTCAATCTTCGCTAATATAGCTCACGATAATTGATTAATTCAATTTGAAGTCATAGTGGTTTTAAAGTATGTGAAGAAATGGGGGCTTTAAAAAATTATTTATTCTCAAAGTGGGCAGTAGACAAAATTAGTTTAGGAACCCTTGATCTACACTGTGACCACTTATGTAGTTACCCAGAATTACATTTAATTACATAATATAAATATCTCACCATTTGTGGCGAAAGAAACACATTCAGAACTATTGCTATTACATTTAAAAGATGCATGTTTATTTCAGATAAATATTTTGTTTCCATTAGGATATTAGAAAAAGCAAAGGGACATTTTATCACACTGATTTCGGAGTAGCATTAGTTCTGCTTTCGTTTGTGTTGTTCACGGTACCTGCGTTTACAAATGCCTATATGTAGTATTTGTATGAATTGGAGAATGGCAATGCTAATGTTTTTAGAGTGGGCCATGGCAAAGCCTTGAAAGCTAAACATATGTATTTAATAAATATATTTAGCAATCATTTATATTTTAGATGTCAATTAGATTATATTGAGTTAGGTTTTAGAAATTGTTGAGCCTAATAGATACAACTAGAAACCCCTCTCAAATACTGTTCTCAAGTTGCAATATATAGTTATTTGTATTCATTTAAAGAAGTATTACTTTTTTCAACAATGATTTTTAAATGATATTACCATTTCATAGGGTGAATACATTAAAATTTTTGCAAAGCTCATAGTAAGTCTTTAAATGTTGGCTTTTAACTGAACATCTCTACACGGGTGTTATGAATTCAATTCAGAAATCACCAGACAGAATATTGAATTCTCAAGCCGTTTAGCAAAACTCCTCTTTCCTACTGGGCATTCTGGCACGTGTCCTGTGAGCAATAGGGACTATCTATTTCTTTCCAGATCACGATCACCAAATTATAACCAAAGTCAGATTGATTTTGAAAAAATTGAATTAAAATGACTGATAACACTACTAATTATTGTATATTAGTTTTTACATGCGCAAGGCTACTCTACTCTCGATCGAAAATCAGGTATTCCAATATAGGTCTTAGATTAATTGGGATAATATTTCCAATATCCATAGGCTTGAATTAATTATAATAGTAATATGAATACCATAGATTTTGAAGAAATGATTCATGTTTTTGATCATCTTAAATCAAGCAGAATACCTCTGCCACGACCACCTTTACTACAGGCCATGAAATGAATATCTGACATATGTCACAAGGTTGCCTAATGTTGCCGCCACTTCTTGTAGTGGTATAATAAAGCAAACAGGACGCTTCCCAAAACTTTAGCAGTTTGAAGTTAAATAATTTCAGCTTTTGGTATAAATTCTATATTTTTCAATAGTGTACAGTGTATTACAAGTGTTGATGTTGATAATTTGTTGAAATCTCAACATCAAACACTAAAAAACGAAGTGTTTAGTTTATTTACAAATTTCAGTGACACGAAATCAATTTTGTGTTGTTCAAGACTTTCGTAGTTTGAAGTTGAATATTTTACGATTTCAGTTCTAATACTCTATTCATCAACCGATTTAATCGAATCGAATTTGTGTTGTGTTTTGAGTACGGATTACTTACAAATAATTTGTTTGTGAAATATAGTGTAGAGGATAGGTATTCCATAGATGATTCAGTAATTTTCAAGCTTGGGATAGGTGAGTTTATTTATAGTAATAAGTATATTTTCTAACCTATTTATTACCGATAACCATCGAATAAACAGATCGCTATTCACAAATCTAACTAACAATAACACATTCTTTCAAAATCTAAACTTTCATCAAAACAGAATTTTTGGAAGCTATGATTTTATTCATTATTGATAATATTTTGATTATTTACAACGGGAAGGACTGAATATACCTACAGATTTAATTAAAATGTCTTATTTCACATGTGTTCCATATTTGAAAAAATTATTAATGGTATTTCTCTTGAACGGACCTTTTTGTATAATATATAGAAAGCAATTTTGTGTAATCTCACTATTTTAAGAGTGTCATTGGATGAGTCCTTAAAGATTTTTATTGTTGCTGTTTATGAAAACAATAAAAATATTCTGATTGAATGATTAGACAAAAAAAATAATGAAGCTGGATACGAGAAAACTGAATCTAAAAATAAACGAAGAAAGCTCAATACTTTCATGAAGTAGTTTGTTGGTTGCGCTAATCAGAAATATAATATTTATTTATACTTAGGTGAATAATTCAATTTGAGTAATTCCTACAGCGTTTCTTTCAAGGTTCCTATTTTCTCAAATAATTCAATAAATTTGGTAAGGCAACTTTTCATGGTTAAATAAATCCCACTGACTAATAGAGGTATTTTTTACGCAGTGGGGCTTTATCGAAAACATCGTTGTTTTCTTGCGATAAATGTTTTACAGTTTTCTGTTATAGAAATATGTGCTCACAATACCCAATATAATATTCTATATATTATAAATACTAATAATATTCCTTGTTTGTTCGCAATATACAAAAATAGTTGAAATAATGCTTGAAAGCTTAGGAACATCCGACTAGGATAGTATACAACTGTGCACAATTTGGCAACACCGAGGGACTACGTTCTTCATGGCCTGTAGTTAAAGGTCGTCGTGCCTCTGCAATCAATACAGGTTCAATTCTGAAACAGTTAATTTTGTGAATTATACCTATATTATATCTGCTATTAATTTATAGTCAGTAAATAAATGTGTAATCTTGTTTGTCTACTTGTCTTGTCTGCTCTAAACAAATAGTCTTCTGGCAAGTCAATAAGGGTCCCATTATTATGTGCCCAGGACCACAAATTATTTAAAGAGGGCCCTGCATTCAGGATAACGTTTTGACTTGAAAGTATATCCTCGAAGAAGTTGTAATTCAGTATTTATAATAAAAAAATGTAAAAAATGAGCATATTGTAATGGTGCCAAAGTACACAGGTGGAACCTCAAAAGTATTACACTAGCATAAAACCAGCACTCTATGAGAGGTAGATCAATGAAATTTATTGAGATTCAAATTGCACCATTCTACCTTACATATAAAAAGTGGAGATTTATTCGAAAAAATCATAAAGAAAAAAATTATTCCGCATTTTATATCACAATTTTTAATTTATGTTGAGTAAGGAAAATGTTCGTTCATTTGTTCAGAGTCCAGAGCAATGCAGTTTGAAAAAAACTGTTTATGGATGTTAAGCCTTTTTCAACCATTGAAACCATTCACTATTAGTCTAGCTATGTTAGTACAGATGATTTAATTTAAATTTTATACCCCTTACACTTAAGTTGTGGATAGAGTTATTAATTGTCGGTGACTGCATCTTTGTTTCAGTAACCTATATATAGTACTAACTAAACCCTTAAGAAATATTAATTTATCCTCTACCATGCGTGCTATAGAAAAAAGAAAATTTATCTTGAAATCACTACTGTTTTCTATTCAAATTTCATTTAATTATAAACTTAGATATTATATAACTTAGATAAACTTATAAAGTGTCTCGTATATAGCAGTCCATAAAGTTCTTTTATTGACTGCTTACGAGTGTTTTAATTGCGTTGATGTTTAAATATTTGTTTGGTACTTAAATGCTATGCACTTTTGATTTGTAACACATTCAAAGAAAAGCACTCACATTTGATGAGGTTTCCAATTTGATTGTGTGCCCCTGTAATAATGATACAATTGTAATAATCAGATACTACTCGAAAAGAATCTTTATACCCCTTCCAATTTCTTGAAAATAATTGTAATAATGCCACAGATAGTGTATATGAAGAGGGAATTATTTTCTTACAGAAAACAATCTTATTCCCTAGAATTTAGTTACACAGTGGGTAGAAAAAACGAAAAATTTATTCATGAATATATTTATTAAAGACAAAATATTACAATAAACTATATAATGAAAGTACCGCATTCTTATACATAGGTAGGTATAATTTTTACAATAATATTTTTAAAATCAATAAAATTTCATTTAAATCTAGTTAGGTAATTTTCATAATAAAAATCATCTATATTTACAAATTCTGAACTTAGCATTTGACAATATCACCAATATTACATAAATGTGTTACTTTTTCATAACCATCATGTATGTACATATTAACATAATTTCTTATTACTGACAGTAGGGATATTGAAACAACTTGCGTAAATATTTGTGTTAATAAACCAATACCTAAACAAATGCAACCATTCAACATTCATTTAACAATCAAGAAAGATAATATAACTATTTTTTTCAATGAGCTAACGTGAAATAGGATTCGATATTGACAGATATCACATATTTTGGACGAACAGATAATTCGTTTGTTTTATCACCTGGATTCAACTCGTTTGTTATTTTTCTGCGTGTAACAGTTTAAATGTGCGACATCTCTAAGTATTTTGTACTAAAATGAATGCACACGGTGGAATAACTTCATCGAGTTTAATCCTGAGATACATTCTACGATAGTTTCCTATATTGATTTGCCCACTGAGTAGATTATGCTTGAAGACACATTTGACTTTAGGTACAACGTTTTACATTCATAACATTAATTTACTACAATTTGGAAAATTAAACTTAGAATCACAGAATGTTTAACGAAATTTACAAGGGACGTATTGGCCTATTCCATGCTGATGAAGTGAAAATCCTGTTACTTGCTATTCACACTCAATAAAGTTGTTCTGACACTTCCCTATTATGTTACATCATTAAAACTTAATTGACTTGTTTTTAATGAAAAATGTTCTCTTCTATTTATGAAAAAGGAGCTAGGAAATATTTGAATGGCAGTGAAAATATTACCTACTACAGTAGTCTTATAGTTGTGCACTTGTCTCAGAAAATTGTGAATACCTGATTGAGAATATTTTTATGGTTTGGATGATATACATATGTAACTTCAAATTTATCATCAACATAAAAGTGCCAAATTAAAATTCGAAATTATAAAATAAATACTATACAGAATGTACACTTAAAAATATAGTTTACAAGAAATACATGACCCAATCATAAGTACGAATAGTTAGGTATATTATTAATTCTAGAGACGAAAATATTGTAGTATTCTTCAATTTTTCAACAGTGTGTACATCTGAGATCAAAACCGATTATGTATATAGTTGCCTAAAACACTCTGTAAACATAGAGAGCTACATTGCCATAAATTATCGTTTCTCGTATATGTTCATATCAATACCAATTTAATTCAGGCACCAACCAGTCTCATTACCATTTAAAAGCACCTCTAACCAGTAAATTATTTAAAAAATCAAAATTTCCAATGTTAGATACTTATTCTACACCAGCTTTTACTCGCTCACCGATAGTGTAAATGAAAGGAAATTTGAAAATATTATTCTGTGCAAATTTTTATTAGGCCTTTGGACTTATAACTTATTAAGCCTGCAATCTAATACGTTATCTGTTATAAAAAGAAATTCAGGTTGCTTCAATTTGAAACTTTTAGTCTAATTAATTTTGAATATTCATCGAGTAAATTTATATTTGTAAAATATTAAAAAACATTTCTTCAACATTTATTTCCTTCATATAAATGACATACGAATTAGATAGCAGTTTTCTGAAAACTTGAATTGAAAAACTTAAATAAACTGAAATTAGATTGAAGTCTCCCAATACAAAAAAATAAAATCACTATCCAATATATCAAAATTCCTTAACATTTATTTTCAAGAATTCAGTCAAAAATTTTATCAAAATACCTTGTCCTCTTATCACAAATCTTTATAATTCCCATCAAATTTCTGAAAAAAATTTAGAATATTTTCATTATCTGGCTAATTTACATACTCCTGACATAAACCATCTCGAAAGCTATCTATGAACAAATCTAACATCTGAAGAGCATAGAATGAATCATAAAAATATATTTTAACAATGTATTACTAAATTCTACGCTATGGAACTAATATCGTGGATAATTGATATTCAACAATTAACTAAGAAGTTCGGAAATATCTACATTACCGAATCGTTTCCTTACTTAAGATAATTTGTTCGATAAAAATTACTAAATTTAAAATAAACTGGTTATTTAAATCTGGAAACAAAATATTCTACTCATAGCTGAATATATGAATTTGCTATATGCTTCGATGTTACCACGATATTTGAACCACAGCAATACATTCAATTTTCACCTGACATATAAAAAATATAGTATAGCTATATGAATTTCATAAAAATTTTTCGAATTAAACACTTTTAAATCCTTTCTTATTTAAATATAATCTCTCTTATTATGGTAAAACATTCCATATCGGTTTTTTAGTAATAGTGATAATAGATGACGAATGAATTTTTGAGAAAATTAGATGAGACACAATTTCAAGATTGTGTTCGAACTTACTTCACTACTTCGTCAATTCCAAAAAACTTTGTGGTTAATTTTGAATCTCCGTTTTATGCTATGGTTTATATTATATATGTATCTTATTGGGTATCAAGAAAACCACCACTATTATTTTGTTATTCAAAACCACAACTGTACAAATAATGGTATGTCATTTAACAACATTGAATTTGCATATATATTCGAAATTTGATAAACCTTTAAAATTCGTAGATCATTCAATTAGATTGAATTTTATTTGAGGTATTCGTACCACTAATTTTTTATACGTTATCAAAACGAGTAATATAGGAGATTAATTCAAAAACGACAAAATCCTCGATAATATAGGCAAGACCAGGCAATCGTTCTTCTATATTATTTATTAATGGAATATAATTTAATGTTATTTTGTGAGAATTCAATAAACATTTGAGAATTGATTTTTAATAGCAAGGTGAAAATATACTTCCAACTTGACATTATGACTCGTTCTAACAAATTGAAACAGTTTGATTTCTTGGAATATGGACAAATTTTTTTTCTGCACTATATCGTTTATATATATATATATATATATATATATATTAATTCAGTGGAAAGTAAAATAGAAAGATAAAATTGTGAGCAAAAAAAAAAGAATAAATTTATATACCTATGCCGTATTCTGTCAGCATTAATAGCGCTGGCTTGCCTGTTTTTCGAAAAATCGTATTGTTTTTGTATTATTGCTAACTAAGATCGACAATAATTGTCAGCAACTTAGATTTTGCCACATTTTTATTACTCCAAAAAACTCAAAATTTAACACTTATTAACCATAAAAACTGATTATTATACAAGTATATTAATCAAAATATCAGTGAACCGTGTGATGTTTTGAAATGTAAAAATACAGTTTATTGAGCCTTGCCGCATTAAATATATGTATTTTTTTAATAGTTTTTCTCGTTCCATATTCACATTTGAGTAGTTTATTCAAGAAAAATATTTGAAGAAAAGAATTTCGATATAAGTACGAAAACAAGTTCATTTTTGAAATATGGTAAAAATTTTAAAACATATAGGCAAGTATAAACGAGGAAAAAACTTTGGCAGATAAAAATATCCACAACCATCATAAAATTAATTCACATTCACAACCAATTTGTTGTCCGTTTTCTTGTGTCCTGCCTGTGTCGTTCACGATGAATATTTCAAGACCTTTTGACTTATGAATGAGATCGTTCACGAAGTGTTACGACGCACTACGAGCCTTTTCGTTGTAAGAAAGTCACAGTCGATTAATTTTGTTGAAATCATCATCAGAATCGTCAATGGCCCCCTACCTCTAGCTTCTCTTTGAGTCATATGTACAGGGATAAAATCTTGAAGCTTCACGTATGTCGTTACTTAATAAATTAATTTTTTTGTTGTACTATCAAAACAGCGGTGCAACCACTAATTTTTCAATTCCATCACACGCCCGTGCAGTCTATCTCTACGATATCTTTGGGCACTTCTACGAATTGGTAGACTAATCTTTGACCATCTACTTTGGCAAGGATTCCCCGTTGATAATAATATCTCAGGGCTCGACCCATCGTTTCGTAGTTCATGTCTGGTTTATTTTTGTGCATGCCCCATAACCTGGAAACTGCTTTCGAATCAACCAATTTGAAGACACCTTTTTCCCTATTTGTCCATTTTATGTATCTCGGACAGTATTCCCTATCCTGTAAAAGCTTCAGCAGGAATTCCCAAAGATACGTTGTTGATCCTTCCCTGCTTTTCCTTTTGACAGATCCGGTTTCACCTATCCTTTGCTTCTTGATCTTTTTGATTTTTCTGGGTGGAAATCCTAGCATATATGAATCGTCGTAAACACTAGAGGTCGCTGCTTGGATTACTGAAGTTGGAATGGCGTGCCTCATGGTCGGTGATGGGGGAGATGGAGTCGTGAATGGTGATGGTATGCTGTTGTGGTGATGCATATGCTGTGTATGTTGCACGTGGTGATGTTGTAGAAGGTAATTGTTGTAGTTTTCTGGTACTGAAACAAAAAACGATATATTAGTTGAATTATTATTGATTTATACATTTTCTTTAAATAACTTAATAACGTAGGTAATCATTCCAAATAATAATTTGTCTGGGTGACCGCTTAAATGCTACAAAGTAAAAGTGAAAATATATTTATTTTGTAATTTATTGAAACATCAACAGAATGTCACAGATTTGAAACTTTATTTTCTGTTCTGCAGGAAGTTGCAGAGGGGACAACTTAGTGTGAAAATTTATAAAAAAATTATTGAACTTTTTTATATAAGCATATATCAGCTTATATTTCGAAAGTTCATACCATTTATCATCTGAGGTGATATAGGACAATACAAAAAAGTTATATAATTCTAAACAAATTCCTACATTTCATTTTGTCTTCAAGTGGCGTCCCGCCCCTCCCATACTATGGAATGAATAAAATATAATAAATACTGAATATGATCAACGTTTCTTTTCTGAACAGAACTTTTATACCACTTTGATTTTTAACCATTATTTGAACACTTGACAACAAATTGGCTCTTTCAAAGGTTTTCAATGAGGAAAAATATTCATTTTACTATCAAATGCTGAGGCAGTATTTTTTAACTAAAAGTATCAAACAGTGTAACTCTTGTATATTTAACTTTTTTGTGTTAGTTGTATTTTTAATGACAAACAATAGAAGTATTATTTTTTACACTAATTGTTATTGATAAATAAGTCAAATATTTACAAATATTCCATAAGCAAAAATGATAATACAATGAAATATTTATGTGAACATAATAAATTATTCAATCACGTATGTTTTGGTTCATCCTCCGATAAATATTCCAATAAAAACTTTCAATATGCACTCGATTTAATGATGATAAATTATACATTATCGTTAATTTAATAGTCCCTGTACTTGAATATTAAACGATAAGAATAAATGGAGCTTAAAGATTGAACAAAGTGTTCTAAAGTTACACATATATTAGTACTACCTATATGGTGCTCGGTGTAAAATAGGTCGCCTATATTTTGTACTAAAACCCGAGCAATGCAAACGAAACTATGCATTGATATCCAGAGAGGAAAACCCTATGATTACCTAGAATTAGTTCTGTAGTGACTTGTTTTGTATGTCTTTTTTTAGCTTCGAAACAAAAAATATTTAAGGAAAAAACTCTTGCTGTTCATTCAGCTGTTTACAAACATTTCTTCATTTGCATGTATTGCCATGAATTTTTTTGTTATCCATTACCTTGTTTAAAATTGAACTCAATGTTTAATATTCGATTTTAATTTAAATTTTACTATATATATTCAATTTTTGATCATATAGAATTTGTATAGAATATAGAAGCAGGAGCAATACTAAATAAAGCACCCACTTAAATTGAAAGATACACCTCTAGATTTTCCAACTGTAATTTATTTGAAATACGATTACATCAAAATATCTTATTCAAGATTCCAAATGGATGTGAATTAAGAGACACACAAAATTAACTGAATTAAGTTTTCACAAAGTTTGTGATAGTACGGTTTGTGACACAAACCTCACTCTTAATATCGCATTGCACAATCAATTCATCACTATATAGGATACGAATAAATACCTCAAAAAGTTTATAAAATAACATAATTTATTATTCCACGTCCCAGGTAGTTGAATTTCTGAAGTTGAGATAATAATACGTAATCTACATCTTTTACATTTCATTCAACAAAAATACACAAAAATTTGGGCGTATGGAAATTAAACAACAATATTTATGATTAGAGAATATAGGCCAGAAGGGTTGCCTATCAGGTAAAAAGTTGGAAGGACGAAGGTAACTGTAAACAGTTGCGGTAGAATATATTTGCCTTTATTTTCATAAGTTAAATCAGAGAAGGTTGAAATTCTCATGTGGTACCTATTAATATGATTCGAATGGACCTTGTTGAACTGTGGAAAAAGTTGTTTTTTTTAATTCAGTGGACCTACAGTTTAACGCCGGTTCCGAACGACCATTGGGCTTGTAATCGATGTACATTACCCAGCATATTTCATTATTTAAACTACTCACATCATAGATAAACACAAACACCCATGACTTCAGCGGGGCTCGAACCCGAGTCTACTGCACCATAGTCAGCAGTTCTACACGACTAAACTACAGAGACCGGTGGAAAAAGTTGATACGAACAAGTGAATATTTAAATTTCTGATGATCTTACGGAGAGATAATTAATTATTGACAAGAATTGATATAACTAATTTTAAATAGTTAGCAATCTTCATTTGTTAGCACAATACTAACAAAAGAAGTTGTTTTGTTGTTTGTATCATGATTAGTTTGTTAATTTATAAACTTCCACAGTTAAGAATATCAGTATAGAATATTCTTCTAATTTAATTTGAAAGAATAATTTATATATTCCAATATTTTATTTCTAGTTCTTAATATTCTATGTTCTAGAAAATAGAATTTTCAAGGGCCATTCTTCTTTCCTTAAGTTTTTAAGGTACGTAAGTTTTTTCATATATGGGGTCATTTGTGATTGCTCGAAAAGTAATGCAGTCGACAACATTCCACACCATTTCGAAAAACGGGACATGTTTGCGTCACGGGGTTATCTTTGGGGACAACTGGACACAACCGCAAAACGGGGCGGTCCGTTCAATACCAGATGCTTGGTTACGTTAAGTAATCCGACACATTCGTCTATTTCAGCATATTCACTCATTATCAAGAATTTCATCAAACAATTTTACTAAACTCTTGATAATGCATTATTAGCCCGAAACATATGTCAAGTGTATTTTGAGAAATTGTATCAAGATAATTTTGTGGAATTTAGCTGAACCATAGATAAATTAACATTCTTCTAATGAATGAGACGTAATGATTGATTGCTATCAGTTATCCTATCTTGGAAATAATAACATAACCTCTAAATCAATTAATTTACATTTAGAATTGGGATTTTATTAAAGTTGCAAATTTTACAAAGCAAATTGATATGGCGTAATTGTGTGATGGCGCGGTAAGTATAGTCTAGCTGTCTGGCGAAGGGGCAAAGAGGAATATGGAAGTGGGAACGTTGACCAGGAAACGGCGTTCTGACTCGTAACCTTCAACCATGGCTGTCCTTGCAGCAAGAGCAAGAATAGATGCAAATACTCGCTATGCACGTTCGATCGAGTTATCCGTGCACTAGTTAATATAAATCAATCGTTTAAATCGGGGAGGCTATGAATGAATAAGCGACAATATCGTCTTTTATTTTTATGGCCAATCTCAGGAGTGTACTGATAACAATTAATAATGAATGAATTATAAATGAAAATTGATTGATTATATACCTACGCTTGAATAACTTTTATATGTGACAGCATGGATCAAAACAATAAATATATGAAATACAAAGTCAACAAGACATGTTATGAGCCTTTCAATTTAATTGAGAAATCAACTCAAATGAATTTATTTCGAGAAGAAAAGTATCGCAATGTTTCCGTCTCTATTATTGTTTTGAATTACAGAAATTTTACTAGATGAATTCCAATTATATTTTAAACCATGTTGAGTGAAATTCATCCTTATTTAGAAACGTTTTTGTGTCTTATATTTTGCAAATACTTGTTTTCTATATTATTTATATAATAATATGAGAACAATAGAATTTTAGTCTCACTATTTTTGAATTTGATAGGGGTATATTTATATAAATACTAGAATTTTGTACACAATACGTTTTCAAACATAATAATTCGGCTTTATAGGTAGGTATTATGTTTGAAATGTAAACAAGTTTATGTTTTCATTATTTATGGTGTTGCAAAATACTGTTGGTTGTAATATTTGTTACTTGGAATTTATATAGAATGGTACGATAAACTTTTGCTCTGCAAAATTTCACGACACTCAAGTACTTGAAAAAGTTATCCGTTTGACCCTTTGCATTCTAGAATTGACATTGACAGCGTGTATTCGCTATATCCATAATTTTGGACAATTAACATCCTTTTGTGTTAGCGAAAACGCCTCGGTAGGTTTCGCAATGCAGTTTCCTTCTCTTTGTGTGCAAATTATCATCGTCGCCTATCTTTTTTTGGACGGGCCACTTGATTTCGTATAATGCGAGCCCATGTTGAGATCATTGGCCCCTTGACATTGTCACGCGTTAAGTCAGGTAATCCCCAAGTCTGGGCTTGTCTGCGTTTGCGAACCGCCCTCTAATTTGGCTCTTTTGTTTCGCGAAAATTGTCACAACATTCAAAAATTCATGTATAAATTAAACATGAGGAGTGCCAAGATGCTGCAATATTAAGAATTCATCCCGCTTTTCAATGTTTTGGCTTAGTAGCACAGCAAATGTAGAATGTCAACATGTTAGTAAGTATGACATATTTTGGAAAATTTGATTTCAAACTACCAGTAACATATCAAATTATTAGACTGGGAGATTTGAACTCAATTTTTTCGTAAATTCTTGGGTTATTGCATTTTTATTCCTGTTTTTCAAACCTTATTACTTTTTTCCATTATTTCTACTATTTTATTATGTTCTATTACTCAATTTAGCACATTATATATATGTATATATTATTTGTATACCATTTTTCGTGACTAATGTTTATAGTCAAGGATGAAAATAAAGAGAGAATTAATAGTAGGAGAGCTAGCACCGATTTTTGGGTAGGTATTTGAGTTAACCTAAAAGCTTGTCATTTACCTCTCCTGATATATTCCAATACGGCATTGCAGACCTGTCTGGTGAGTAGCGGGGCTAAATCAACCCCTAAATTTTTAGGCGTTGGTAGCTGGAGAGTCCCACCAAAATGATCTGTCTTTTTGGGAATCTTTTCTTTTAGTTATAAATAATACTCCATTAAATTTTCAAGCTGCCTCAAATATATTTTCACAATTTTTTGCAAAATCTTTTTGCACGCGTCTGCCAATGCTGAAATTCCGATTACATCGTCTGGCTAATATTTTTCGTATTCATTAATTTTCGTATACACTGCAACATAGAGAAATTGCGTTTTGACTCAAATATATTTTTGGGGAAAAAATTAAATTTTTTAAAAATTTAGGGATTAATTTAGCCCCGCTACAAACAGCCAGGTTAGCAATTCCGTATTGGGGTATATCAGGAGAGGTATGTGACAAGTTTCCAGCTTGCCTTAAATACCTATCCAAAAATTCGTGCCAGCTCTTGGACTATAAAAAATATTAGAATAGGTTTAATAAACTTTTTTCCACGCAACCATCTGACATATGGTTATTAAGTGAAATGTCTCATGTGAAAATTAATATTTTTCTACTGAATATTCTATTAACTCGTAACACTAATAGTTCGAATTTATTTTGAAGTATCGTCTTAGTGGTTCATGTACAAGTGAAGATAATGATTGATAACATATTTTAAAGAGGTCAGAACAAATGATGTACCATTTTTTCTCAGGATATTGCTGTTAATTGTAGGTATTTAAAATGGTATCAACAATTAATTGTTTCATTTTATGTTCGACGAAGATCATTGGTTGTTTGAAAATTATCGATATTGGAAAGATTACCTCATCTTCTAGCAGAACAAAGATAATTTGAAAGCCCCTAGAACATTGAACACAGATTTAAAAGTGCACTCACTACGTTCATCTGGCAAAGTAAAAGGAAAAAAACAAGAACCAGTTAGAGCTCATATGAAAATAACGATACATACCTATAACATAAAAATGCGTCTAATGAAAGATAATTAATAATGCTGTAGCAATGACTTTATAAATCCCATTTTTTTTTGAGGGAAGAAGGGAAAAACAATTGCATGCAATCAGTGATTTCCGGTCGCCAGCGCGCGTCATTATGAAAACAAAAAACGAGCGCACATATAAGATGGCAAGTGCAAGTAGTGAAGGTCATCAGACGGGCGCATGTGCAATAGTTATAATTATATCATTGCAAGTGCCGGAGAGTGGGCCCCGTCTGGAGGGGCGGGAGGAATCGGGGTGACCGTCCGAACCAAGGTCTGTACAGGAACGTACTGAACGAGAAATATTTGCAATTCGCATAGTAAGTTCAGAAGTACCTTTTTATTGCAACCAGAAAATTTTCTTCTGTATTAATACATAATTTGACGTTATATTCGTTACATAGATTAATTGACAAAAGATGATGGCACCTTTATCGAACTTGGTATTAAATTAATTTGCAACAATTTGTCGTTTTGTCAATTAGACACGCAGCATAAATTTGTATATGGAAAATCAATATGAAAGTATCAGTCCGGAAAAACGTAGTTGGTGTTGTGAATCCTACAACAACGCTGCAGAATTCAAATTTAAACATTTAACAATTGAGAATGAAGACTATGAATCAACAATTTGTGAGTAAATAATGAAAAATAAGATGAAGAAATTGTTATATACCTAGAAGATGAAAATTTTTTAGGGCAGGACTGCTTCCATTATATATATATATATATATATATATATATATATATATATATATATATATATATATATATATATATATATATATATAATGAAAAGGGCATTTGGATGAAAAGACCTCAGAGTGTCAAAACACAAATACGATAACGGAAGAAATCAGAAAACGACGAGCAAAGTTCTATGCACGTGTTTACAGAATGAAACAGTCCAGAATACCGAAGAAACTACAGAGTGGCTAAAAGAGGTCCAAAAGGATCTACAACAGATCAATATAAAAAATCTCGAAGATCGCACTGAAATGAATGTCGCTATAAAATCGCACATGTGAAATTCGAGCAAAAGTCAAATCGTCAACCTGGAGTAAAATGGACAGATGAACGGAAGAAAGAGCATTCAGAGAGGATGAAGCGTTTTTGGGAGGCAAAAAGGATGAAGCAAAAGTCCTAATAATTGCGAATTCAAGTTCAGTCGCTCTCCTCATGGGGAACAATCGTAATAATATATATATATATATATATATATATATATATATATATATATATATATATATATATATATATATATATATATATATATATATATATATATATATAGGAAATGAAATTTGTTTGTGTTTATGGCACTGAATGAAATATTTAAGAAAATGAACACTAGTTTGACCCATTAATTTGAAAAATTCAAATTAACCAAGAGAATGTTATATTCGAGCTAGATTTGTGAAAGTGTACGATGATGTGATATATAACATCAAATCGTACACTTTAACATATCTAGCTCTACCGACGAGCTGTCGGTAATTTCAAATTTGACGGTCAATGGTTGAAGATTTTTATACTCTGATAATAAAGTGATTGCTCAAATTTAGCTGTTTTATGCTTATAGTAATAAATAGCACATCACTGTTCCTGATAATATATAACTGAGTAATGTCTATTTATTTTAACGGGGAATGATACAAAAAATGAAGGAAATGACAGGTGCTATAAAAATGATATTAAATGAGGTTCTATAAATAAAAAGAACTTTTTTTCATTTCTATGACATTACTGATTTTCATTCAGTGAATTAGGATGAAAACTACACTTCTGCGCGATGCATTGATGAAGTGGTCATTTATTCAAAAAATCTCCATCATTAGCTGCAATTATCGCAAGATAAAAAGATATCGCCTGGAGGAGCAGCCGTTTAGCGACCGGAAACAAACTTCCAGTCTGTGATAAAGGCGGTCTTGAATTCTTCATTTTGTATCTAATGAAATGAAGCAGATCTTGGCGGCATTGAATCTCATTACATCCATCTATTTTTATATATAAGCGCTTTCACTTCCTCAATTTAAAATGTATAGCTGTTTTTGAATCGTACAACTCGAGACAATCATTTATATCATATACTTAATTATTTCACGCTCTGCGAGTATCTAACACACCTGGGAGAATTTTAGTGGGAACAGAATTCATTTTCATACTCGATAGTGCTCAAGAATTACGCATATTCAATCACAATAGATAATTAACTATCAGTTTCTATTTCAAAGATATTTCAATTGTTTCACTGATCCAATTTAATAGCCAATGATTTTTGTTCAATGAACTGTAAATGCCATCATTTAATATTGGTTAGAAGTCTAGAATGCTTTACTTTTGAAGGAGCTCAGTTAAAGGGTGTTTTTTTTAGAGGTATAGAACTTTAAATTGCAATTAAACAACGATGGATCATTCGATTGACAAGAATTTTTTTTTATTCGAAAGATAATCTTGTGGCATTACATTTCAAATATAATTTCTGGCATATGACCGCCACGGCTAGCTCGGATGTAGTCCAATCTGGACGTCCAATTTTCGATAACTTTTTCCAGCATTTGTGGCCGTATATCGGCAATAACACGGCGAATATTGTCTTCCAAATGGTCAAGCGTTTGTGGCTTATCCGCATACACCAATGACTTTACATAGCCCCACAGGCCAATTCACAGGCCTTCCAAAACGTGAAATTAGGCGGTCACCAAACGTGTCTTTCAATAAATCGATTGTGGCACGAGCTGTGTGACATGGTGCGCCGTCTTATTGAAACCACAGCTCCTGGACATCATGGTTGTTCAATTCAGGAATGAAGAAGTTAGTAATCATGGCTCTATACCGATCAACATTGATTGTAACGTTCTGGCCATCATCGTTTTTGAAGAAGTACGGACCAATGATTCCACCAGCCTATAAAGCGCACCAAACAGTCTGTTTTTCTGGATGTAACGGTGTTTTGACATACACTTGAGGATTATCTTCACTCCAAATGCGGCAGTTTTGTTTGTTGACGTAGCCATTCAACCAGAAGTGCGCTTCATCGCTAAACAAAATTCGCTTAAGAAAATCGGGAACAACGGCAATCTCGTTTTCGGCCCATTCGACGAATCTACGTTCAGTAATTTAGGCGTGAGCCTATTCATGATGAATTGCCAAACCAAACTGAGAATAAATCACTTTTCAGCTGTTGAATCGGTCGCCATCTCCAACAGTAATGCCAACTTAAAGTTCTATACCTCTAAAAACAACACCCTATATTTAAATTAAGAATGTACTAGAAAATAGTTTCCCTTATTTCCAACTTGTTGCACCTGGTTCAATTCAATACTTCAGATTTCAATCCAAATGCGATTTCAATAATTATATTTTGAAGAAGTTGGTATAAAGTTCTATCTAAATGAAAGACTTAAACAGAATTTTCCACATCTAAATATTCAAGAGAAAAATTGTAATTATCTTCAAGTATCTGAAGTGTGATTTACTATCCGTAGAAGTATCATTTCATCGAGATTGTTTACTTTATCACATTGCAAAACTCTTTAATTAAAGTTAATTATTCTTTTTTAATGAATGTTTAGTTCTATAATCTGCTAGTATTCTGCAACCTATTAATTTTAATTAAGGCTAATATCATCATTCTTATGTATGTACAAATAGCTTTTCTGTGTTCAATTTATTCAACAAGGTCATGGTATTTTTCGATTGTACTTCCGAGATTTCCCATCGTCAGATAGGTCAAACTTAGTTGATATAATTAATAAAAGCTGTTGCATATTCTGTACTTTTTGAGGCCAATAGAGGTATTTGAGAGTTGTTCAAATAACATTTGTTTCAATTATCATACAAAATTCATTGAAGGTACGTCTTTTGAAGTAGGGGTGTCCAATATGTAGCCGCGAAGATTTGTTGACAATATGCTCGAAGCTGTAGTTGTAGTTAGTATAGTTTTTCTGGATTGAAAGGAAATGTTTAGTGTACCAACCCGGCGGAAGTATTGCTAAAATTGATGATAAAATGATTGGATAAACTGAATCATATAATGTTCGAAAAAGAATCTTACTTTTGATCGATATTTCGACTATTATGTTCATATAATAGTCCCTTTATTGTTTTCGAGAGAATGTAAAATTGGTTGATTGTTCTTTCAAGAATGATCGGTAAGACGTTTTTATGGTCAAATAAGGAAATAGATTTAGTGGAGGAAGAAGGACTTTACTTCTAAAATGTCGATATTTAGAATGAATCATTTGTAATATACTGGTTTAACTCATTCTTATGGAATAAGTTCAGAGATACTTATATTTTATATGTTGGATTCATTATTAAATGGTCTTTTTTTCAATAAAATTCTTGGGGAAGTCAACGAGGAAAATTTGAGATTACTGTATGGAATGCGATCGGCGATAAAATTTTATTGCTTTCCCTCTTCCAAGCAAACCAGCAGTATTAACTTGGAATTATTATTTATAATTTTTCTGAGAAAAAAGTATAAAAATTTCTGTATACACTTATTTACTGGTGACTACGAATATCGTAACGATCTTTTGAAGTAGATAATTTTTGATGCATAATGGATCTATGAATCCGCGAACATGTTCAAGCCGATTATGCGATTCGAAAACGGCCGAATAGCAACGACGATTTCAATGGAATCCGTCCAATTTCCTGCAGCATTTAATTATCTTTTTCCTGCACGGAACACATTTATCCTTTCCCAGAGAGATCGCCATCATGACCATACTGAAAAGCACGCCTGAAAGATCTGCAACAACTTGCCCGCTGCTGAATGCAGGTTCGGGAGCAGTTATTTCTCTATGGCCATCGGCCATATCCGAGTAGAAGAAGAACGAGATTGGATGATGGCAGCGTTCGAAGAGCGCGTGTAACTGCTGCAGCCAGGACGACCTTCGGTTTGCGGAAAGTCGCAAATAGAGTCGATGAACTAGTGACCGCGAGTCACGTTATGGAGATGCAGACATTAGCCTCCATTGTTGGACGACTGTAACGTTTGATCTCCAGTTTTTTTCTGATTACTCGGAATCTTCGCACAATATAGGTTATCAAAACAGGAAATGATCTATTCAACGCATCTTCTATAGACTCTTGTATTAATAACAGGAAGGACAACAAAATACCAAGAATAACTCCATTTTATTGTAGAAATTTTTAAGATGCAAGTCATAAATGACAGCAGTCATATCGAAATTAATGTCTATGTTATTGCCCAAATTTCATCAAGATTATATTTTCTGTAACATTCCCAGAATTATAAATGACGTATTCATTTACATTTTGAGTTAATTTATGGAAAATGTTGCGTCAAATCAAAAGTGAAAATAAAAAAGCTTTGAAAATGAAGTTTGACATCTGTCAAAATGAATATTTTAGACAGATATTGACTGTTATTAGGTTTGGGATGTGTCTGAGGCATAAGACAATAAATGCTATTGCTGCATTATAAAAAAGGTTAATTGGAAAACGAACTTATTGCAAAGGTCAATATCGAATATGACATAATATTACGCATTTGAAATCATGAACTCATCAATTTAATGGAACAAAGTTTTAAGAATCAATATAAAAATAAAACATTTCATTAATTTTGTCATAATTTCATATAATACCCAAACGTCTAAGACTAGTTTCAATAATTGAGATATTAAGGATTAAAATTGATACGAAAGACCTACTGTAATTTTACTCAAGAAAATTTAAGGCCCAAATATATTTCTATTTGGGAACTGAACGAAGTTGCCAAATAATACAATCGATTCGGGCAATCTCGCAATTTTCCATCATTTAAATATCGATGAACAAACATATTTGAAACATCGTCTGTTTATACCTCACCTACTAATCTCAATGCCTAATGTAATTACACACCAGTTGATCACCAAACAAGCTATCTGCCGGGTATGAAGGAAGTAGTAGTATACTACGAACAGCTAACTGACCTATCCTAGAAAACAACTTCACAGACTCGACGATGATGCATCAAGTTGGCCGGTTGAGGCAGTGAGTCTAGGAACTAGACGCTGCGGTAATTCACTTGTTTCCTATTCCCCTACTTGTCTAGGACGACCAGGTACTGTTATGTTAGAAATATCGCGACTTCCATGTGTCTATTGTTGATCTATTCAGTACCGGATTTTGGTAAATTCTAAGCATATTTGCGGTCTGTGGAGCGATAAGAACAATTCGATATCTTCAACCAATACAATTCAATTTGACATTCAATCAAAATGTGTTCGACATTTGAAATAGAAAACTCTATATATACATTATGTCACGTCATTGTGAATTCATTAGATTGACGTGACATGAAATTAGCTACTAATACAGATATAACCAGTTTTGTTCGTAGAGATACTAATTCATATTTAAATTGCTATATTATAAAATATATTGGTACATAACCTCTAAATAGCAATGTCACTTTGTGTATTTTGAAATTTGAACTTAATCACAGTGTAATATGTATCGCGGTAGATCACAGAAAGTATGACATCATCGAATTTAGCACGGCCATAGAAGCCTAAAGAGGTTACGAAATCAAAATATTCTGGAATGGAAATGATTTAAGAAGATTGAGGACAGATGTTCCAAGAATCAATAACTAATAATTTTGAAGCAAGTTTTGCTAAACTCGATCGAGAAATTCTATGAATGGAAGTGAAGAAAGAACATGAAATATGAGATCTCGAACAATTCACGAGGTATTTCATTTAAATTTTACAAAGGCCATTTTACATTTTTTCATTATTTTTCGATTACTTAAAGAATACACCCTGATACAAATGATTCAAAATGAAAATTTCATAGAGAAAGTATGTTTTGATTTTCGACTAGTCTAGTGTTGATATATTATTATTAGTGTTATATATTATTTGCCACTATTTTCACCTTTAACAGGAAATCATCAAATAAGAGACGAAATATGAGGAATAAATTGAAGGAACTGACAGTTACTCATCGGCCCCTACAAGCATTTGACAGTATTTTTCAATTTAAATCAGCGAGACGTATAAAAAACGATTGATGATAGATAAACATATTAAGCAAAAAACAGACTCTGAAAATGGAAAATCACTTAATGATTAATATTGATTAAACACACTGATCTTAAAAAAATCATAATTTAAATATGATAACCACAAAACTGTCAACAAAAAATATGTATATGTATATATATATATATATATATATATATATATATATATATATATATATATATATATATATATATATAATTCAGAGAATTTGAAGGTGAATTATTTATGGCATTGTTATCACTTTGTTTCTAATTTGCAATTATATTTATACCACCCAATGATTATTTCAGATAAATTAATTTCTAAATGGTCCATGATAATTACCAATTCAGATATAAGTACAATTTTTGCAATATTAAGAGACTGAGCTCTATCACCTTTGGAATTCGAACGTGATATTCTTATCCTCGTGAACAATTATCTGTCTGGAACACATTTTTGAGCTAAATTCAAAATAATTTATTACATACTGCATTGAAAACAAAAACACTTACACAATTATTAGTTGCACCAATGTAAATAGTTAAAGATCTGTGAACTTTGAGTAAGAATTTGTTTTTTATTTGCTCGAGGTAGATATTATTTTAGCAATTATTCATTTATCTCAGTTTTTTAGATACATCGTACATTATGCATGTTGTATCGTCGTCAGTACTTAAAAATTAAGCTCAGTTCAAATATCGTACTGTTGATAAGCATTTAAATTGGGAGACGATAACCTTCCAAAACACTGATCTTGGACACCAAAATAACATTTGCGCCACTTTGACTGATACGATTAATTTCAGTAAACATGGAGATGTCGTATATAAAGTTTAATATTATTGGAACAACGAAAAATACTTGTTTCACAATTGAAACAATATTTGTTCAGGGTTTTGCGTAGATTTGAGATTTATAGATAATGACCTGACGACCTCCAGCGATTCCAAAATCATTCTTCACAGAACCATTACCACCTGCAAGACATAACAATCGTATTGTAGGTGTTTTGGCTATATCCGGCAACGTACGACATTAGTTGTTTCCGTTTTAAAAATTGGAAATTATTTTGTATTCGCGTTAAAAAAGTAATAAATTGTAGTAAGAATTTAATTAATTTTATATAGATTTCTAATAAAATAACTTTTCTCTGCACAAAAGGATACAATCAAGCTATAAAAATCGTCAGTTATATGTATACATAGATGCTTTTTCGATTGAAGCTTATAACAAAAATAGAAAACAAACTGCAGTTGAGAACTTTTTTCAATTTATGTTTCAAGTTAATTAGTGCTGGTGTTATTAATTTTCAATTAGCAACACCAGTCTTCACGTGATGTATTAATATCACTTATCAATTGGAAAAAAATTCAAAGTAGAAAACCACTTTCATTCAAAGCGAATCTGTTGAAAGAAATTGAAAATTTCATGATTTCATGACGTAATTCACATCCAAAAATTTCTAAATGTTGAGATTGATAACTAAGTTATTATTTATTTATTTATTTAAATTAACGTGTCTCGACTACTTGGACATTGACACATGGTACAATTTATACAGTTTCATGTAATACTGTTAATGCTACAGATACTTAAATATAATTGACAATTTAATTGTAGTTAAATTAGATGGAGCTGTTATTTTTTCTACATGTGTATGTAATGTACATGTTCTACACAAGGTTGTATAAACCACATTTCTCGATAAATTTTAGTGTAACTTCGATTTGGGCCCTTGTGCTCAAAATGTCTTTGATGTTGTTTTTTAGTCCTAGTTGGTTACGAACTGTCTCATTTTTTGGACACCAGATGAGTATATGTTCAACTGTACGGGTGATATTATCACTGTCATTATTTATATCACATTTCATGTCATTAACTTAGATAACTAAGTTAATTTTGAACCAAATTGTAGCATCTTGCTATAATTTCTAGAAAATTATACAAAAATATAAAAAAAGTTCAGAAAATTGGCGGATACTCCATTGGGCATTCAAATTAAAAACTTTTCTGTTTTCCAGAAAGCATTAATTTCACATACGTTACAAGTTGATTTTGATTTACTTTATATGGTTTTATATTTTATTGATTTAGTATAATATTCTCAGTTGTTACTGCTGTTATTTTCTGTTTAACCTAGTATTTTTTGGCTGTTTTCATATTACTCGTATAGTAACAGTATATTAATAATACACTGTTATTAATATACTGTTACTATTATTGCAATACTGAATCTTGATTGAATATAATCGAAGATCATTCGAGATTATTCTATTTAATCACCGATATTAGTTAACGACGTTGTTTAAATAAATAATCACAGTGATGTTGAAAAAACTGCATAAATAGTTCAACGACACGATCTTAGTACCTACAAGCGGAATGTTTTTTAAATGACCTTAATTTATCAGGAAAAAACGATAAGGATCCAGTGTTACCACTTACCGAGAGGAAATTGATTACTTATTTCGCAATATCAATTTGAAAAACAAATGTGAATCCAATAATTTTTATCCATGTTTTTCATTGTGCAGTTCAAAGGAGCTAAGATTCATCGGAGTTAATTGCAATGTTTACAATATGTTTTTATATACAATTCGTATTGCACGTATACACCCGGGCAGTATTGCAACATCACAACTAATGGCTAAAATAAGCATGCGGATAAGATATTGAGTGAATTGAGAATGGGAAGAGGATATCAGATAGTGCGAATGAGAAAAAAAATCTCCGATGCAGTTGAAAAACAATTTTGAAGGAGCAGTAAATTATCTTGTATACTAATAATAATTGTGAATTTCCTAATGATATGTAAAGATAACAACACTGGAATATTTTTGGTGGCGCCACCAATTTAGCGATCACGTGGACAGCGCTAGTTCAGTGAAGGTTGCCATACATGAAATGAGTTCAATGTGGAAGTACTCAAGTAATTGCAATAGATATTTATGCTACCTGAGCCCAATATTACTGAATCTGCTCATATTCTTTTTGTATCCCTCCATATCGTCTTTCTGAAAGCTTATTTTCTTATACTTCATAATTCATTAAATTAAAAATTGCAGTTGAGCCGCACGACGATTAGACTTGTAATTTTGTACAAAGTATTTCTATTGATTATCTTATTATGGTTCAATGTGAGCACTAAACTCACAGACATACACAAACGTCTAGCCTGGATTCGAACTCAGATCTTCGTCACTTATTAGACCAACCTTTTCATCTTCTACATTCAATTTAAAAAATCTCTTGGACTAGTAGAGATTTACTTGAAATGCTTCACTGTTTTATTCTCAATTTCGTATTGTTTTGAAATTTGAAAAGCATGGGATGTGTCCGCTCTATTACATATGGGTTTCTGGTATATTCATTACTGTAGATTGTGTAAAATATAGTCTTGTGACTATTCTGATTTCATCTAAAATAGTATCACGAACGGAATATCAACACTTCAGCTTCTGGTGTGTAAGTTAATTACATATTTCCCCATATATATGGGGTTCCATATATATATATATATATATATATATATATATATATATATATATATATATATATATATATATATATATATAAAGAAGTTATAGGTCAGCTTATGTTTTTTTGAAGAGTATTTCTTTATTTCAGTTAGTATCCATTAAAGGAGGCCGATAGTCAGTTTTATTATTGTTTTATAATAGCTTATTACTTTTAACAAGTTAAACAATTCTATTTAATCTTCCTTATTAGTTTGTATTTTCATATGACTTTATTTGTTTCTTTATCTCTTATGTACAGTTCTACTACTGTTTTATTACTAAGTCCTGATTTATGTTTGGTAGTTAGAAGCATATTTTTGAAAGTAAAATCTTCATCTTTATAGTTTTTCGTCCTAATAAAGCAACTACGCATAATTTTGATAAAATGATTTAAGTAGTACGAAATAATGTACAATGTACATTAATAAAACTATAATAATAATAAATTAAACGTTGAAATTATCCAATTCTAATGATTTTATGAATGTTTATAGACATATCGGTTGAAAAGACGTAAAGGTAGGATGAAATTCTGAATAATTAATTCTATTGTTAAATTTGGATTTTTTCAGAATAAATTATTGTCTTCGTAACAGAGGGAGAAAACTACATTAATTTACATTTTTTATTCTTGTTAGGTTTAAGAGGAAATACGGTTTAGTCATTGTTCAGGCTTCAAATTTATTTTCAAAAGATCAGCAGCAGATTATTAATTTGCTACCTCGCATTTCGTTTGAATAAATAATATTGCTTTATAACAGTTACATTTGTAACATTTGTGTTGACCATTAAAATGATAAAAAAAAGGGTCAAAAAGGGCATATAATTTATTTTTATGGTATAAAATATTATATTTAAACAACTGGGCTGGTTAAACTGAAAAGCTATAAAAAACTATGGAAAAATTTTAGAAAATTTTGAGAGGAATCTTTCTTTTAAATGGAAAGTATATAACGCTACATTACATAAAACTGAATATATTTTCATATAATAAAGTCGTTTGAATATCCACAATACAATACATAAATAAATGTATCCACAAACTCAAAATAAATAATCATATGCACAACCAAACTAAAGGGGTTATTACGTTAAAATATAAGTATATATATATATATATATATATATATATATATATATATATATATATATATATATATATATATATATATATATATATATATATATATATACTTATAATCAAAACATAATCAGAATTCAGTTTGAAACGAAAACTGTTGAAATGAAATTCATCTGCAACAGTAAAACATTTGTGAGCATCAAATACAGTAAATAATATACCAGAATGATGAGAAACAACAGCGTGTGTGCTAATATTACGTATGTAATTTTTAATACTATATAATAGATGTCAATTCGTTAAATTACATAAAATAGTGAGCTTTCTGATACTAAAGATTGCAACAATGTTTTTAATAACTCGTTGGATGAAATTGTTGGGTCATTTTCGAGAAATCAAATTTCAATATCACGAATACCGAGGCTTATTATACTGAATTCGATTTCACAAAGATCGTAGAATAATAACGCAATTTGAAACTATTCCAAGTGTGAAACGACGTGGAGGAAAGTAATGCCGGATTCTCGGTTAGAAACAGAAATTTCTGAGGCGAACATTTCACCGTATCTATTTTCGTTTACTCATTATGACTTTGACTAAGGTCAGGGTTTTATATAACTCCGATATTTCGACGTTGCACATGAAATCGCTCTGATAATATCGTATTTTTTATCAACTTGATTTGCGACCTTACCAAACATGTTATTCCGTTTTTGTATTGACTTGGACAACTGGATATATGTTATCAGTCGAAACTTCCTCCATAATAAAAATGTTGCTTAACTTGTTGGAGAGATAAACACGGTGTAAATATAATACTGTCCTTTCTCCAGGTTTATAATTCAGGGAGGTTTTATAGATTTTATCTATTAGATTATTAATGTTTCACATTTGAATATAGCCTCGCTATAATTATTTTTTGAATAATTCGTCGAAAAATTAACGAAACATAATATAGTATACTTTTAATATTGAATATTAACAAGTGCGATGATATGAGCACGATAACTACTTGTTCAATTTTTCTGCTTTCTATAAATAGATACACGTTTACTATCGAATATTTTGCTCTTCAAGAATTATTCATATTATTACCTATTCAACCTATTCCCGCAGTTAAGACTTGAAATTGCAATGAAATATATTGACGTGATTCGTAATACCGTTAATATATGTAATTTATATATATATATATATATATATATATATATATATATATATATATATATATATATATATATATATATATATATATATATATATATATATATATAAGTAAACCTAAATAATATATAATAATAGTTTAGTGAGTTTGTTTTTGCAATTTTTCTTTTGACTAAAAATCGTCATTCGTAACAATAACAGATAGGAAAAATGGGAAAAACTATTTCCGTTTTCGTTACAAAAAAAATTTTTATGAAAAATTTGAAAAAACGTCGATTTTATGAGAAATATTGAAAAATTCTTCGATTTTAATTATTCCCTATTACTAGGAATAATGATTTAATGATATTCTATAAAAAATGCCAATTTGGAGGCAGATAAACTAAAAAAGGGATACAGCAGATGTAGAAAGTCATGTCCGGTAAGTGACATTGTTGATTGAATGAATTGTCACATGGGCCAGTAAACAAACCGAAAATAGAACTGACGCAGTATGGGGCCCCCTTGGTTTCGAGTTGGCCTAGGTTATAGCTGCCTATATTTATCTAGTATAAGTAATACTAACTGCATCTCAAATTACATCTCACCGGGTTTCAATAACAATATTTCACATTTTTCGAATTCTTAATTGTAGAATATTATAAGCTCCACTATTATTTGTACCTCTTATGTAACTAATATTGGTAAGATTATTGAGAAAGTTGCGTAGGGAAGTAGTATCTTCTAAATTTAACTTTGGTTTGAGTGAGTAAAGATAAGAACTTTGGCATAACGCCAAAGTGTATATGCCTCCATAAAATTCTATCTGAATTTGCAACAAACAATTTTCCAACAATATATATATATATATATATATATATATATATATATATATATATATATATATATATATATATATATATATATATGAAACAATATTTAGAATTTTCTCATCGTTTTCGTTTCGAAGTACTACTTCTTTATCAAATTCTGAATTCTTATCTGTATTAATCCAGCATTTGATAAAGAAGTAGTTCTCCGAAACGTCGTCATGCGTATTTCATATTAAATTATGAGAAAATTGTAAATATTGTTTTATTATGGATATTAATTTTCTCCAAGTATCGGCCTCATCAATTATATCAATATATATATATATATATATATATATATATATATATATATATATATATATATATATATATATACATATATAGATAAATAAGGTAATTTCCCGACCGTTTGATACTTATGTAGAATTCAGGTAATGGAAGTAATCGGTCTGGTGAAGTTTTCAAAACTCCTTTATTCATTACAATTCTCGATATTTCGACAGTTTTTTTGGGCCTAGTTCAGGAGAAAAAAACGATAATTAGAGTTTATGCAGTGATAATAACAGAAGTAACATTTATTCAACAAACGTATTCAAGACGTATTACTTTACTTTATATATATATATATATATATATATATATATATATATATATATATATATATATATATAAATTGAAATTATACAAATTATTAACATGCGAGTTTGCTTATTTTGAACAATTATTTTATCTCGATTACAAATATTTCCCTTCTCAAATTAAACGAGATCATTCGATAATAAATTTCACGAAAAATGAGCAGATTTATTGCACATGATTTCATCAGAAAACTCTTCAGTTAATCAACTGAAATTATTAGCCTAATGTTAATGTTATCATTTGCGGGTTCCTAAGTGATAGCGTTTGCATCATACTGAAATTTGTGATCAGCTTAAAATCGCTGAAGGAAAATATTCGGTAAAAAAATATTTCTACATAGAAGGATATTCCAGAATTTTGAAATCTCCGAGTTCAATCGAAAAATGTTTATATTTTCAAGCATAGAAGTTTTTATGCTATTAAATTTTTTTTATAACAAATGTTCAGGATTGATTATATTTCAGAATATATTGGGCGAATATTTCAATCACTTTGGCGTATCAACTTATATAGCAAATACATACAATATTTTTCCCAATCAAACTATGAACAAATCACAGAAAAACATTCTAAAACTAATGATTGTGTATTTCAAATAACAGAACAAATTGGAATTGAAAATATTACATATCAAAATCAATAGACGAATGAAAAACCAGGCTTATAACGAATTTTTCGATAATTTGAGCTGAAAGATCCACAATATTAGTGCCTCCTTGTTTACTGGAAACTCATTCAATATTTATAGGAAGCTTTCCAGAAAGTAAAATAAGGAAAATACCCTCTATCCATATTTTCCGTAATTGGGTACGTATTTATTTGCTCTTTCGCTTCCGATTTACGTTCGCATGAAATACGAGATAAGTGGGCATATTACATGAAGAAATATGTCTGATAAACGCATTATGAAAATATACTTGAATATATTCAAATTGAGTCTTTGGGAATCAGGATTTCAATTTCAACCTATACTCATTTTTGATATACAACCAATTAGCGTTAACGTAAACTATACCAGGAATTCCCAACCAGTAGAACGAGCCCCACTTGGTGGGCGTAGGGTGATCCAAAAAGGCCCGCGACTAGCGGTTAGGTGTTTATTGTCCATTAGGTTGTCATTTGAGTTCAAAAAAGTTTTCATTGTTTGTTTTGTTTCCGTCGTAGTTGAATTCGGGCAGGAGGCGTAGTATTTAAGCGTAAACTTTAAAAAGGCGCATAGGTTGGGAACCCCTGAACAAGGAGACATTTATGTGAAATATTATATGTGCCACGATCGAATAAGTCAATAGATTATTGGAAAAAATTAAATGTACGAAATATCTGATAAAAAATCAGCATACATCATAAGATGTATCACATCAAATAAAGCAACCATCATAATTCGTTAATTTCTTAAACTTTCTATGCGATGGTAACATACTGGGCAAGTAATGAAAATCGAAACATTAACAAAAAAAAAGAAGAGCATATTTAATAATAAATATATTTGACGAAAAAACGAAAACACCACCAATTACTCTTGAGAGTGAATCTTCATCACGTTGCCAAGCACATCGACCTTGTTGGAAATACTACACAGCGCTGTTTCATTCATGATGTTAATCATCAGTGGCATATTTCACATGTTTTCAATATACGGAAAACATTTAGTGCGTACACAACAGTGCGTACTTCCAAACAAATATGGCAGGCTTAGGAGACATTTCATCCAAACACCTCGACGATTTCTGTAGTCTTTAAAGCCTGTCACCTTTGTATGGAAGTACGCACTGATTTTGCCACGAACACTGTCTACCATATTAGAGATAGTTCATATTGTTACTTCGATAGAGGGATGATAACGTGAGTACCACGTGAAATGTTTGTCGTATTTTGAAGAACATCGAATCTTGATTGTTTGCATGCATGCCAATGGTGCTTCCCATAATAGGATGAAACAGCGCTGTATGGTATTTGAAAAAGTTCGATGTGCTTCGAAAATTGCCAAATATTAACTCTCGAAAGTGATGGTTCATGGATTCGTTGACAATAATCTACCGTCAATGATGGAATATTTAATGACTTACTTGTCGTGAATGGTGGGTAGAATTGCTGAGGTATGTGGCCTGTCGTCCTTTGCGTGGTGTGGTGAGCTGCTGAAGGTGTCCACGACAGAGGATGTCGACTGAGAAAGTTGCCTACAGGCGAATGTAACGACGGTTGCAACCTGGACTTCAACTCATCGGTAGACGTGTGACCGCTGGAGGAGCTGTCCACATCCGAAACCCCTGAGTCGGCTGGACTTGGAGGCAGCGACCCTGCAACGTGTCGAAGAATTTCAGAGGAGAAATTGGCATGAGTATCAAGCAAAACTGAAAGACTATTTAGAAATAGGCTGAAAGAAATTAAAATAGTACTGGATCGCGTGTGAAGTAGCCAACTGGGCTACTTGTTGTACAAGTTTTTTATATGGGGTTTCTGAAATCAAATTTTCGAATAAATGCTTCATTCAGTTAGTTAAGAACACCTGATATTTGGTTCTGAACATCGTAAAGATCTGTGATGAATCTAAAATCAGGAAATATTATAGGAACTCGATCTTGCTTGTTGTTTTCAAAATGTTCAGGTTGTTACAATGCTACATGCATTTTTGAATCACACTATAACCTCTGAAAATTAGATTTATTCCCAGATCTTTTCAGCATATACTGAAATCTTCTATTGTTGAATATTTTCAAGTGCAAAATAATGTCTTTTGCTCGTAAAAAGAATTCATTTATTTATTTATTTTATTTTGATTACAACGTGCATATTAATGAAATTAACAGATGTACTGAATTTGGGAATTTAGGAGTAGATTTGATACAAAATTAATTTTTGCTATCCACGTAAACAACAATGTTTCAAGTTCTAACAAAACATAAGGTTTTGTAATTAGAAATTTCAAAGTACCTACTGTCTCAATTTGAATCAACTATCTTCTGTAAAATACCTTAATACTATTAGAATTGGAATACGATAGTGTCGTTTGGAGTCTGAGATACGTGTAAGAAATCTTGAATCTGTTAAAGAATGTTTTTTGAAATATTTGTGGGCTTGCTCTGATTGAGTTTATCCAGAACAATGTGTAGCCCATGAGTTACTCACCACAATATTTCATGTTCCATGTTTTCGTGTGTTTTTCTCGTATTTCAATATTTTGGTTTCAAATTACCAGATGAAGCCAATTTTTGCCAAGTGTATATGGCGCACTTTTATATGCGGTCTTCCAGTTTTTTACTAGCCGAAAAGGAATTGAGGGAACTGTAAAACATATTGGACATGTCCATCCATGGGAAAAGGTTTTCTAAATTCAGAGCATTGATTAATTGAGTTCTATTGTTAACTACAATGTCCCTTTTTCAATTCAAGAAATAGAAGCGACGAAGTCGCCGAATTTCCTAAGACATTGCCACGGTGAATACCTCACGGGCCTATTAGTCATGCATGCCCAACTACCCTCATCCGGCAGTAAATAAACAACGCACACCCTTCCCGATTCCCGGCATGTGCAACCCGTTCCTTTGTTGCCCTCTAACCTGTTTCAATTCCGCGACTCCATCCCTGAATGTCCGGTCTGACCTGTCGACCTCACTGTCCATTAATCATATCTATTATAAGGAACGGGGTCACCCATGAGTCCATCCTGGGTTGGCCAAACTAAATCCTCATTGTCGACCACTACCCCTATTCGGTTAACGAATTTTCTGACCGATTTTAGAGATTCTCGATTATGTCGTTACCTACGTTGACCGTTGGTTACTTTGATGGCTATTTGCTGCTGAATTGAAAGAGGTACCACGTGAGAACTTTGGTTGGTTTTGGTTGTCGTTTCGACTCGACTGTCGTTCTCGGATTGTCCCCAATTTGCATAAGCATTCACCGCTGAAGATGTTTTGATTTATTTTGTGTTAGTGTCCTCGTGAAACCTTTGTTTTCCAACGATAAAATACCTCCTCATACAATGGTCGATATATAACGGAAAAAAAACCTTTGATGAGTAAGAGTTCTAGTACTGGATGATAATAAATGCAATTACATACTTTTTATGAAGTAGTATAAATGCTTATATTTATTTTGAAACAATACATAGGTTCTTACTAATTAAAAGATCTTATATTATTGCACCACGATCGATTGGGGATAGGAGTTTGAATCTTCGGTTGAAGGCTATACTTTCACTTCGATACTTCTATTCTTATCCTTAAAAAACTATTGAAAATTGATTTTGATTCGTGTACATTACCAATAATAAGCAAGCTCATACAATTTATATAAGAAGTGTATCATTAGATAGGGTACTGATTGGAAATATGATGGATTGAATCCTGAGTATAAATAGATGATTTTTTATTAAATCCTATTGATAAAATTGGTTTATTGTCCTAGTTGGAGGACGTTTTACTTCAAAAATGTAGATATTTTCAAGTAATAAAATTATATATATTTTAAGGATACAATACATTAGAATCAAAATAGTTTTGTACCATATTTGATCTGGAATATTTAGAAAAAAGGAAATATATATAATAGCAAAATAATTCCCTTCATATTCATTAACAAAATACAATCTGTCTCGAGTACCATCCTCTGATCTTAATTGACATTGATAATAAATAATTTCAGAAAATAATAAAAATTCCAAAGTATACAACAGTTTTATTACTTAACTGTCATAATAAATCCATTATCTGCCCCCGTTGCTTATTGTTGAGGAATATAAAACACATTCAACATTATTTATTCACTTCTTTTATGTGACCTATTTAGGAAGATGATAGTGCTTTTTATCTTCAAGATGATGTTTTTTACATTTAATAAGAAGAAACTGTCCTTTATTTATGATATGCCGAGAATGGCATCAATGAAATAATAAATCTGACATTGTCACAATATGAAACGAAATAAATTTATCAAAATCACGCAATTGTTATTATTTATTCCCAGAAAATTACTTACAATGAATTAACAACTACTGCATTCGTCATAATGTTACCACTCCTCTAAATGGAAAAGAGGTCAATGCCTAACTTTTTATCTGTTTAGGATATTTATCGCACGTTATGTAAATTTGCAATTAAAATTACTATTTTATTAAACAGTCAACTTTACGACGTACACATATTATGTCGATAATTTTTTCAAAGATTGAATAATTGTCTCCAGGACAATGGCTCGACTCAGTTGGTAGTTCTGTGACTTAAAAATTGACTCGACTATTTAAATAAAAAATGTCATATTCATAGATATGTCTGATGCATTTTATAAAAAAATATGAACAATGAATGACCTTGTATATGGTATAAATTGTAAACACTTGGTTAAATTTGACAAATTCTTTCAATAAACTTCATATATGTTTCGGGCTACTAAACCATTATGAAGACTACGATAGATGCCAAGATTTTATAACAATTTCAAACTATTCGACTACGTGTTGTGAGGAATCAATCGACCAAGTCAATTATTTTTTATTTTAAGCAGTTTGTGCATTTATCCTCCAATATCTCAACAATA
Source organism: Henosepilachna vigintioctopunctata (assembly GCA_030704895.1). Classification (NCBI taxonomy): domain Eukaryota; kingdom Metazoa; phylum Arthropoda; class Insecta; order Coleoptera; family Coccinellidae; genus Henosepilachna; species Henosepilachna vigintioctopunctata. The sequence goes on along the minus strand of JARQZJ010000093.1, from coordinate 8,425,810 downwards.
ATCAAAATTTATGGAGTGTTTCTAACTATATGTCTTCCCGTATGTTTTCTGTTTCCACAATTTGCTTCAATCAACTGGTAGAAATACTTTTGAAGAAGAACTGTGTTGGAATAAGTATTAAACTACCATAGAGAGCATTTTTGTTGTTAATTTGTATTATCCGTTTTTATAGTAGAAGAATATATCTGTAACAAATTTCATACTACATAAAATACTACTGTTCGAAAAGAAACTAAACCGGTAATGTCTACTCCAAGCCCCGTGAAAAAAAATTGTTCTTCACACAAATCGTGTAATTTTTCGGACTCATAAAAGTAGTCTACGTGGCATTCCTGACTCTGCAGAAATTCCACAGTATCCATTCAGTTGTTCTGACCTGATTCAGCAACAAATGTCATCCAGATTTCCGAACATCTAAACGTTTCTTACTATAATATCTATATTTATTCTATATATCTAAATTATATTTACCTACCTACTTAATATTAGTAATATGGACATATGGATTGACAATATGAAACTTTTTATGTTTTTTCCATTGCAAAACTTAATGCTGTTAATTCAAAATATATATCTTTCATTCAAAATTTATTTGATATTTCAGACAGTTTATCATTATATGCAATTAACATCAACAAATTAACTGTATACTCAATCTACAGATAACAATTTTCTTTAATTTTTAAGTTCAAACGAAAAAATTAAATTGATTATGAGAATCTTATATTGATCAATATTAATATGTATATAGATTATAAATACAGAGGAAGCTCGATTATCCTAAATAATGTGGATCCAATATAATCGAAATTTCGGTTAATTTTTTTTCGGAAGATTTTTCTGTTAAATAGGAGTACATCATTAGATTGATTTAAGGGAAATATGAGACTTAATATGGAATATAATACAAAAATTTATGCATTTATTCGAGAGGAATAGTATAGAACCAATAGATTATTTTATTTTCAATAAATGACACGGATGTTTCGCTTATCTCTTGGTGAAACATTATGTTAAAAACAATAAATTAAAATTAACACACTTGGTTTAAGTTTCACTAAATATATCAAAAAGTTTACATATGTTTCGGGTGGTTAAACCATTATCAAGAGTAAGTATACTTAGTGAAAATTAAGTGTGCTAATTTTAATTTATTGTACTTATTCAACATTATATGCATATGTATATACATACGTTATATGTATATACTTATAACGTAGACATTCATAAACAATATGTTGAAAGCAACGTAAAATAAAAAATATATTACATATAACCTATTTTTTACTTTGCTATCTTAAAAATGTGGCAATTTTCAGTTGCACATGCACTTCTCTATTTAGCCGCAAAAGCTTTAACGTTTCATAAAAAAACATCGGCGGCAGTCGCATTTTCTTGTTGTTATTTTCACGAGTTAACGCCAAGACCTCTAGTCCTTCTGATTGTGACATTATTTAGACCTTTTTGTTGGGGAATCCCAGAAGAGTTTCGTATAACACAGATTCTTTCCGTTACTCGGAATTTTTGTTTTTGGATAGTATATTTCGGATAAACCGGATTTCGGAAAATCGCAATTCGACTATATAAAATGGAGGACACCCTAGTATCATTTTACTATCTCTTTATGTTTACATCTTTCCGTTTGAATACCTCTACTGTAGGTACTCATTTATAGACTGTTTGTTTGTATGCAAAAGCCTTCTATAATCCTCAGACATCCTTTGTCCACATCTTGTAAATGCATCTATCCTTAAACTTTCATGTGTTTTTTGCAGTCGGTATGAGTTACATTGTTGTGATACAGATAGTGGACCAATTTTATTGTGACCGATCCATATCAGGTGTTAGATCTTTTGTAGAAGTTGGTTCTAATTATATTGTGAACAACACCGATATCTGACCGTTCTCTTACCTCCAGGTACGACACCTTTTCTTAATGCGATAAACCTCTTTACATACCGACTCTTCCTAATCCACTGTGAGATCGGAAGGCCGGTAGGAACTGAAACCTTCTGCAAATAATAAGTGAAGAGGTTGATCCATTCAAACTTACCTGGACAATTATGGTAACCGAATTCATTTAACTTTTGTTATGTAAGATAATTGAAGGTGTTGTTTAATGTAGTACAATTTAACTGTTTCAACTTTTGTTTGAATACATACTCATATTTTATCAAGTACTGCAAAATTTAAATTACTCGCATCTTAGAATGCTACATGATATTTCCTACTTCTAACGATCATTTCATTTTTATAACTCGACACTGATACAGTACCTAGTAAAAATTTTGTATCAATTTTAACTACTAAATTAATTTATTCTAGCAGTAATTATTTCAGAAATATTGATACTCTTTCCTAGAGTTGAATTTGTTTGAATATGACTTTCCGACAAAGTGGTTATATATCGGAATTTTTTAATTCAACAGTGCAATTTAAAAACTTCTATTTATCGTTTGAAATTGTTGAAATTCTTTATTTGTATTGTTCATCGAACATATTCGTTTTGATGTTAACCACTAACACTGGATGCATATAATAAAAATCAGCAGTTCGGATATATCTTGAGAATATAACATTTTTCTGCTTCTGACTATTTTATTGCTTATATGAATTGTAATTAGCCTTTATTAAATTTGATTTTTTCTTCGAAAGTCGAAATTGAAATCAAAAAGCTCACCTTGAAAAGAATTAGTTGGAAAAGTAAATTTTAAAATCAAGCAGAGTTTTCAATTTCAGAATAAGGATATTCACGTCGAGATTTTAGTTAGAAATGAAGTAAAATTCCGTGTTATGTATTTTGTAGCTTCCTGTTCGTGATAATCCATTCGATTCAAGCGAAGTAGAAAAATAATTTTACGCTTGAAAAATTAGTTTCCGCTCTCTGACGGTTAGTAAACAACAGTTACTTTGAAATTCAACTTTACCTTTTCATAATTTCTGAGACAATGAAGTTTAATAATCGACAGTGGAGTTCTTCATTTATATTAACGTTGGAAGAATTGGTTTGTTTTTCTTTATCTTCTGCTCTAATTGTTCGAAATGTTTGGCACCTGTTTCGAAATCTGATTCTTATATTTCGATTTGCTTGTAAATGTTGAGTTGAATATTATTTGTAACGTTAACGATTTCTATATGCAATCTTCTGAATTTAATTGTTATTTTTTTTAAGGGAACATGATACTCATTATTGTGTAAAATAGAAGTTGGATGCTCTTTTATTTTATTTTATTGTATATATTCACTTGCTTATGTACTATTTCTTTATTTGTACTTTTATTTGATTGTTAATTTTTCAATGTAATTTTTAATGTTAATTTTCACACACACACACACACACACACACATATATATATATATATATATATATATATATATATATATATATATATATATATATATATATATATATATGTGTGTGTGTGTGTGTGTGTGTGTGTGTGTAATAATGAAAGCACACAGAAAATAAATCCAAACAGTCCTCTGGAAGGTTTATATATTTTTCCTTACATACTGAATAAAATCGCATACTGGTTCTAGTCATTAAAATAACCTTTCGCAGAGAATATCTGGTTACCAATTTTTGCATATTCTACCCTTTGGACGTAACGTAAATCCGGCCGTTTTTAAGTGAATTTATACGCCAAAATCGCCGTCCTTTGTTTGACCAGACTAGACGCATTTCCCGTCGTACCCGGCATGACGTCCATCAGCGGGGAGATCCTCGACAAAAATTGCATAACAAAAGGAAATCGACAAAAATTACATTATAAGGAGACGGGAACTCGTTTCCCGGGATCATTTTAGTGACCACTGGATCCCCTTATAGTTTGTAATTTTTCAACTAGTGGTCACTGGTCAGTAGTGTCCGGTTTTCCGATTCGACCCCTGGAATAGATAGTTTCAACCCCGTGTGATCCTCTTGCTTGTTGTGGGAAAATCGTAGAGACGTTAGACCAGACGCCGATTACCAGTTTTGGTCTATTTTTGCTACCCCGAACTCGTTCGGTAATTTAATTCCTCCTTTCAGAGATTTTAGAGACATGCACGGGTAAATGATACGCTCTACTGGAACTAAGGACGAAGATTCTATTTAATAGGAGTATTGTTCGGTTTCCAGAACCTTTTGAATTTCGAATTCGAATAACGTTCACTTGATTGAAATTAATATTAAGGAATGAAATAGGTTTAATAATTTTAAAATTCACTATAAATAAATGTTTTCGTTAAATTAAGCTGTCTGCTAAATATCATATCCTTTCACGACGACGTTTATAAATTACCTAGATAAGATTAAAGTTTCTTGAAATATTATAATATTTTTAGATTAAAGAAACCAATATATCGAAACATATGATGATTTTTTTAGTATAAAATTGAGATCCATCTTCTGAATATAGCGAAATAATCAATCATATTTGTAATATTTTTTGATGAAAAAAGATGAAAGTGAAAAACCAGAAATCATAGTAATAATTGAAAATGAGTCAAAAAATATTTACCTCAATAACATAAAGAAAATCCTTAACGAGGCAAAATTTCTCATTGAATCATTCCAAGAAGCAATTTAATAATGAAATAATAATGACAATTCAATCAATGAGATTCAAAATAAAATCGCGTTGCAGACAATAAAATTGTCAGAGCGACAAACGTTCTCTCAAACTTTTCAATTATCATATATTTTAATTGAGAAGAGAAGTAAAGGACAATTTGACATTTGCCAATTATTCATATTATTTTTAATTTTCAATTCATGAAATTGTGTTGCCGAATTAAAACGAGATTTGTATTTCAAAGAAAAAATTCGTTTTTTGAATTCTAATATATATACATATATATATATATATATATATATATATATATATATATATATATATATATATATATATATATATATATATATATATATATATATATATATCTTATATATATATATATATATATATATATATATATATATATATATATATATATATATATATATATATATATATATATATATATATATATATATATGAAAATGAACACTAGAACATTCATTTGAAAAATTCAAATTAACCAAGAGAATGTTATGGTAGAGTTAGATATGTGAACTGTGAAATAAAAGAGAAATATTGAAATCGATGCCGCACCTGATGGAAGTGCGAAATATATATGTTTCGCTCTTCAAGGAACTCGTCAGTCACACCACGTCCATCGAATATAATTCATTGAATTAGCGTACTATTAACGCAACCTATTGACATTTGAAAACATCGTATGATGATATTTGTCAAATAGACATTGCAATTTAGTAGATACCTATAGGTATAGAAGATATGTGAAATTTCGATGCTTGGTGTGTCTGTAATCTGAGAGGTGTTTTCTACCGATTCCTATAGATTGAATTGTGGAGTATTCATTACTCTACGGTCTTCCACTTGGAGTCACGAGAAGATGCTTGGAGGTTGAAATTGTTGCCTCACTTCGATGGACGTGGTGCGACTGACGAGTTCCTTGCAGAACGAAACATATATGTCTCGCACTTCCATGAGGTGTGGTATCGATTTCAATATTTCTCTAACATTTATCTCTTGAAGGATAATCGAGACATCACATCGTACACGTTCACATATCTAGCTCTACTATAACATTCTCTTGGTTGGACGATATTAGGTGGCAAACAACCTAGTAAATCCGAAATTTTCAAAGTTATCACAATGGCATCATGTGAATTGAACATCAATTGATTGTTTTTTCCGAAATCTGCTGACCATTGTTCAGTTAATAATAGTAAATTAATTAACTGCGAACTGTTAACCATTGAGATAAGAATTTTTGACTGCAATCGTTTTTCCATTTATAAATACGCTTTTAATAGATTTATATTTAGTATTATTACTATTGGTTACATATTTACTGTTTGTTATTTTATATTCACAATATCTGTGTACTATCTTTATTTTTTGTATGGAATAATAGAATTAGCAACCTCCGACCGATTCAAGATGCAATAATTTCCAGAAAATAGACGGGGGTCACAATTGAATGGCCGAGAACAAGTCTCGGGATTTCAGAGTAAAAGGGTTGAATAAGGGTTGACGCAAATATTCGCAAAAGTATATAACATTGTATGCTCGGAACGGACAGCTGTATAACTTAATACGATTGTTTGTCCACCGCTTGGTGGTGTTGACGAAAATATTCGGTTGCAGAATACACATTCGCCAATGACAGATTGCATCGGATTATGCGTTTTGGCGTTTTCCAAAGAGTAAACGAACACGTGCTCTCCCAAAGGCTTATAATACATGTATCGTGTATGTTGAAGTGTCTTATTTGAATGTCATCGCAGCGGTCCCCCATCTGCCGTTTTCGCTTTATGTGTTCGAGGAATATGGATAAGATGATTGATAGAATTTCGATATATACGGGAAAAGAGGAATGTGCATAACGAAATGAGTATTGTGTGGTCTTATAGCTGTCATTATTCCAGCAGGAACTACACAATAAATCATTGATAGTGAAAGGTTACATATTTCACTAAAAAGGCTAATTTTAATATTTTCTTTCCACAAAACACTTAGAAATATCGATAGAAATCATCTCATTAGGATACAAGAAAATATGGAAAAAATGTCATGACATTTCAACAAAACTTTTCAAACAACCCTCTAAGCCGACTTTGCGACTTTTCCTCGAATTTTCCAAGCATTAATTATTCACTTTCGATTACTCCATGTTTGCAGAGACAGTTGTGAGTAACATTTTTAATTTCAAGCAATATAAAACATTATTTCTTGTATCTTTAATTGCTCCTCCATCCTAAATAGTATTTATTTATTTAATAGTGTTGGCGTTTACTTGATGTAAATCCATTATAATTGAATATAACTTAAATTCAAACACTTGAACTTATGATTTACACTTTATTGACTACATAGCATGACGCGTTTCTTCGTTACAAACGACTTCTTCAGATGCTTACAGAATAATGATTATTCTACATTGATTGATACAGAGATTATTCTGTAAGCATCTGAAGAAGTCGTTTGTAACGACGAAACGCGTCATGCTATGTAGTCAATAAAGTGTAAATCATAAGTTCAAGTGTTTGAATTTAAGTTATATTCAAATAGTATTTAGGTAATAATTAATAAAAACAATAAATTAAAATTAATACACTTGGCTTTTGTTTCACTAAATATATTAAAAACTCTACATATATTTCGGGTGGTTAACCCATTATCAACAGCATACAATGTAACTCTTTATAAAGGGTTAATTGATATAATTGAAATTGTAATTAATATGTAATCTTGATAATGGGTTAACCACCCAAAACATATGTAGAGTTTCTATTATATTTAGTCAAACTTAAGCCAAGTGTGTTTATTTTAATTTATTGTTTTCAACATTTTTATTGTGTTTAACTTTCAACAAGAGATAAGCGAAACCTCTGTCATTTAATAATTGATAATAATACAGTTAGGATTTATACTTATTTATCTCCATTGAATCTTTTCACCTCTTCATTTATGATATTGTTTATGTTCACAATATTTGAATATGCTTTTGAACCCTAAAGTAACAATTTAGATTTTTGATTAACAGCGTGAATTCATAAAATATTCCAAAGACATATTACGTATAACTTACAGCAGTTCTATTAAAGGGAACTTTTTATTATATTTAATTTTTGTTGTACGATTCTCGGAAAAATAAAATTGTTTTCAGTTTGAGAATTTTCTTAAGTGAAAACATATAACAATGTTATGCAAAAGAGATGAGACTAATTAATACTCAAATTGATGCTGATATTAGTGAACGAAACGATTGAAAAACTTGTTTGATTTATTCAGTTATACATACTTTTCCTTAAACTTTAAGACGATTGGATTTCATGTTAGTTTTTGTAACAAATCAATTATGTGTGGATTGTGAAAATGGGTCAATAGATCGGTAGTTTCTTTCGATGAATATTTTTAAACCTTGTCTCTCAACAAATAAAACTGGTGCTATCAATCTAATTAGACGCGGATATCTTAGTAGAAGCAGATGTGCTCTAAATTATCCTCAAATGTGATGACTTACTACAACTTGACATTTTAAAAGCTGTGACATGAAAAATTTTTCATTTTATCGTAAAGATACTTCGCTAATGGCACATGACAATGATTAAGCGAATGAATATATTGATGGATTATAAAATTTTGTGATAGAAAAATAATTATTTCTAACAATCAAGTACACACACACATATATATATATATATATATATATATATATATATATATATATATATATATATATATATATATATATATATATATATATATATATATATAGTCGGTTGAAGACTATTGACCAAATCTCCAAACCCGGAGAGTTCACGTGCAGTACATGTTTATGATCACGTTTTCCATATTCTATTATATCACATTTTTTTTGATTGAGTATCACTCAACGACTGATACTCAACTCAGATGAATGACTGAATAAACATTCAAGTCTTATACATAAGAATTCGGCTAGATAATTGTTGTTCTGCTCGAAAGTATATGATTTCATGATGTGAATTAATAAACAAACGTTTACATAATAATGCGTACGACAATAATAGTTACTTCACAATTATTGTTGAAAATTCTTTCACAATTGCTTTATGGGATGGTGTAAAACATTTAGTCTGAATTGTAGTGAAATTTTTACATTAGTTATAAGTAATTTACCATAACGGTTCATAAATGCTTATGAAGATTTTAATAATTCGTTATTCATATCATTAATGATTTAAGTAATCTCATTTGTGTATAAATGGGTTAGAATAAATATAAACCGAAACAAATTATATAAAATTCAATTTTCATTTCATTTCAATAAGAGCAAAAATAGTGAAATTATCAGTAGTTTTACCTAAACTATAGAAGAAGGTGAAAACAAGGTATGTGGAGTGGAAGTAGTAGTTTTATTCCTTTTTTTTGTCAGTTACTCATTGATAGATCAAACTAAAGACACGGAATTATTTGAGGTGAGTAATTAAAATCCACCCTGTATCAGTTCAAATGTAGAAGAATATGAACGTTCAACATTTATTGGAAATAAACGTTCATTTGCAAATATAGCAAATATTTTCGAGATTTTTCATTCAATAATCAGTACCTATGTATATCTTGCATGAGAAACATTTTTATATCTATTTTCTTCGACTAGTTGCTGAATTAATACTTTACGAAAAGCGAAATGAAAATTATTAATTTATCACTTAATACTCCGTGTAAAGATGTTGAATTTCAATATTTTTCCTCAAAAAGTAGGTATCTATTGAATACTTTTCCTAGAATATACCCTTAAATGTGAAGAAGGCGACCAGTATATATTTTTTATAATTACAGGTATACGATATTTATTGTGGGGCCGTTTATATATTGCATGAATTAATTGAACTTAATAAGTTAGATGAAGTTAATAAGTTGATGAAGTGAAAATAAAACGTACCCGTATTGGGTGGGTATCCAGATTTTCTCCAGGCATAGTCACAGAGGGCAGGGTGCTGTAGGTCATTCCGTTGTCTTGATAGTAACTGATGTAGGTAGTTGTTTTGTTCCTTGTCAACTGTAACAAATGTTAGAATTAGTATATTTATATTAAAATATATTCATTTCAACTTTGATCGTAATTTAAATGAAAAAAGGTACTATATGGTACAAGGGACTTTTTCAGTCACTGGGAAGGGAGTATGTAAAAGGGAAAATTGTAAAGATGGGAAGATATATTATGAAAAACGTACTTATTCGGAATCACTGATTATAATAATGAATTGTTTTTATTGCCAAAACAAAGATAAAGGCAACGTCTACCTCAAAGCTACTACACCTGAATACTGAAATTGAAAAAATAAATAAATGTACCAAAAAAGTAAAAGATAACAACAGAATAAAATCAAAAGTTACAAATATGTGCGATAACTAAGAAAAAGGATTTTAGACCGAATTTAAATCTGGTTTGAAGACATTTCTCATACATATTGCACATGCATACTTGAATTAAGCCAAAAATAGCGTTTTCACTTCCAGTTGTAGAGGTTTGTTAACATGAACACAGAACAATATAGATTGATTTATTGTAAATAAATTGACGTCTGCGATAGTTCAATTCCCTATGGCATTTTTTCGTATTTTTTTAATCAAGATTACAGTAAAAGTAGAAAGATGCGCTCTTGATGACTTTCGAAAACACTTTTTTGTTGCAGTTTCTGTAAATTTATTAAAATTTTCGAGCAATGAAAAGAATACTAGAGCTTCTTCAAAGACGACTAGAGTGTTTAAACTTCTGTGCAGTCTGTACAAAAGTAATACTTTTGTGTGGATATTTCATAATACCTGAGAGGTTTAAGTTGCATTTTCCAAGTGCATTATTGTTATTGTTGTATATTATTATACTTGGACACTCAGAGTACAATATTAGGTTATCCGCGCTTACAAAAGTCTGTTGATTTTTTTTTCCTATTTTGATTTCTCATCCAGGATTCGTACCCATTCGTTCCAGGCCTTGGAATATATTCATTCCCATCTTTAGGCTATGGAGACGACGGTAATCGACCTTTTTGTCTTCTTAAAGTAATGCAGTTATTCAAAATGTAATCTGGTACATCGAAAAATAATCGTCATATAATCACTTCTCACGTTCTATTTTGTCCGATGATTGATAAACAACGTAATAACACTGGATGTGGGTAATCACTTGGTATCGGATCCCCCAACCTTAATTATGTGTTCAAAAAGTTAACCTGCGTTTTGTTGAAAGCTAGGAAAGTGTTGTAACCCAAGCGTATGAGATAATACCAGTGGCGTATCCAGTGTTAACAGTGATAATTTAGGTTAAAATTAAGAAGCACATTGGTTCAATAACTGAAAAATTTGTTACAAAAATCAAAAATTTTTTCCAACTCCTAAATTTGGTAATTTTGCGAAATCATCGACTCACTTCAAGTTCGTGTTTCTCTGATTGATACCAAAAATATTATGAAATATAGGTACACTTTACACTGTATATATACACTATCAGGGATATCAAGAAAAAATACAATTTCAACGCAGAATCTATCTAAATTCTAGGGTTCATTAGGGGGTTCTTTTCTCGAATCGCTCTTTGAAATCTACAAGATTTTCAGTGTTTCTGAAAAACTTATTTCAGATAGGAAAATGTTATTTGGACAGATATCAGAATATCGATTAGGAGTATCTTCCAGATAAGTATTACCAATGCTTATCTTAACCATTTCTATTTTCTTCTTTAAAAAGTTTATAGATTATACGTAATTAGATTGTATTTTAAGAGTTTTTGAAAAAAGTCTATAGACTCTTGAGATGCCATATTTTTTTAGTATAATTACGAAGACATGACATGCTCATCTGAAATTGAAAATCAACCTGTTATTGAAATTCAACAGTTTAATATCAAACCGAATTTATCTGGGACACCCGTTATATAATCAATATTTTTGAGTAATTCGACTGTTAATTTTGCTGACAGCACATAAATCTTTTCAGGTTGGTTTTATCAACCGAAATTAGTAGCAATAGTTACGTGACATGTGTGTGCCGCCTCTGAGCACAGACATCGAACATTTGTTCTATGAATTGGTGTTGTGTAGAAGAGATTTGGGTCAAGGGAACTTTCCCTTCCGGTCGCGCAGTGTTGTTAGTTGATTTTTTATTTAATCCTGATGCCGTGGATAATTATAATAAACTAGGTAAGTATATAGAAATGAATTTTTATCTCAATTAATTTGAAGAAAGTCCATCGATTTTAATAAAATCAGAAATCTCGAAAAACTTTCATAGAATGCATTGTATACACTCAAAATTATCTCTGTATTTTACACAATTATGTATACATTTTGTTGAGTAAATTGCAGAAACATACAACTTAAATTGTAAGTTGTGAATTTGAAAAGTGGGAATTCTTATCCTTATTGAAATTCTCTTTTCATTCAAGTGAATTAATTCTCAATTTTCAAGTGAAAAAATTGATAATTAATAGGAAAGCAAGAAAAACCTTTTAAATATAATGTATAAGTTTTTTAATTTTTATACTTTCCTTTGAAAGTTAGAAATATAAAATTAACGAGAATGTGAAGTATATCTTTTCATCTTTCAAACGCGTGTCAAAATGACAGGCTGAAATAATAAAGACAAATGCGTGACATGACAGAACTAAACGTAAGTGACATCTGTGTTCAATAAATATTTCATCCAAGCCAACTAGGAAGTTGAGAAACAATTTTCGAATACGAAATTCTTATTTATAATCCCTATCGATTCCAAAATTATTCCTATCCAACTGACCCCTTTATTTCGTTTCATGTGTTTCTTTGAAATCGTAAAAATATAAAATTTTGTTTTGAAATCTTTTGCGAAACAACGACAGAGATAGAAGATTTCTGGGTAAACGCTAACACACTTCCTCTTAACTTTTGATGTTGTTTTCATGAAAATAAGAGAATAAATTAATGATTTTGACATTTAGTAATGTTATTTTCTCACGTATCTTCGCAATGTAGGTTAATACGTCATTGTTTCCAACTAGGTAACGAAAACGATCCTCTTTTGTACCTAAGACGATTGTGCAAAAACGTCTTGAACAACTAGAACAGTTTAGCGTTTTGTAGGAACGCTTTTCATTGGTGGAAACGCCTAGATAACAAGAGAAAATAGCTGCACACTAATAATTGGATGGGGCTGTTAATATGTGTTAATTTATTATTATGAAACATTCAAATTTTGCTATAATCATGACGAAAATATAATAATAAATCTGCGACAGTAATTTCGATCTCTCGACCATTTTAAGACAGATGATTCAAAAATTTCACTGTATTCAATAATTTTATCAATAATAATCTTGGTTAAACTTGAATTTTTCTTTTTTCATACCTGTCACACTTCAATATAAAAGCCAATAGATAAGCACCTTACTAACTTTACACTTTAATTTAGGATTGATTAGAATATTTAATATAGAATATCAACAAGTCTGTAGAAGAATATGAACTATGCAATGAAATATTCAATATATAATATTATTCCCTCAATTATGTTTATGATGATGAACTTTTGGCAGTAGAAGGATCGATTAACCAATGAATAATAGATAGATATCGATTGATTGAACAGCGATTACTCATGCAGATCTTTCACTTTTCCGGCCACTTTAGACTCTTGTCATTAGTAATATATAAAAATTTAACACATTTCGGTATCTATAATTCTAATAATTGTAGAAAGTTTACAAAAAATTTATAATTGAGGGCAAATCTTCGCCCTGTTCTTGGATGAAAGATGATGAAACTTAATAAAATATACTTGTATTTAAGGATTGACCATATTAGACCATTAAATAATTTAAAGGCTTCAAGATCAAAAAAGTTGAGATAAATTCTCAAAATATATAGTTAAATATAAAAAAAATACAAAAAAAATAAATATGAGCCAAGTTTGTTTCATTGAGTTAATGATTAACAAATTCGTGTGGAATTTCAAATGTTACCCAGTTGCGGATATATATAGAAAAATTCTGAAAATTTCCACTAGACACACAAAATCAGATTAGATTGGCACACACGCAGTATGTAACTGGAATTTTAGTGGCCGCTCCCTTCTGATATCTACACAACGTGTAGTGTAAAGCTCCACTGTCCTGTTTCTCGAAACCTGTCCATATTTCGTTGACATATTCAGTACAAAACTGGCGGTGATTTTACCGAATCAATTTTGTAATGAGACCTAAAAACGAGTCCTTTTAAAGGAAGTTGGTATTTGTGAGCCGGGTGTTACGTAACAAACTCTTAAAGCAACGTTACTAAGTAGGTTAAGGCCGGCCAGTACAGTGTAGTAAAATAAATACTGAATGCACAGCACACTACACGCATATTACAGGTACGTATTACTGTCTACCAGGTCAACCCGAAAAAACTCGTTGTATAAAACAAAATTTAGTCTTATTTAATATATGATATAAAACATTTTTGGTTCGATGAATGGAGGAAACGCTTTTTAACATTATATTTGATGATCGGTAAAAGGGTAAACAACAATGTATCTTTATCTAATTCAATTGATTTTTTAAATATTGAAAATAATAACCAAATGATTGAATTTTCTGCTTTCAATAAGAAATCTCAGGTCGTCAATGTTTTCAATAACTTGTTCAATGTAGCGTAACTTGTAATCATTGGAACAGAACTACCGCATAATTTCAGGTGGAACATGAATGACTGATAACTTGAAATACACTAGACTTTGATATTTCACTATACTTGACATTTGCTGTGTTCTCGATATATTTTCATCAATCGTAGAAATATTTTGTCATTAATTAAGTGATCTGAGTTTCGTGAGTAGATATGACATGAGCCATGAAAAATTCTGTGTGTTCCACAAGACCAAAGTTAAAAATTTCAGCATTAACCTATGTACAATCATAACATTTTTGAATCGTCCCTATACGTACAGAAAATTGAAGAAACGAAATGAAACTTTTGTTGGCGATCAGAGTTTCTACAACATGAAGATTTTTAAAAATTTTATATTTTAGGCTTGTCTGTGTGTAAATTACCCATTTGATAATATTTTTCAATTGTATAAGCAATTACGGCATACACAAACGTCCATGGTTTATATCGGTCTTAGGACGTCTCAGGGTATCTCTATGAGGGCAGATACCCCTTACAGATCTCCCTAATGAGGGGACACTGCTTCAAACCACTAAACTACCGAGACCATTAACATACAAGTCTGTTTTGATATGGTTTATATTTATTTTATTCCCTTTAATTTATTTTTCATTAAGAATTGAACATGATAATAAACTATCGATTAGGTATTGAATAGACATTGAACTATTTTGAACCTAAATTAAATATAACTGTAATAGAATAACATGTTAGCTATCATAATAAAATTTCATTCACAGACACAAAATTATCATAAGAAAAAAGATAGGCTGTACAACTAATTTCTAACTATAATAAACTACGCTCAGTTTGAATGAAACTGTCTCTAGAATTAGCCTACACGTTCTGAAATGTACAAATGGCAAATTTATAAAGGAAATTTGTTAAATGTCTTACGTTGTATTCAATCGTTACATAATCTTATCTACATTATTATATTCAGTTAACTTCTATTAGCGCTAATATATTATTGAGTTGTCCCAGTTATTTCAGGTGGAATTGAGACTACTTTTTCAACATTTACCATTTCAATGAAACACATTCATTCCACAAAATGCCAATTTGTCTATCAAAGCATGTCTCCTTCCGACAGATTGCTGCAATAAATTGTTGTTCACTTTCGATAACCTATTAAGTGCCATATTTCCGGAGTTTGATAGTGATTTCTACTATTTCTATTTACTATTTCTATTTAGTGTTTATAACTCATTTCGTAAATATTGAGATTTTATTTATTTGTACATCATACTTCCTATTTCGAATAGTTGGTATTATCAATATTTAAAAAACTTATAATATTAACAGTTATAAAATTCTGTACTGACTTAATGCTAGCAGTTGAATAATGCAGTAAAAATACATATAATTTAGATGCCCAGTGAATCTCAAACTTTTCAATTTCGTTATTTTGACGAGATTATTTGAATTTTTACTTTAACAAACTTGCGTAACGTGAAAAATATTAAAATGAAAAATTGTTTCATTTATTCAACATACCAGTTAGAATCACACAATACGAAAAATATTTAGATTTAGAAACAAACCAATATTTTTGAATTTTCCGAATTTCTTGAATAGATATAATTTATATAGGAGATATAAAAATGGAACTGAAAGTAATTCAGAAATAAATTCATTGCTCATCACTCTTTAGAATGCAGTTGAAAATTTAAAAGTCCAATATATAATATAATATTGAATTCACAAGCTGAATAATTTTACTTCCGCTTCTTTTTGTTTAAAAACATCCTCGCCTGTACTATATACATAATTCTCCCACAGTACATATAGATAACTTAAATTTTTTAAATAGTGTTGCGTTTACTTGATGTAAATTCATTATAATTGAATATAAACTTAAATTCAAACACTTGAACTTATGATTTACACTTTATTGACTACATAGCATGACGCGTTTCGTCGTTACAAACGACTTCTTCAGATGCTTACAGAATAATAATAATATTATTAATATAGAATAATATTAATAATATTACAGAATAATATTAATAATATTATTCTGTTTGCATCTGAAGAAGTCGTTTGTAACGACGAAACGCGTAATGCTATGTAGTCAATAAAGTGTAAATCATAAGTTCAAGTGTTTGAATTTAAGTTTATATTCAATTTAACTTGAAATTACTACTGCTTCAAAAAAACTCCGAACGAAACATATTTTATATGGAGATTTACAATAAAAACTTTCGATAACATTAATGATTTATCAAACAAAAGTTTGTGAAACAGTGTTAAAAGTGTGGAATGATTCTTCATTATATTTTTATGCAATCGACATATGCTTGGGGCTACTAACCAACTAACCTATTACGAAGACTTTCATACAACTAACTATATATATATTGACATTTCTATACGTTATATTTCTCATTCGCTCAAATATATAATTCAAAATTCATTGCCTCATTTAGAGTTAACGTGAGTATAGATAATTTTGAGCTGCAGCAGTTTTGGAGTGTAGTAGATAAGAGAAAACACAATATACCAAATAACTTTACTCCAAATAGAGCAGTCTGTTATTTATTTGTATTGTTTTATAGAGATAAACATGAATAAGGTTATGTCATGTAGCAAGCTTCAAAGCAATAATATTTCTTTAAATTTGACCGAGCAACGAAAAACATAGTCAATATCTGTTGTCAAGGTACTCCACTTATTGAAAGGTCACAAACAACGACTGTGTGATAACAATTATTCTTAGCTTTCTTGGTAATCTTTCATTCACAGATTCGTTTGCTATATCCATTAATGAATGATATGCGTTTGCACAAGAACAATTTAATATTAACATAATTGAATATCCGTATATAATTTTATGGGTTCTGAAATCGAATATTTATACAGTGAAAACATAATATAGAGCAGCATGTTGTTTTTCCTGGAAGATAAAGAATTTGGTGATAAATTAAAAAAGTACCTGTATCACAATTTCCTTATAAGGTTTCCTTTATTTTTGTATAGAAAATGTATGGAGACGACTGATGAAAATGAACTTCAGAAACTGACGCTGTACGGAAAATATACTCTGACCAAATCAGAGGAAAAATGCAATCTGCTCAAAATATGAAGTTAACTCAAACTTTTCTCTTTTAGGTAAAATCACATAAGGGAAATCATTGGAACTATTGAAAAATGTGAGATTTCAAATTTTAAATGAAACTAAGACCCTTCAGAACAAGTTTCTCCATATTATCAATTTATCTAAACGAATTCCAGGAGTAGCATGCATTCGCACATTGTTTAAAGAAGGACTGAATAAGTGAACGATTGATTCAAAATTAAAGAGATCGCATATATTGGGTTATGATTGCTTCTTCCATGAATATGTTCAATTTTATATTGCATTGTAATTTAAGAAATTTTAGAATGAAATATGAACCCTACATTTCAATAATACTTGTAGGTTATTGATCTATACAACTTCTAAAAGCTGTTTTAAGAAATCATTTCATTACTCAATCCAATAGTGTCATAATTTGGAATTTTAATCTTTTTTTTATTAAATACTTAATCTAAGCATTTTTAATATTACAATCTGGTCACAGTGGACCAATGAGCAATTTTATTTTAACCTAATTGACTACTATCTAGCTTAAACTAAGGTATACTCATCAGCGTTCCTTATATTCTAGTCCTATATTAGAGTTACACTAAAACTTAACATGTAATACGAGCACTGTTTTTCGCAGTCACTTTCACTTCACTAACTCAAACGGTTTTGTTCTTTTTAGTCTTCTTTTAATGTTAGTGTTGTCTAGCAATTGAATTGCTTCGATATTGACATGTTGATGAAGCCTTTCTTCATGTTTATTGGCATATTGGGTAATAGTTTGCTCAATAGTTTCTACCTTTAGGTCCCTATGTAAGTCACTATTACGTACATACCAAGGGGCGTTTGGAGGACCACACAGGTTTAAGAATTTGTTTATATAGTAGAAGCTTGTTCTGAACTGATAATTAGGACCTACGTCCTATTAGCCAATACATTTTCCTGTATTTTAATTCTAGTTCTGATTTTTTTAATTCTAGTTCTAATTTTAATCATTAAGATTTTTTTTCAAAATTATGCAGGGTATTATGAGGTTATCAGTTCATTCACATTTCAATATCTATCGTAAACTATTTTGGAAAACTGGTCTTATTAGTTCTAAATAAAACTAGTACTACTAGTGATACTAATAAGTTCTGAAAATACAGATACAGAGCACGTATTCTAGTTTCTGTTATATTTATAGTATATATTCCATAGTATTTATAATAGGAGCTAAAATATGCCGGAAAAAACATTGAATAAATAAATGAGTTTACATATTTTCATTAAAAGTTTATATGCTTGAAGCGAAATTATGGAGTATTATACGATAATAACGGGTGATTTTTTAAGAGTTATGTTTCTCAGGTTGGTAACGGCATCCAAAAGTCATCTGTCAAAGTGAAAAGTTTTCAGTATACTCTGCCATTTCATTATGGAAAGACTTACAAACGAGCAACGATTGCAAATTGTTGAAATTTATTATCAAAATTCGTACTATAAAATTTAACTTCTGCAAGAATTGAAACCGAATCACCTACCACGACGTCTAATTTTTGGTGAATGGTTTTATCGAAAAATTGTGTTCAGCGATGAGGCTCATTTCTGGCTTAACGAATATGTAAATAAACAAAACTGTCGCATCTGAAGTGATGCTCAGCCACATGCCATACAAAAATTACCGATGCATCCCGAAAAAACGACAGTTTGGTGTGGTTTATGGGCTGGTGGTATCATCGGTCCATTCTTCTTCAAAGACGACCGTGGAAGAAACGTTACCGTCAACGGCGAACGATATCGAGCCATGATACGCAACTTTTTTTTCCCCAGTTGGCCGAGTTGAACTTGGTTGAAATGTGGTTTCATCAAGATGGTGCCACATGCCACACAGCTCGTGAAACAATGGACATGTTGAAGGATGAATTTGGTGTGCAGCTTATCTCTCGAAATGGCCCTGTGAATTGGCCGCCAATTTGACGCCTCTGGATTATTTCTTGTGGGGTTACGTAAAGTCGTTAGTGTATGTGGACAAGCCGAACACGATTGAAGCCTTACAGGATAACATAATACGCGTAATTTGTGGAATACAGACCGAAGTGCTCGAAGAAGTGACGCAAAATTGGACGTTCCGAATGGACCATTTCATACGGAACCGCGGACAACATTTCCATGAAGTTATTTTCAAAATGTAAATGGCAAAGGCCTTGTTATCAATTTCAATAAAAATTTTGAATATATGATGCAAATTGAGTGTTTTATTCGATTAAAAAAAAACAACATTTGAAAAATCACCCATGGTGATTTTACACTTATGGTCTAAAGAATAAAAATAATTGTTATGTGACCATACACTTATGGTCTAAAGAATAAAAATAATTGTTATGTGGCAATTCCAGTTCGTTGAATGCTGACCTCTTCTGCTTTGCATACAATGAAGACGCATAGTTAGTTCATTTCGAATATTTCTCGAATATTAAGGATTATTAGGGCTCTAACTATGAATCTTGTAGAAAAATGATTCATTTACTATTCAAGATCCTAAATTTGGAGTAAAAGTACAGGAAAATTCGAAAACGGAGATATCTATCACCGTAGTAAGTATTTAAATTCACTTCATAAATGTATTAATCTGCTTACGAATCATAAGGAAGCCTTGGAATTATATCTTTTCGAACCACTAACTTCATAAATCAAACTTCATTAGCCAAAATTCATTTTGAAGATGCAATGGGTAAGTTTCAACAAACAGAAATTACTGTGATTATTCAATTTGCACAACATTCATTGATGGATAAATGAATTTATAAATGTATATATGTATGTATATATATATATATATATATATATATATATATATATATATATATATATATATATTTCGTGACTTCTTCAGGAGTATATATAAGGTATAGTATATTTGTAAAAATAAAATCATTAAAACTTACAGATCTAAAAGTTTAAATATCATATATTTGTCGGCAGGCCAGAGAACAGTGACTGATATCATTAGCGGTGGTCCGGTTTTTTAATTCTTTATCTTTATAGATTGCAGTATATATTACTTAATTGACCAGTGTCAGATTTATAGTTAACGCATAAGAATGTCAAAAGTTAGAATTCATTGTTGAAATAAACTTGTACATCGAGAAACCAAAACAAAATGTAAGTGAAAGTATTTCCGTTTAAATTTGATGAAAAACAACATGTGCAATTACTTGAAATGATGCCATTATTCAATATGTATGTGAGCAAAGCACTGCCAACATTTGTCGCATTGAATTGTATTTTCGCTTTTTACTCAAAAGACCACCCGGTATATTATGTTCTTTAAATATCCATTCCCAAAATACGTACTCTGCAATTTCATTTCACTTAATGAAATTAAAAGTCACCGCATAAATAATAGCCATCGTTTACAGTAATAATGTATATTTCCAATAGAAAATTACAATGTTCGAAAATACTCATAGTATTATTTTGTAATTATTTAATTTGAACATTATATAATTTGAATTTGTTTTGATGTATCTTATAGAGAATGAGGCAAAATTCCTTCAATATTTTGAGTTTGAAATTTTGGTTCTTGACCGATATTTTTCACATAAGTTCTTTGAAATAATTCAGTGTTACTACGAGTAGGTACCTCAAAATTACTGATTCATCAATTACTTGATTTCAATGGACGATTTTGCACTAAGGCGTTCTGAAGTTTCCAACAATTACATTTAATTTTACTGCCAATTGTTTCCGAATATGCCCAATAAAAATTATTAAAAACATAAAATAACAACTCTATTATGTATTCAAAATAAAAAGGTAAGGTAATCAATTTATCTGTTTTAATGTTTTCCATTACTCTAAGAACTTCGTTAGTGGTTTCCAGCAATATCTTAAGTGGTGTTTGTTATAACGTAAATTTTTCGTGAAATATACGAATGCAGAAAAATAAAATTTGAAAAGTATAGAATTAATTTTGTTACCAATCATTGATTATGCAGTAAGATTTAGGTACTCAGATTCTTAAGGGGAAACTTATTTCATTAGAATTTTACCATGAACTGGAAGTTTCAGAATTTTTTTTATTCATCATTGAATATTGATGATCATTGAAAACATTGAGTGCTAAGAGTATATCTAATGTATTTGAAATTATGAATGTCAGGTAGATGAACCGCCAATGTTCATCCACCTGATGAAGATATTGTATACCGAAACCATATTGTAATGAAGTATATACATATTATTTTTTGAAATTCTTCAAATGTGTTTCATTTATTAATAGTTGGGCATGAAATTAATTTCAACACGTATCTCTCTCCTGAATCAACTAACTGTTAGAAATTGAATGCTAAAAGCGTTTATACCATCTATTGGATTTAGTATCTCTAGGATGAGGATTTAACTTTTCAGATTTGAAAGTTGTTTTTCAACAAATATTTATCTAATGGATTGATATAAAGTGTAATTGGTATTAATTAAATTCAAATCCTTTTTTTATCATTGAATACATTTATAAGATTAAAACTTAAGTATATGCTTCAAATATTAGTTATTGATGATACAAAATGATAAGTGATATTTTAGTGTTGGTAATTTCGAGTTTATATTAGATAAAAAAAATTATATCTCTACATGCATCCGAGTTTTGCAATATGAATTATGTAATATGTACATACAATATATAGGCGAAAATACGTGGGACGATAAAAGTATAGTAATTTTCGGCTGGGCCCGCCATTTCCCAATAATTCACATGCATGAATGTTTCGAAATTTGGTCAACTATTAATATCGTTCTGTCCGCCCATGTCTTTAGCGAAAGAAAAAAATCAATTGTTTGGTAATCCGGTCTAAAACTCGCTCTCTGTTGCAAATTTTTTAATTGCGCACTTCGCGGATTCACGCCCTGCGCGAAAGTGAAAGTTGTAGTTCCGAATTTGCAGCAATGACTTCGATTATGCGCACACCGTTGACTATTCGTTTCGAATCTAATCTAACAAAAGTGCACACCCATATTAATAGGAATACTGAGTGACGATTGCTTTTTTCCCGTAATGATATTGGTAATATGAAGCCCTGAACGAATAATAATTAAAAATTTAATTGTAATTGAAAACTTTGAATTAAAAATAAATATTGCAAGAATGAACTGCGATTATGCACACTGTTATGAATATTCGATATTATGGAAACAATTTCTTGAATGTCAAAAGTGATTCTTGATCTCTTTGAACTGTAGTTATTTTTATGTAATTAATTATCATAAAAGTCAGCGATCACTATTCAGAACATTATTCCGCTTGCATTTTCCCGTCCAATAAAACTTGCACAAAATTATGTTCGAAATGTTAACATTTTTATGTCATTGCCATCAGCACCGATCACTGGATCGATTCTACGTACGGATCCTTAACAGGCGTTGTTGAATATTCATGTGATAGCGCAGAAAAACAGAACGGTATATTCTCGGTAACGCTTCATCGATTCAAATGCCGAAAACATAAAATCCTTGGTCCCAATTGTGCAAAAACGAAATAGCGACATGCTGCTTGTATTCGACGTCATACGTGATCCATGTGCTAATTGATTTGTTACGTTGCGAATTTGGGATCCCTCGGTTCAAGGTAATCTTGCGGATTATGCTGAATTTATATATATATATATATATATATATATATATATATATATATATATATATATATATATATATATATATATATATATATATATATATATATATATATATATATATATATATATATATATATATATATATATATATATATATATATATATATATATATATATATATATATATATATATATATATATATATATATATATTAACGCAAAATTCGAATTTGTCGCCATTTATGCAGTAAAGTGCGTGTAACCCTAAAAAAAACAAGTCGACAGCAGAGATTTAGAGTTATTAAAATGGAGCGTTATAATAATAATAAGTTCTTCATTCTCAACAGGTATAATACCCAATTACTAACTAAATAATTAAAATGAAAGAGATATATATCAAAGAGCTCAATATAATCTAAAAAACTAAAACAGTAACTAATAACTAAATAATAGCATTTTATGAAATGTTAGAACGAACTCAATCTAAACCAATCAATTAGATTCCCTTTGGTCACATAACTCCTAATAATAGCTTCTATGGAGTAAAAGTGAATGTCACAATTATTGGCAACTCTATTGAACTCCATGTAGACTCTATGTAGACTTATTGGCAACTCTATTGAATGTAGACTCCATAAACCAAATGCGGAAAATTGGTGAATGGCGAAATTCTACTTTTTCGGAAAAAAGTAAAAAAGTAATTTTAACTGGTGCTCGATATCGCGACATGATAGCACAGTTATTTTTGCTGAACTTGGATGATATTGATGTGGCCAATATGTGTTTCAAGACAATGCCACATGGCATACAGCCCGTGAGACACTTCAATTACCTACTACATGAGGCATTTCCAGGTCATGTACTCTCTCGTTTCGGTGATAAGAATTGGCCCCCTAGATCGTGCGATTCAACACCATTAGTTTTTAAAAATCACAGGCCTATCTCAACCAGCCAACGACTAAGCGGGAATTTAAGGAAGAGACTCGTCGCAGCATCATTGTACTTGATGATGATATATTGTAATACTATGTATTACAATATATCTCTAACCGAAAATCGAAAAAATTCGGGTTTCTTCTTAGTTCAAAAGAAACATAAACAAAATTGTGATTCAATAGAGAGAAAACTAGAAAAAAACATGAATGTAATAATATAATAAAAAAAACAATATATTTCGTTGTTGAGAAAAGAAGAGCATCAGCGAAATATCACTGCATCAAAAGAAACACTCTCATGGGCTTAAATAAACCGGAAAGAATATATTGCCTGAACAAAGAACGAAGAATGTAGAAGCTGTTGATTTCAAGTCAGTATCATTGGACGTTATTAAATTTTTTATCTATTTTTTTTCAATTCAGTGGACCTACAGTTAAACGCCGGCTCCGAACGGCCATTGGGCTTGTAATCAATGTACATTACCCAGCATATATCATCATTCATTAAACTACTTGAACACCCATGCCTTCAGCGGGGCTCGAACCCGAGTTTTACCGCATCATAGTTGGTTATTCTCCCGACTCGGAGACCGACTTGAGAATATTTCACAGTTACAACAATATCAAATGTATAAATATCTAGTACTTGTTTGAAATCATATGCCAATCCGAGATAAGGGATAAGCAGTTCGAAACAAATGTTCAGTAAAGTAAATAATTTTTGAACAATTCAATGCAATGCTTAAAATATATACTGATATAGATATGTTTAAGGCAATTCAGATGAAAATTAACACGACAACTTTTAGGTAATGGTATTTGCGACTTTCTTTCAAAACTATTATATATAAAAATCCTCAAACGGAACTATAACAAACAACGCGCAACGTATAAGGAAATTAAACAAACACATATTGTAATCGCCAGATAAAACGATACAAATAAATAAAATAATCCTTATAACATTAAAAAGCGAAATTTATATCGTATAAATCAGTCACTGATATTTTTTCTATAAATTTTCGAATCAATTGATGAATATTTTTGAACTCTTGATTTAAAATCTGAAGTAGTGAATTTAATCTATTTTTATTTTAATATATAACTTCGAATTTAAATTATGAAATATTTACATAGAGACGGAATAATTAAACCCTCCTGTTTATATTCAATTAGAAGTTTTCTGCAGAAGAGGATAAAGCAAACAAAAATAACGAGAACTGCTGAGGTTTGAGGTATAATGAACGGTTTGGTCCCAGATATTCAGTTGGGGATTCTTAAAAAGCTTAATTAGGATAGATTTGCGTTGTTATTTGAACACAATTACTTAGTAATTGTAGTATTGAATGTTCGAGGCACTATTACTTTCTTCATTGTTAAAAAAGTGGTTTTTATAATATATTGAACTTTTTGTGAATTGTTCCAAAGAGTTTCATTTCGATAAATTTTTCCACTGTACTTACATGGATATTACCTACTAATAATTTGTCGCTAAGAAATTTGTTGAAAGTTTTTCTATTTTTTAATTATTGTAATAATTAAAAGCAGTTTAAATATGCTGAGCTATGTATACTTATTAAGAAAAAAAGTGTTGAGACTTTTTTGTCTGTATATCGTTTTAAACTGAAAATCATCGTAATTACTAATTCTACTCTAAATTTTTGCATATTAATTGCAGCAAAAGTCGAAAATATTCCAAATAAACTTTATTAACTAGGATAGGTACCCTTTTTCCATTTTAAATGAACTTCAAAGAAATAATAAGTATTAAAACTAATTAAGTAAACATGTTATGGATAGATGAAGCGATCCAAATGAACATAAAGAAGCGACATTAATTGCTTTCAAAATATATGTACAAATAACACATGACCTGCGTTACGAATTATTAGCCAATATATAGTTATTATTCGAATTGCTTGTGACAAATGATAGAAACGAAATTCGTGGCATGTGTTAGTTATGAGTATAATTTGAAAATTTTTATGATAAGTGTCCGTTAAGACCATTTAAATGGATAACTGAATAATTGAATTACGTGCAATTCAAATATTTGACTATGTCTTTAATATATTCACGAGTGACGAATGACATATTTTCAAATTCTAACAATGTTTAAAGCTAGTGATCAAAATTGTTTTCGGTGAAAAAGGTTACAACGTTAACCACAATTTTCACATAAGTTACAAAATTTCAAAGAATCTCAAATTTCATTTCCTTCCGAGTACCGCTGAAAAACTCCCGTATAGATAATGTGAGTAGACGTCCCGTTTTCTACGGGATTTCCCCGTTATTCGGTTGTGTCGCGTTCTACCCAGAGATAATCTCGGGACGCAAAAACGTCCAGTTTTTCGATATGGTGTAAAAATGTCGTCGACTCGGCCACTTTTCGAGTATGGAAATGTCCCCGATTATCAAAAAACTTTTTTTACACATTGTGGCTTGTCCTTACCTTGTCATCAGCAAATTTTCAACAAGTTGTATTGAAAGTTTGTTTTTTGAATTGAATCTGTGATAGAAATGGGTCAACTAAATGACAATTTGGCTCAGAAACAGATCAATTAGTTTCTTCCTTTGACAATTCGTAGTTCATTGGCAAAATTGTAAGTCAATGTACTGACACTGATGAAGAATTTGTGAAAAATACGGCTATAAAAATGGAAAGACGTTCATAAAGCACGAAACATATTGACTGAAAACAGAATACATTGATTGTAATGAATATTTGGAAATAATTGACGAATCTTCATCCATTTGTAACTATAGTACGATGCAAAAACAACCGAATGGAGTGGTCAAATAGTTTCTAACCAAGCTAACTGGGCGGAATAATCAAAAAATTATGGACGTCTGAAATTGTAAGTGTGGAACAGGTGTTTTTAACAATACAGTACAGTTTTGAGAAGAAAAAATGGTCACGTTAAGTATAGCCAACCTGCAAGAAAAAATCTAATTCAGCGTAAACTTCTTTCAGCGTGCAATACACCCCAAAAACCTCAATAACTGTTGAAGACGTCATTGTGGCACAAAAAATCGTCGGCACAACAAGGTTTACATTGATGCTTGGAAGTGCTGCGTTTGCGTTTTATGCGTCCTCTGATCCAGAGGCGTTTTAGTGCGACGGAGATTTTCTGTCCCGTAGCAGAGTCGCCGGGTCGATATGGCTAGACAGACGCCCTTTAGCCGGTCAACGCCGCGACGTTAAACAGGTCAAATATCCCTTTACTTCGGCCTTTACGTACACTTATTTACATGTCTGCTAATTTTCGAGAAAAAATGAGGATCGATAAGTGGAAAGTTTACAGAAAACTGAATGCGCCAGCACGAAACTGCGATAAACTAGTTTGAAACAATTCGACAGATATGAGAACGACGGATTTGCACTCGTACAGCGAACACATTTTAATACTCAACGCAGTTTTTTATCATAATAGGTTGGTTTGTTGAAGTATATAGCCTCTTTTTATTTTGAACAGGTTTCTAAAACATGAAAAATTGAAATGTGAAATCGATATTTTCGCCCATTAGTGAATGAAAATAACCTTTGACACCAACTTAGTAAATATCTACATCTTTCAAATGCCTAGGAATATTGCAAATTTTTTTTATTTTATTGCAAACAAACTTTCGGAAATTGTTGATAATAAGTCAGAAACTAATATCAATTGAATTTTCGCCTGACATTGGATATATTTGAATAGTATAAAAGAATGAAAAGAACAGATAGATAATTAATAATGTTACTCAAATTGTTATATTTTTGCACAGGTCATTCATATGGAAATATTGAATAGTATATCACAATATATCAAATCAAAAATGAAACAACTAAAAGAGATGAAATTAGAAGAAACAAAAACAAAAAAATTCAGAAATAGAAAAAGGTAATTGAATCTCCAGTACAGAGTGTGCTAAAAAATCATCACATGAGTAGATCTTTCATGATGAAAATCCTCTAATAAGTCTTTCAAATTTGACATGATTAGTACTCCTAATTCACACGAAAAGGTAACTTGTTGTAAAATTTAAAATAATACAAATTGGAGAGGCAAGATTCAAAACTGACAGTTCAGGAACTGACACTGGAATTGGCCGTCAGATACTGAACAGACGCCAGTGGATTTGTATAGTTAGTTTTTGGTCCGACCTGCGTATCAGTTCCTCCTATATATAGGACACTGTAAAACAACAATGAAATGGACATAGGAACGGAAGAAAGAGCATTCTGAGAGGATGAAGCGTTTTTGGGAGGCAAAGAAGATGAAGCAAGAGACCTAAGAATTGCGAATTCAAGTTCAATCGCTCTACTTATCGGGAATGGAAGTAGGTAGGTATATACAGCAGATATACTCACAAGCACATGTTTCGATTTCTTTGGCTCTCATTGGAACCATTCCCATTTTTGGTTTTACAAATTTGGCGATAAAATATGCAAACGGAATAGCTTGCGAAGAAAATTCGACATCTACGGTTTTGGCATGAAACTTTCTGGGTTTCAGAAGAATCGAGTAATATCGAAAAAAAAATTTCGAATTAAGAATTTTTTTTCAAAATTCGAGTCGTATTAAGTAATGAAACTTTCCATTTCATACTATGAAATGAAACTGAATTCGAAAAGATTTATAAATTCATTTTCATATATTGTGGTGATGATACAGTTTTGTTCCAGCATTCTCACAGACGGTCAATTTAACTAAAATACACTACAATTCAAGGCGAGATAAATTTTTCCCGGGATGATTAATTTTTCGTTGAAAATATTATGAACAATTTATCATCGTGATTTGACCTAACTATACTTCATTTCTGCATTCGCACTGTAAACAAATATAATATCTGGTACAAAGTTATTTCGCAATTGAGGTCGACATATTGCACTGGATTAAATGCATCTGCGAGCCTTGATATTTTTAAATAACCGATTCCTGTCTGTCTCAGTTGAAAAATAAGCCACTTGATGACCCAGTTGCAGATTTTTCCGTTAGTCTTGTTGAATAAACAACTGCGATACTCGATTCCGCATGGACTACTCGAGACCAAGTTATTTTTATCGATTAAGTCAAACAGACTTTTCAAACAAATGATTGTGATAATGTAGAGGAAAAGACCTAGCAAAATGTGTTGGAAAAAATTTCCGAAGCGCACATTAAACACACGCATTTATAATCAGTGAAGAAAGAATTTGTTATATGAGTAAAAACAAAATGAATTAAGTGAAGGTACAACTACACACAAATACAAATATTTCTTTTGCCTCTTGTCCATATTATCGCTTTCTTTGAGTACCCAACCCAATTTTGTGACCAATTGAAGTCTCAGTGTTAATTTTGTTCAGGTGTTTAGAGCTGTATTCTAAATAAAATTTTACAGATCTCTATCATCTATACTACTCTAATGACACGTGCCCCCATCAATTATCTTGTTTTTATATATTCCAAAATTTGAGCCAATTCTAAATTCTGTATTTTCCTGACGTTCTGTATATTTTGTTGACTAGTTTTCTTCTCTTACTTTTCTACGATGTTTAATTTCTTGTACTGGAATTTTTGCAGTACAAGAATTACGAAATGGTTGTTCATATTATCTTCTAGTCTTGTTCTTTTTAGAAAGTGTTTTTACAGCATATAGCAAGAAACTCTCGTGAAAATTGAAAACATTTCAACTGGTCCATATTTTGGCCTATTCATCTTTTACTGTTACTGCCATGAATTGAGTAATTGTTACAAGAAAGGATGCGCTGATTAGTATATAGGATTCATATACCTAATCACAATAATTTTTTCAAGAAATATATATATAAATAATTATATCAATGTTGAATTGATATATATATATATATATATATATATATATATATATATATATATATATATATATATATATATATATATATATATATATATATATATATATATATATATATATATATATATATATATATATATATATATATAGCTCGATATATTTGTAGTCATAATGTTTAACAACGATGTCAAGGGGTTGATAGGTTTTAAGCTGAATCATAACTCATTCCAAATTCTTAAAAGACAAAATTTACTTCAGTATCGTTAAAGGCTGAATACAGTGTGTAATGTTTTGTTAAGTTTTCAATTGTTCAACTGGAGCATTGAAAACAATTAACAAATTACATGTCTTGCAGAGAATAACGTTACCCACTTTTACTCCCTATTAGGCCAATCAGGGTGAATATATTCAAACACTTTCAAATGTAACAGAAGTAATGAGTCGAATGATGAAGGAGGGAGATAAAATACTGATTCATAGACACAGCTCAGTGGAGGATACTGTCAAAAAAGTGGGCATAAATTGAATGAATTCTATCAAACTAATTACAAGAAAATATTTAAGTAATTACGTTCTGCTTCCTACTCGCTCTACATGCTGTGCGATGGCCAGAGGTCCGAAATCTAGATACTTTTAGCTTACAAGGAAGAATTCGGTTGGAATTCTGTCCTATTAAAAATTTTTCGTGATTAGAAAATGTGCAGTTTTGTAATGAGTATTTTTAACAGGTACTTATGATCAATATTTCTTTGAGATTAGTAATATTCCCTGGGAATGCTGGACGGAGAAAATGAATGGTATCAGCTCAAATTCATCTCCGCCTATATGACATGTGTAGAACATCACATGTTATTTAATTATTTTATTATTTGTTATTTATTAGAACCAAGCATATTGAAGTTAAGACTGAAGACAAAAAATTCCCAGATAATGATTCTCAGTTTTTGTATTTTCAAACAATTGATTATAGGCCAAATTATATTTTTATAACAATATTCAATTTTTAGAGATGACATAATTGTAATTCTGAATACAAATGTTATTGCGAATAATTCAGCATTTTCCCAATTATTGCAAGATTTTACTTTAATCTTCGCCTCTAATGAGTATTAGATATTCTATTTAGAATAAGTGAAGATAAAACGAAAAAACATTCGTTTCAAAACAGACACTTTTGCGTAATTGTAGTGTCAATGACTGACTTTTCACGCTCTGTGGGCATCTAATAAATATTCACGCGATAGTGGAATTTTGTATAGATAAATTTATTATTTGCAAATTAATTAGTCGAATTTATTGAAAAAAATTCGACTGACTATTACGTTCGTATATTTTCGTGACGCTCGTGAAGATAATGTAAATTTCCTGCTGGATATAAATCACTCAAGATATTCGGATTTTTTTCAGAATTAGAAATATTATGTTATGTTCGTTTTGCTATTCTGTCAATTTGTGTAATATAACTGACGTTAAATACGCCATATTACACTTCGTATAGTATGAAATGTTATGTCTACGATTTCTAATTTGAATTATTTCTGGTTCTTCTCTACGTCTTTCTGATATAAAATACAATTGTTTACATACAATATAAATATATATATATATATATATATATATATATATATATATATATATATATATATATATATATATATATATATATATATTTTTTTTTTCTTGCAAGTTTCCTTATAGCTTTATATTTCAAACAGACAAGAAAGAAGTAGAAATCAAATCGAAAATTTTAGCAACAGGCAGTGAATAAATGATTTTCTGTCATAACTGTCATTCAATACAAACTATTCTTTTTAAGTTTTCATAAAGATACAAACGTCAACAAGAAATGAGATTTTTCCATTTGAATATCTGTTATCACTAGTAATCTCAATTTTTAAAGGGTGGAAAGAATAAGCATTTTCGAATGAAATTAAATTAAGATTTTGAGCAATAACAGACAGTGAGTAAATGACATAAAATGACAATATCTGTCATTTACTGTTATTTAATAAAAACTATTCACTTTGAAGATTTGATAACGCTACAAACTTCAACAAGAATTTAAATTTTTTCGTTTGAAGTTTTGTTATTGCTGAAAATCTTATTTTTTGAAGGTATAGAAAGAATAAGAATTTTTTGATATTGAATACATATAGATATTTTTATATGTATTTAAAGAGTTTTTCAGCTTACTTTTTTCACTTTCACTTCGAATTATTCTACATTCTAGTTTCCACACTAATGAACTAGTAGGTATTCTAAGCAAGCAAGATAAAAATTAGAGAACTTTGAAATATTTCACATATTCACTTCAATATGAATATGACTTCCGTTGAAATTAATTAAATGTTATTATGTGAAATTATTCTGAATTGATAATTTTACTCCACATTGGCGATGTTTCCGAAGGGAAATATAACTATTCCTTTCCTTTAAGGTAGGTACACTGTGTATCTGTGTTAGATAAATAAGAGAATGAATTCTGCTATTTCTAATAGCAATATCCATTAATAAGTAATTTGACACTGTCATTCAGAACGAATTTTGAAAAGATATTTCATAATATTTTGGTAACAATTCTAAAGAAAGTTTCAAAGAAGATTTTTCTGGTATATTAATCAAGATGATCATTAACAAAGTTCATAGTGAATCATTTCCCTTAGAAATGACAGAAAATTGGATATTATAAATCAAAAATCACTGTCTCGTTGTTTTCACAAAATAAATATTTTTTGTCAGGGTCATCATTATTATAAGATTGTATAAAATTGAAAGACGCACGAACGAACGAAAATATTATATAATGATGATGGTTGAATGTTGATGTTCCTATTCCATCGAGACATTAAGAATGTAAGTGGGTCAAAGTATGTGAAATACTTGTAATTTTCTGTGTAACTCACTGACCTCCATAGGAAGCTCGACGCGATGTTGCCAAAATGGATTTTAGTGAAAGTGACAAACACTCAAGGTTGTATTCCTCATGATTTCCGTCTACACGCCGCGATCAATTGTTTCATTATATCATTTAGCACCTATTTCCGGCGGTCGTCCATGCAAACGCGACTTCATGTCGAATTGCGAAAGGTATACCTACAGAAATGAGTACGTTGTTGTTGAACTATAGGCGTAAAGTTGTTTGTCCCCATCATCGCAATATGCAATTTGAATTTCACTTTAAAATTGCCTAACCTGTCAATCAGTCATTTCTTTGAACAGCGGTTCCCAAAATTTTTCTCAAAATAACCGTTCAAGTATTACGTAAGCACTGAAGGGGTCGGGGGTTTTTATTTTTGATGACATAGGGGTTCGTTTTTAGGTCGAGATTATGTCAGCAGTAGTTATTTACTTCCGTAAATTTTTTGTTATTTCAAAACCGGATGCAAGTGAACAGACAGAAAACATTTATCAGCAAACATGTATTTTTTCCGTAATATTACTCAAGATTATATTATAATACTTGTACTCTATGCTAAATAACGTGTCCATGAAATCGGTTCAAATCAAAATACTGTGTACATTAAAGTTCTCACACTAAACATATTTTCTTATTTCTGGAATTATAACTGCTACTCATGAAACAATAAAAAAAACAGATTATATTGAAAGAAAAATGTTCATAACAATGTTTGCATGGGGGTGAGAACTTTGCTTACTTTTATCATTATTTTTTTATTACTATTTTTTTTACTTAACATTTCGTTAATTTATAATATTGTTTCATCAGATATAAGAACTCTTGAACTCTACGAATTTGGGGATGAAAAAACAAACTTAGACTCCTGAAAAGAAAGCGATCATTTCGATTATTTTCTACACCTAAACATGATAAGCGTTCTGACGAGAGCAAACAAGCTCGAAACGTGCCAAGGGCTGGTTTCAAAGAAGGTCTACCGTTATTTTCTTCTTTCGATTATATATTTTCTTCCGCGTTTAACCTTAACACATTTCTATATACACGCGCGTATACATATATTCCTAAATTTAATATGTAGGAGTCATTTCATTAATTTCAAAGAATATTGAAATCCAGGCCACCTTTGATGGAAGCAATGACACAATGAAAATTATAAAATATAATTTGGAATAAAACTAGTACTTTCATTTAAATTTCGGCCCAATCGATTAATGATTATAAAATATGTTAGCGAGCTATTTCTTATGGTTATTGAAATTAAATTATTTTAGAAAAATTATTTCATCAATTTGAAAATTATGATGGAAGTGATTTTGGATAAAGACGAAATGACAATAAACACACACCTACTTTAACGAGTTGAAAAATTCGAGAACTCATCTACATAGAGATATTTTATTTTCAATGAATATGATAGGACAACTTGGGGGGCCAAGTTATTTAGAATATATAATTACGTCATATTCAAATAACTCCGTATGAAAATATAGGTATCTATAATATTTTTCGTAATTTTAATGTTATCTAAATCGGAAAATCTCGTTAGATTATTATAACCTCAAACTTTAGTACCGAAAAAAAATCTTTACAAAATTTAAATAATTTATTGTGAATGAAAATTGAATGATGTAATTAATATACACGCAAGTTTACAATGCCAAAATACGTTTGAAACGGCCACTAAACAGTAGCTCCATTAAGATAAGAAGAAAAATGAATGAATTATATGATATTAGCAACGGTTAGTAAATGGAGATCCACTCCGCAATGTAGTCGATGTAGAGAATGAGAAACTTTATCTAAGTTGATCATTCGTTGTTCAATAAAAAATGATAAACTGGCATAGATACAAATTTGGCGAGATGAATTGATATCTAAAGTAAATGCGATACCCGGAAATACATGACTTAGAATCGTAGCAGTTTAAGTACACAGATATTGAAAGAATGAGATTCGCGCCACCACTCTCACTTTTCACGAAGTTGGCGGCGTAGCTGACGTCACGCGACAATATTGATTCACGTGACGTAGCAGCGCGCAATTTTCACTCCGCACTTTTTGGGACCGTGGTTCGTTCGAGCTCCAGAAAGTGAAAACAAAATGGGAATGCCAAGAGATACAATGTCTAGGATACAGACTAATTTCATGAAAAATTTCAATCGAGGATTTTTTCGAAAAACTCCACTGCTGACCTTTCAACTTTAAATGTTGTAAAATATTGCAAGATAGCCGTAAATACACTCTCACTTTAAATATAATCAGAAAACGAACACGCACTTACGATTTTACGTAATATGTCCTAAAAATACTGTGTTTTACAATACATCACTACCTAGCTAAAATAACAACCTACCGTTTTTCTGCATACCCTTAAAATAATGAGGAAGTGTCTAGTTTCTTTAGAACAGACCGAAATATTGTACCTTTAACTCTTGTTGGTGTTCATATTTTTATTGCAATTCTAAGAAGCTTATTTGAAAGGACTCATTTTAACATTTTTTATCCAAGAATGTGGCTTATTGCCACGTTGTCACTACTCTTCATTCACCTGTATCATCAGGAAATAATCTACCTTGTACAGTACCTCATCGGAAAAGCTTTACTTACTTTTCCAAAAATTTCTTAGAAAGAGGATAGTTTAATCTTAGCGAAAAAAACAACTATATCCCTAATGTCTGAAGTTTTTAGCTTTCTAGGTGATTTCTTTATGAAGGTTGAGTTATAGTACTGAATGCAATATTTCAGCAAAGAAATTGCGATAGAAATATGGTCTCTAAATATATCGGCAAAAAACCATTCCAGGAAAAGAGGGACGAAAAATCCATCAAACATCGTTAACGTGAAACCCTTCATTTACATCAAATCTGGACAACAATAAGTTTTTGTGCACGTTAAAAAAGTACACAAGGGCCGACTTTATAACGGTGTAAACCTAAATTTTACTACAAGTACGGTAAATCTTACAGTTATCATTTGGTAGTCGGTAAAGGGTAACCTTGACAAGGAACCGTTATTCAAGCAGTTATTACCAAGCGGGGGTTTACGATGAGGATATTTAGAAAGGGATGATTGTAAAACCAGCTACCGATCATAAAAATTCAAATAAAAATTTAAGTGTCTCTGCGCACACATTTACGGAAAGAAAACAGATGTTGAAGACAAGTTATGGACAAACATGCGATCTTTAAATCAGATTCTACTAATCATCCCCCTTTTCAAAGAAGAGAAGACTGACTGAGTTGTTTGCAAATAATTAATAAAAGATATGATACTCGTACATATATCACACACTATTGAAACTTGAACAACTATGATAACAAAACAAAATTCTCAAAAGGATTTTAAATTTTTGAAGGGTACTAATACCGGAAGCCGGAAGAAAATGTGAATTCTTTAATTAATTGATGGATTGCGTCTTTACTATGTGATAATTTATCATGAGAAAAAACAAACGATATGAGTTTTACTAGGTTTAAGAACAAAAGTTGAGAAAAAAATTTGAAATGCGATTGTAATTCATCACACAACCATTTTTGTTAATTGTAACCCTATACATCCATGAACCCCTAAAATTTACCTTCTTCTGATTGGACATTAAACACAATTTATCTTCTTTGCTTAAATTCAACAGTTTCCAAGAATACAGCTATTTTCTTTTGAACATAATGAAATTTAGTAGTCCCAATTAGAAGGAAATGAACGAATTTTAATAATTTTGTGTGTATTTTATTTGATATGCTATATTGAATTTGTTTTCAAATTGACGTGACTGGACCGAAATCTAATCTGTTTGCAGGTTTTCTCACTGAAATTCAGTTCACACTTTCTTAATGCCAATGTCTCATATCTTATCATGAAATATTTATTTAACGATGTCAAGCATTAATACTTCAGGTACAATAAATATCCCATAAAATAATTCAAAACAAACCAACATCTTCTTCACATTCGGAAAAAACCGCCATAACTTCTTTATAATCTTCCAAGGTAGATTATCAAGTTGAAAATATGATCATATATAGATAACAATCATAATAGACAAATAATTCAGGAGAAACAATTCGCATAGAACTAAATTCATAGGGGTGCATCATATTATTAAAACAAAATACAGGTGTGAACCTGTGACAATTTTGATTTCCATTGACAGTATGGTTTTGATTTGTTCATCAGAATTTGTTCGTCATTTGTGATCAGAATTTGAAGTGTTTCTTACCAGAACATCAATTGTGAACATCTATTCGTACCTCATAGAATATAGTTTATTCTCTTTTAGGACATCCTTAAACTTGAAATAACTGTACTCTTGATTACTTCGAATTTCCTTCGAATAATTAGGCAATTATTGACATTGCGGTTACAAACTTCACAAAATTTATATCATATTTTATGTACTTATCAGATATATTCTTTGTATTTTACTGAGGATTAGTGCGTATTATTTTCTGATCCTGAATGGTCTAATGGTCTGACCTAATGGTCTTAAACGCCAACATTTAACAACAGTCTTTGCTGTTAACAAAGGTATACTATAATGTGGCAGAATACTTTGACGATTCGAATGTAGACAGTAATATATGAATCAGTTTTTGGATCATATTTCTATAATTATGTCATTAATGACTCTTTATTAATAGATATAAATGAGGCGAGTATCAATAAAATGTGTTGCGATATATCGTAATTTTTTAGTATTAACTAACTAATTTATAATATTGATATATATTGTTAGACATGAATCAGGTGAATATGAGTGAAAACAGCTGAAGCTACAAAAATAAACTTTATTTTCATTGTTTTCTTAATTAAAATTTACAGTAATTTCAAATCATGTTATCACCTACTCTAAGAATCAAACTGTAGCAAACAACGCAGATGATGACTATAGCATGCTGCATGCTCCTTCTATACAAAATGATAGCTATATGTATCATTGTATATATGTATATCAACTGTATTTAAATTGCATTAGACAGAAACAGATTGCAATATAAATGATACTTGTATTGAGAAAACTTTAGTTGAAGTGAACACAAGTTATTTTATTAAACACGTGGTTATCGCTGTTATTGTGATACACAATTTTAGAAGCTAAAGAAAATACTGAATTTATAACAGAGAATATGACTTACTAGAGAAGTGCACAGATCGGAAATACTATTCTGTGATATATAATTCTTCTACATCGTGTAGTTATGCAATTTGTGTAGTTCATTGTTAAACCTTGACAGAACTAACGAATGACAAATGACAATTTTCGATATACCAAATACAAATATTCGATATCCAATATATCGCATGAAATATATCGATATTATATATCGAAACTGGGTGATTCGATATGTCGGGTAGAAGCGATATATCGCATAGGTATATCGATATTTTCGAAATATCGATATATATCGAGCACCCCTATAAGGGATGTTTCACAATAAATATATTATTATAGTAAACTTCTTTTATTACTCTGCTGAATTACAAGAATAATTGAAATGTAATATGTATAATGTATGGGGTGTTTCACAATAAATTTATTATTATAGTAAACTTTTTTTGTTACGC
This sequence comes from Henosepilachna vigintioctopunctata, assembly GCA_030704895.1. Lineage (NCBI taxonomy): Eukaryota > Metazoa > Arthropoda > Insecta > Coleoptera > Coccinellidae > Henosepilachna > Henosepilachna vigintioctopunctata. The sequence continues at coordinate 8,387,694 of JARQZJ010000093.1, read as the reverse complement.
TACTGAATATCTAGAACTGTGTAAGAAGCCCTTTAAAAACATTCAACAACGTTTAAACAAATACTGATCAAATACAATGTAAGTATAAAGTTTCAAATTCTCATCTCTCTATCCTATTTGACCTTGCTAGCCAAGTAAATGCGGAAATCTTGACGTACACTGTATTTTTATTTCAAAATAAACTCCAGTCGAGAAACTTGTTGATGTTGGCGTAAGATTTTATACGCTCCAAAGCATTCTATTTTTTACTTGGAATGAGCGGAAATGTTTGTGGCTACGTGTAATGAGAAGAAAGTAATGGAATATCCTGATGTGAGGTTTTTGAAAGGCGCCAGTTCATCTTTAAATATTAAAATACGAAGAATTAACTGAAATTTGAGTATGGAAATAGCTTTTTTAATACTTTTTTATAGAACAGCGGAACTATAAAGGGTAAAATGCATTGGAGAAATAATTTTTCTTTAGTTATAAAACTGCTTTAAAACGTCCATCGAAAAATTTGATGTTTGATGGTATGCATTAATCGATTGGAGCAATACTTGATGAAAATCTAAGTACCTACATAAACCTGAACTAATTAATTTTTTGATATTCAGTATAATTAAGTTAAATATAACAATATTGTTTCGCCAACACAGTACTTTCATCAGATGTAGATGACAAAATGTTTATCATCTTAAACTACTTAGTTTTATTTGAATTTTGATGCTATTATTTTGAAATTGGCAAATATTCAAAACTTACGCTGAAAAGGTCGAAGACTCCACGATATTCCAAGGTCACCTTATTAGAATTTGCTATCGCGGAAACAGCAATTAAAATAATTATTAACAATATCCACACAATATTATACACATATAAAAGAGTTACGTAATGTCTTAGTGGTGATAATGTTTAATTATTTACGTATTATCCAAAACATCAAATAGAAGAAATATTAGGAATATCAGAAATTTCCTGCGTAATGAGATGTCAGCAATTTAAATTAAGTTCAAACTTAATTAAATATGAAGAAAACTCGAAGAAATATACGCTCCAACCATATTATATTTTTATATATTCAGATAATTTTTATTATATCGTTATTATATCAGTGAATCGACAGTTTTATGTCGGGAGCTATATTTCCTCTGAAAAATATCTAAATTTTACAAATCTTATATTTTTGTAACAGAAAACTGAACTTTTTCTGGTTAATTTGTGTTCTATGAATTAGCATTTAGTCTTTTATACTTTTAATAGTGAAAATTTGAATTTATCATTCCTTATATTGTTTATTCGTTTCAACATCTGGCAATTGTACTCCTCCAACATTTTCGATTTATTTCTTCAATATATTTGTCCATTCTCAACAAATTTCCACAATTAATGAATGCTGAGTCAATGCAATGAATAGTGTGAAAAATCATTTCAAAACAAAATTTTTGACAATAAGCAAAAAATATAACAATCTGCAATCGATAAACTGAAATTATATTTTGAATTCTTCAAATTTGTCCAATAGTTTTTAATTCTGTAGCTGCTTCATTATTCCTCATTGAAATAGTTCGAAGATTTTTGTATGTTGTTATAATGGCAACCTATTTTCAATAATTAATAATAATTGTTTAATGGACGAATAGACATCCCCTGCAAGACACGTACCTTGTTCCTTCTTCGTATACAACATTGACAGCGGTTTAAAGGATGGGCCAACACTTCGTTTCTACTATTAAGGAAGTACCCAACACAATATCCGGAAATGTCTGTTCAACGTAGAACAACACAACTGCTAAATGGGACTCAATTGTGGTTCTTTCCTACTGAGCGGACATCATATTATAAAAATGTACCCACAAAATTCATTGTGGGCGACCTTGTGTGTGATGGCTCAACAGGAAGAAGATTAGACACCAGAATAAGGCACGGAATTATAACTGACAGTGAAATACAGGACCGGTAGCAGATGCCTTATGCTGATTTGAAAACAACCGAAGTTGGCTAAGGTATTGAAACTCCAAATAAATGTACAGGGTTCTTTAACAAAAATCAATGTGGACTGTTCTACGAGTATACGAATTTGCTGAACATAAACGTTTCTCAAAGACGCAAAAGTTATAAAAATAACTAAACACTTTCTCACTTAAAAATACTCTAGACATATCAACTTTCATGAGAGCTGCTTTGGCACAACGTTAAGCTTTGGATTCCATTGATTGATATGAATTGATTCCGTGATGAATTCTTGTTTAGGTATTTTTATATAATGACTGTTCCAGTCGATTAATTTTCCATTGACAAATTGACATGTTATGCATATCCATTATTTAAAACGTACCGAATCGAATTATTTTAATTTAATTGATGTTCATTTCACTCATTTCATTTCGTTTATTATCTCATTTCATTTTTCAATTTTATTTAATTCCATATAGTTACTTACTTGTTACAAAATAGAAATATTGAATCATAACTTTTGATGAATGCACGATACTGAAATACAAATTTCTCGTTAAAGAATGTTTGTAGAACTTTTCGAGAAAAATTTTTGAGTCTTTGAAAAATTTTACAAGTTGTACGAAAACTTTAGGACGAATATAATTTTTCGCCTATGGCTGTTTATTATTATTAAGAAGAATATAAAACTATATATATATATATATATATATATATATATATATATATATATATATATATATATATATATATATATATATATATTTATATGCCAATTTATATGAAAATTGAGATTTTTGAATTATTTCATTTCAAAGTTTTAGACAAACCTGCAGTAAAACGTACAGAAGAAATGAATTATTCCATTTCAGTCCATAGTTTGCTAAGAATATCAATTTTTAGTGCAATATTTTGAATTCATTGAATGTTCATTGTATTTAAATTTTTTTCAATAATTTTTCAGTTCAAAAGAAACCGTAAGAAATCGACAAATTTAATTATTGTGGTTCACGTTTGGCTACAAATTGAAGCTTTTAAAAGTTAAGAATAAGAAAATTTTAGTTGTTTTCAATTTGTAGCGAACATTCACAACAAAAATTAAAATGTTTTTCATTCATAACTGGAAATTGTCCAAGTACCTATAAATATAATTGTGTTTTGCGTTTTAGTTCAGTTTCAATCCGAGTACGATCCTGCAACCCATGATTGAGTATTAACAACAAGCAACTACAATGAGGCACAATTGAGTGGGGTTCAACAGAATTAATCTGACAGAAACAAGACGCCTTGAACTGTCTTTGAATTGTTCGATTATTCTAGCTCGTGAAAGAAAAATCCAACCCAGTCGATGAAGAAGAAGTTATCATTGACCCTATTATGATAGTAAAGAAATTTATTTAAATGAAACTCTCTTTTCGTCTGATAATGTTGACTTCTGGTCGAGAAATCCGTCAAAATAATCCATTCTTCTATTGAAGAGATTGAATTACTAATAATATATGTATTTTGTAACATCGGTAATCATCATTCTGTATTATATAAGATCTTCTTGATAGATTAAATGCCATTGATTTGATTTTCCACAAACCAGTGGAAAATTCCGAGCAAATACTCCAAGCTTAGAAACGTGATCACTCGGAAAAAACCACGAAATATCACAAGGCGACGGGGTGTAGTGAAAATAATCACGAGTATTCATTTTTTATCTCTCACCTGCCGTGGCTTATCCCTATTTTATAAAATATTTATACTAAGAAAATACACAGGTAGGGGGAGGGTTTTGTCACAAACATAACCCCACGAGGTCGCTCAATCAGTTGCTTAAAAATATCATGTGATTAATCGGCGGTCCCTTGACCAAAAAAAAATGAAGACCACAATTTTATATATATATATATATATATATATATATATATATATATATATATATATATATATATATATATATATATATATATATATATATATATATATATATATATATATGTTCACGTGGAAGCCTAGCATTGAAGACTTCCTTTACAGGAGTGTTCTTTTATTGTTGATTCCTTCTCCAGGTTCGTACACTTTTAACTTGGCTACGCCGTTCTGAGGAGAGCCAATAAGCTAGAAACACGTGTCAACAGCTGCTTTCAATTGAGTTGCGGGCTATACCGAAAATTGTGTTATTGTCATTTGTACTTTTCACCGCAAGAAAAATTTTCATTCGTTATATATATATATATATATATATATATATATATATATATATATATATATATATATATATATATATATATAAGGAGGTCATAGACCTGCAGTTTTTTGTAACAGCCGTTGACATATGCTTCGAGCTATTGGCTCTCTTCAGAACGGCGCAGTTCAAGTTTTAGATGTTCGAATTTGGAAATTAAATTAAAAAACACAAAATTTTACGTTAATAATCGACTTCTTTGTGGCTTGAAATGAATGTCTCTGTTAGAGTTCTGTTCGACTCTGTTCTGGACAATGAATCACTTATATGCCAACCAGGCGATATACGACAATTTGGAAAATTCAAAAAGGTTTATACAGGTACATTTCATGAAAATAGAAAAAGAAGCTTACGGTCTAGACTTGCAGTTATATATTTACAATATGCTTTGAGAGATGAACGTGTTGTTGTTCTTTGGAAAAACTTTAGATAATTTGAGTATAATTGTCAATATAATTTTTATTTCAGTCAATTTTCGTGTCTGAAGTGTTCATGTTTCTGCGATCATATGACATGTATCAATTTGATAAAAGTTAAAATAATAACCGAAACGTAATTGGAAAAATTTAACATCAATTTGTTTTAATTGAACCAAAAAACCCAAGAACAGAATTTTGGAATTTTTACTATATATATATATATATATATATATATATATATATATATATATATATATATATATATATATATATATTTATAACTATAATATTTATATAGTAACAGTAATATAAGAATTCTTAATTTTTTGGGTTTATCCCTGAGAAAGATTTCATCAAATAATGATTTCACCTGTTGAACAATGCTGCGTCTCTAATTTCTAAAAGGAAGTGTATTCATGTATTTTACGTTGTGGGGTAGATAGATGTAAAGGTATGCAGGTAGACGAGGGCGAAGAAGGAAGAGGTTTGGAATCGATTGGATCGACCTTGACCCACTAAGAGGGTGGCGGCCTAACAATGAGGGTTGCGTCTCCTTTTATTCCCGCAGCTGTGATACTTCAATTTTTCTATTCTCTTCTTCAAGGGCCGCGCCTTGAGAATACCTCGCGAGATGAATCTTCATTTATTCCATTAATTTCTCAATTATAATAAGAATAAAAATTGTAAATACACACACACACATATATAATATATATATATATATATATATATATATATATATATATATATATATATATATATATATATATATATATATATATATATATATTACATTTAATATATAATATAATGTACTATATAAAATATTCGATTTGTTAAAATAAGCTCCATTATGAAAATAATGTTTATTTCTTTGACTCCAATAGGTTTGATTCATTTATTTTTCCTTTTTCGGTTCAGATTAGTGTAGGACTCTTCATATTTCGTTCAACCAATACAGTAGAAAGCATGAACCATTCGACAGTACGCCGTTGAGAAAATTCAGTTTGAAACTAACAAATAAATTGATGACAACTCAAAAAAATGTATTCCCAAGAAATTTAACGAAACAAAAAAAATGAATCCTACATTTTTTTTTATTGAAAAATTCTGCAATAAACGGATTAATATAACTACTGATTGTTCTTCTCCGAAAACAGGAAGTTTAATCTGATTGTCTCCATGTGCATATATATATATATATATATATATATATATATATATATATATATATATATATATATATATATATATATATATATATATATATATAACGCACACATGAGAGATAGGCTTATTTGTTTTCATTACTAGTGGTAATGATAATTCTTTTCAGAACAGATTAAGAATTTGAGATTTGGACGTAATGTTATTTAAAATATTGCAAATTGATATAATTACATCGCGCATATCAGTGATACAATGTATATAATGATAAGATGTAAAATACTGACCAATTTCAGTATCCAGTTCATGAAGACATAACATAAATATCAAAACATGAATTCAATAACTGCAACTTGATGGGAAATCATGCGTTTCACTTATTTAAATTTCAAACCAAAAATCTGAAAATTGTCTAGAAGAAGTAAACATTAGACGAAGATCATATATATATATATATATATATATATATATATATATATATATATATATATATATATATATATATATATATATATATATATATATATATATGTAAAAAAGAATGAAAAAAAGTAATTTTTCATCATTTTGAATTTTAATTTGTTCATTTCAACTAGTTTTTTTTCGTTAAATATTGTTTTAATGGATTTTGTTGGCGATTCACAAATTTATTAATATTCAATATAAGCCTGACAAAATCGAATAGTCATTATTTCATCGCAGCATATATGCATAATATTTGCTGCATTAATAAAACAATCACATAATTTTCTCAAGTTATATCATAACAATTCAGCACGACTACTTCCCTCAAAGGGGGATTATTCGTCTTAATTGACCCCCTAACCACGCCACTGATACAGATCATTTCTACGTCAAAGCGGTAAATCACGGTATTAAAGATCAACTCTTGCGTGTCTATGAGGTGATCTCTAAAATATAACGGTGTTTTAGAAATGGGTCAATATGCAAGTGCATCTCCACTGTTACTATCTAATCCATTTAATGCATCTACGAGTTGGAGAAATGAGAAATTAATTTCACTAGTATTAGAATCGTAAAGTGGAAACGACGGTTAGAGAATCTGTTGAAGAAAGTTGTTTTGCTACGCCTCGGCCACGGTTTCACATTTTAAACTATACTATTCGCATATTTAGGTGAAGTAAATGAAGTATAATGATGGAATATGGCTCTGCTGGAAGTCGGAATCTCTTAACTTACTTTCATAGTTCGCATGCAGTAATTAGGTATTGTTCCACCGATGATAACGAGGATATCTTTATTTCTATTATTTATTGAATTTGCATAAGTTCAGTGGGCATTTAACATCGGTAGCTACAAAGTTTAATGCATCAACTTTCCATAAAATGCACCACATCAATTTCTCAACTTAATTACTCAATATCTTCATCTTTGAGGATTATAATCCAATACATCAAAAAAACTGACTTAAATCGTTCTATGAAATTGACATGATAAATGACATTGACATAAAAATAACATTGACATATTAAAACAATTCATAGAAATAATTTTATAAGATCAATTATAAAAGATTTATGAAAGATCAGTATTTAATTGTTAAAAAATTCATATTGAATTCGAATTCATAAAAATTTGGGGTCTTACTATATTTAATCATTTCCTTGGAGTTTTTGTAATCTAAAATTATTGAAATACTAATTACAATTTGAAATCAAATTAATTTTTCATGCATCAATCAATAACTGGAAAATCTAAAAGGATTGGGTTTAAACATTTGGACGATATTTAAAATAGAACGGTAAAGGTACACAAGATGTGTTTGAATAGATCATATCCAAACGTCTTCCGTCAACTAACAGTACGGATGCACCACGTTACCATTGACCTACATCTTATAAACCGTTATACAGTTTTTTAAGGCTTCATCAAACACCATCAGGTAAAAAGCAATTTATACCTGAAGGAAGAGACTCAATCAATAGAAAACTGAAATCTGGCATGTGTAGGCGTATCAGAATAACGTTAAGAAACATTTTTTTCATCTCTTTCGGCAAAGTTTCTGCAATATTCAATTCGATGTAAGGGGGTGGAATCGGTTCAGGTTATTTGATCCCTTGCGAAATTATCGAACAACTGTTCTTTTACGAAAAAGATGCATCATCCAAAATATTTACGGTAACTTAGGTAACGATCGAAATGCCAGATGAGGTTTGAATAAAACACAAAAGGCCGTGTAGAATTTCAATATATATTCCGCTTTTTCCGAAATTAATAACAATAAGAGATGTTAAGCAACTATTACAATACTAGAGTAATAATTCAGAATGAAGGAAATTCAACAAAAAATTACTTTATTTGTCGGTGACTTAAAATTCTTTCCAATATGGTAACGTTATTTTCTGTAGCAATAAATATAATCAATCCATCACGATTTAACATTGTTTAGAATCTATACTGCATATCAACTCGAAATGAAACATCGAACTTGAAGAAGTTTACAAAAATGTCATTCGCGGCATTGAAACCGTTCAATTCAATTTGAGGTATATTTATAAATAATTTAATCGGAACAGCTTAATATTTAACGGCAAGATAAAATAATTGGTTATTCAGGTTAAGGTCACGGCAAGCTCTTTTGAGGTGCGAAAGTAATGCAATTCACGACCGTAACGTTGAAGAAAAACAAGTTGTGGACATCAAGGTGGACTTAATGCAAGGTAAAATTTAGACAACCTGTAAACAAATTCTTTTTAGCAAATATTACATGAAAGGTGAGGTAATGCACTTGGTTGGGTTATTGATTATGCGGCGGCATATCTGTTTACACTCCTGCTCTTATTAATGCAAAACATTTCCAAGTGTAATCATCTAGAAACCAAAAACCGAATTTGAGAAACCATGAAGGTGGAATACATAATTCATATTATTGCTGAAAACCTGTCTTAAACATGTTATATGTACAAAACATTTCTCACTGATCACCGAATAATATATAAAATTGAATAATCTACATAAAATTATATACAATAATATCAAACAAATAGGCAACCTCACGAAGTTATTTCGTCCATATATTTTTCGTGAACATTTTCCAAAAACCTGAGAGACGCGTTCTGTTTCTGTTTAAGTTACACTATTGGTTTTTATTATTTATTCCGTGTGGAGCCGAGGGAGCATCCTTGGACTAGGGAAATGTAACACTCCAGTAATTTCGAAGTCGATTTTGAAATTTGAACACGACTGATGTATCGAAAGCGATAAACTTGTAAATTTTATAATTGAAATGAAGGTTTGTATCTTGGTAGTAGATATATTTTTTCCTTATGTCTTCTCATTAATTTTATGAGTAATTCTGAAAACCAAAACTTCCTTGAATATTTGAATATCACTGAGATAAACTTCTAAAAACACATCAACACTGGAAATACAGTTTTGAAAAAAATTGTAGTTCTGAAAAAGTCTAATTGAATATGAAATAATGCCAATCTGTCTATACCGCTAATTTTCTTGAAGTTATCAACTGCTGGCTGAAAAACTGACCTTAATCAATCAATGTCAATTATTGTCAAGATTTGTGATAGTCCTTTTTGCCATTTACTCAATCATTTTATAAATTTCAAGAATTCCAAATATTTTCTGTTCAATTTTTAAAAATTTTCTTTCTTACGATCTTTGTCATGACAACACAAAAAGCATTAACCGATTCCGTGCAGTGATTCGGAAGGTACGGCGAACATTCCGGCGATAAATTTTCATTTATATAGATTGCATTCACCTTCCAAAATTTGTAAAAATAGATATTATCGATTAACTTCCCGCAAAACATTTAAAAAATGTTTAAAATAATAAATTTACATTCATTACGAACAGTAGTTTTACAAATTTTAAAAATTTCAATTATTCTATGAAAAAAAAAACCATAAGATGCACCCAATATAAAAACAATAATAGTATTCAACAAAAAGACAATACGATTAAATCAAGCTAAACACATCAAAAATTTGACGGTTCCCATATAAATGCATCGGAACCACAAAGCTAGCGGCTGTCTGTGGTCTACTCATCAATTCACATTTATCAAAAATACAGGTTCAAACGCTATAAAGAAGTGTAAGTCTAACCAGAAATACAAAAGAAAACAGAACTCAAACTCTGCATTGAATTACGTCATGCAACTTCTCACTATCAAATTTCATCAAAAATTGTGAATATAAAGAATGATTTACAATAATAGCATACGTATTGTATGCTATTAGTACGTAGTACCAAAAAACATGTCCAGAATATTATGTAGTTCAGCAAATTGCTTAGTACTATCTTATACTTTTTCAAAGTCAATTTATCTTTGTGAATTCAAAATGAGTAATTTTTATATTTTACAAACTGTTATTAAGCTTGCAAGAATCAAAATGCCCTATATATTTATAAGACTGATAATTTTAATTGGATAGGGGTTTGTGTCATCAAATGGGTAATATGTTGACAATATACGAGTCATTTAGAATCGAATAGAAATAAAATTCAACTTCTGTGCAAGATACAATTGACTACTAGTATTTGAGACATTCTAAAATTAAAAATAGTCAAGAATTCACTGGTTTAACCACAAAACAGTTAACGTTGAAGGAAACACCGTATTTCCATGAAATGAAGTCATTAATTTTCCGCCATTGAAAGTAATATCCCATGTAAATCTGCAGATAATTAATTAAAAGTGCAGCTTTGGAAAATACATCCAATATTTATGTTTCAAAGTTATTATAACCAGGTAGGTTGTTGTACTGTTTGGAGGTTATATCCTTGCCTATTTGAATGTACAATTACTTGTCGACGTCAAAAGTAGCTAAAGTTTGGTTGTAAATGTGAATTTCATATCAATCGTGACTCAGGGGTCACGTGGCTGTGAAATTAACGGAAATCGACCGCGATAGTCGCAAAGGAAAAAAATTAGTTTCGTCGGTTTTACACTTCTTTGGCAAATAGGTTATTGACATAATTGTAAACAATCGCGTTGAAGGTTGCGCTCGGCAAAACCGCTGGAATCTGACAAAACTACGTGTAGTCGTTGACGGGAAACTGGACAAATGGGAGGTTACCTGTAATACAGATATATACCTGTATGTTGAGTGGTGAGTGGCCAACAGCACCGTGTGCTAATCATATGCGGGTGTCTGACCTGTTCAGGGCCAACTAGCTGCTTCAGGAGTTAGTTGTCACATCCGCTTATTAAAGATTGCCTGTCTTGGTGGGATTTTATTACCGCCAGCTTCCTCTACTTGATTGATAAGAATTATTGGAATAACAATATTTATTGCGACGCGCGCCCGCTTAAACGAAAGTTGGTCTTCTTCAATAATGTCATCCGCGATTTTAATGACTCAACTTTGCTATTCAGAAAGTTGTCCACATTATTGCTTGATCCATAATTGTTGTTAGTTTTACGTTGATGAAATCGATAATTAAATTTCATTCTAAAAGAAGATTGAAGTCTTTTGTTGCATCGTTAGCATTTGGCAGCAATAGAGGAGAATAATGATTTATCAAGAACCGTAATTGCAGAATTGGTCAAAATTGGGAAACATTAAAATCACAATCAACAGAAAAGTTGAAAATACGACTTTATAATAACTATTATAGTTATTATAAAGTCGTATATAAAATATATATAATTTTATATATATAAAATTATTATAGTTATTAGTTAGGATGTTTTAGAAACTTTCTTTCCTAACTACTGAAGACTAATGAATTTGTATATTCGCAGTATATGGTGCAAATATAGCAAAATTTTCGAAACATCTACCCATAGCTTGCTATATAAGCTACAAGTAACTGTTTCACAGATATTTGTGAAGAAATCCTCCAGAATTTATTGTCCAGTTGGTTTATATATGTATGATATACCTACTTCTGAACTAACTTCAGCAGTTGTGCTATTCATTTAAATCAAAATTTTTGCATAACCCTTTATTCGAATTGACTATACTCAGAAATGTTTGTTAACTAATATAAATTGGAAGATGATTCTCATATCAAGAACAACTACCCACATTGAATTCGAAACTTTCAAAATTATCCAAATAAATAGATATTTTTATTTAATTCAGTAGACTTTCAGCTTAACGCTGGTTCCGAACGACATTCAGCTTGTAACCAATGTACATTACCCAGCATATATCATTATTTAATCTACTTAACTCACAAACACTCATGCCTTCACTGAGGCTCGAACCCGAGTTCTAAAGCACCATAGTCGGATGTTCTCCTCACTAAGCCACGGAGAACGGCCAGAAAAATAAATATTCACAATGATCTACAATTGGAATATCACATATTGAAATGAATTCTCGCCGGTCTCCGTGCCTTGGTCGGGAGAACACTCGAGTAAAACTCGGGTTCGAGCCCCGCTGAAGGTATGGGTGTTTGTGTTTGTCTATGATTTAAGTTGTTTTAATAATGATATGCTGGGTAATGTACATTGATTATAAGGCCAATGGCCGTTCGGAACCGGCGTTGAACAGTAGGTCCACTGAATTAGAAAAAATTAATTCTCAGTTGTTCTGCAAGTGAAAGATTTTGTACACAAAAAACAATTATTCTGTTTTGCTGCTTTTATAACGCTTTATCAAAGGTTCCAAATATTTAACAAGACTCATTCATATTTCTTTTAAGAAATAATTAAAACGTTGATAATATCAATCGTGCTCGGACTTGAAAAAAACAGTCTTCCACATCTACACAATTTTATTTAACAATTGTGGCGCACGTTTCACTAATACCAAGGCTTCTGTTGACTAGTTGATCTCGAAGGAAACTGTAAAAATCTTGAAACTATGTTTTCTATACCTTTTAATTTTGAAAATGTTTCACATCAAGTAACGAGAGTAAACATTCAATTCATTTTATGCTAATATTTCATTATTCGTATTCTGAAATTGTGATATTATTTTATTAATATATTCAACATATACGAGTATGTAAAAACATTTGGATTTTTAATCATTTCATTTTCAATTCATAATTGATTACAATTCTTTCGACTGGGAATCAATTCAGTTATTACGTAAAAAACGAAAATGTAAATTATTTTCCAGTGTATGGAATATTGTTCCATAATTTTATGATTCATGGGTGATACAGACGAGTTTTCCGAAATGATCATTCTATCTCTATTCCATAGCTAATCTAGATTAATGGATACCTAACGTCATACCCGATTATATAGACTTGATCAGATGAAATCATAGAAATAAATATTAGATACTCACATATATAAACAAGCATGTTCATACATATTTGTTTTTATCTCAACGAATGGATTATTTCTCAGATAATTCAAAAATCATTAGAGAGGTATAATTCTCAGTGCATTATAAATACCGAAAGCGACTTCCGGAACTGTTAAAAGCGTACAATCATGCAGGAAACCAGCGAATCTTAGGTGAAACGTAAGCATACTTTCCTAATTCTTTCTGCTTTATGCTCGTATTGTAAACTGTGTCAGTTCGAGAATATGCAAGAGATTAAACGTTACATTAAAGAAATAAAGAGGAAGTTTGTTCATTATTATGCTGGCTTAGGTTAGGTTTAGTATAAATATATACATGTTCAGGGAGTGTTGCCGTAATGATGAGACTTTCAAAATATTTTGGGTTATCGGCAAAGGTGGACAGAACTAATTTAAACGACTAATCGTCAGCAGTTCCATATTTCGAGAGCTCTATATCGATATAGCTCGATTTCGATATTTCCATATCTAACACAAGAACTGTCAGGCAGTTTAACATCGGTCAGACGACCCAATGCTAATAAAAAGGAAGTTAGCTATCCATAGAAGTGATGCCAGATTGCAAACACAAAGATGAGCACTGGCAAATCATGCATTTTCTTTAAAACATAAGTTTGATCTTGAAGATCCAAAAATTCTCTCCATCGAATGTAACTACAAGAAAAAAACCTTCTTAGAGATGTGCTACATCAAGAATACGCCTAACAACATTAATAAAGGAACAAATATTGAGAGTCTTAGTTGTGTTTACAGATATCTGTTATTGTTGGATGAGCCTGGCCAAATTTCCAATGGCTAGGATCATCGGTGTTGTTGATGTGTCATACTATATGTTCTATGGTTTAACCTTGATTTAGGAGTTTGTTGTACATGTCATTTATATATCGTACGTAGTTGAGCAATATATGTTACTTTTAATATTATTATAATAACTATTGGATGCCTTTTGTGTCGTCTTTGTTGGTTTAGTTGGCTAATGCAAAATTTGCTCATATGATTACTGGGAAAATGGAAGGAGAATAGTATAACCCTTTTTCTTTTTGCTAGAATTTCGTAATGTATTCAATTTTTCATCAGGAATCCTGTAGGATACAAATGAGGAATAACATGATGAAATGTTATTAATTTTCAATTATATTCTAGAACTGAGATTATCTCCGTTCTATCTCCGATGGCCATAAAAGTTCAAGCAGGAGCTTTTAACGATATAATTACACATTGTACGTTCATAATTTATACCTATTTTATTATTACGAATATGTTTGTTTTAAATTTTCTGTCGAATCTGTACATGCACCACCTGTTTTAGCTTATACGCTAGATATTTAGCTTATCATCTAAAGCAAAGAACCTTATTTCCCATTATATTTCGTTTATCATTTCATTTTTTTACTTATTTTTATCTTTCAGTGCTCTCGATGAGGAATTTTAATACGTTAGTGAGCTTGGTCGAAAAGAATATTAGTTTTATTACCCTGTTGCCATTTGTATAGGAAAGATTTAATTTAACTATACATACCTATATATAGGTAGGTACGTAATATGTTCTTTGTTTTTTTGGAAGTATATCATCTTTCCTGCATGAAAAAACCGCTGAAATAGGTCTCACGACAAGCCAGAAAACAAAATTTATTAAAACTTTTGTAGATCTGATTGTGTTTTATTAATGCAATAATACAGAAAATTTTTATAAAATGCATTAAATTTTCTATTTATTGGATGTTATATTGCACTTTTATTGTTTGTAGATTGTAGAATGAATTGCGCTTGGTTGTTTAAAATCTTTTCTGTAATTGATTTTCCAAGTTGATGATACATTTCCATAAAATTGGTGCTGTATGGATTTAAAATATTTTCACTATTATTCCAAGAATAATAATCATTTCAAGATTCTGTAACTGTTTGTAAGAATTTGACAAATTTAAAATATTGTTTTGTATTTCTGTAGATTTAAAAATGGATGGTTTCAATTGAATCAATTCATTCAGAGCAAATTAATCAAAAATGATCTTGAATTTTTTATATCTGTTTCATCATTTGTTTTCGATGAATTCAAAATTTCACAATTCATAAACCATTATGAAAGTTGTAACTAGATAGTTGTAACTAAACGACTTGTTTCCGATGGACACTATTTGAATAAGTAATGTTGAGACCAAATAACAACAAAAAAAAAATCAAGAACCATTTAAAACTTTTAAAATCAATAATCTTGAATAACGAGTGAATTAAATCAAGAAAAAGCGTAACAAATAAGGCGAGTAATACACAACACGAACTGTTGTTAAGTCCTACCACAACACCAATTCATTTAAGTAAAAAGAAAATAAGGTAACTTTAGAGGGAGGTCAATAGTTGGACGTTCGATTATATGGTAATTGATTTGTTATTGAATTCTTCGATGATTTATATTCTAAGAAAGAGTGTAATCGAAATAATTTATTGAACGATCTAATTAATAACTATAGAATTCAATGTCACCTGTGAAATATTTAACCAATATAGATTAAAATGAATAACGCAAATAAAGTAGTTTATGAACATTAAATACGAGTAGTATATAAGATACTGCTGAAAATATTCTTCTATTTTTGAAATATATACTGAACTTTGAATACCTAGTTGGAATAATTTAGCAGCAATGTAGAAATGAAATATTTTGCAACTTTCCATTTCGAATTCTTTTCGAATAAAAAAAAATTTACCAGCAAACTCATGAATAGCATTGGAAAATTTCTGAAATATTACGCGACTAACAAGTATACGTGCTATTTTCAATGACGTTTTTCGACGGTTTTGTATAAAATGGAAATTTGATAATGGAAGGAAACAATTATATAATAACAATTTGCGATTATTTGCAAAATAACCTGCGCTAATGCTATTTGACAAGAATTAATTTCATCAACATCACATTCGTCGGTAAAATGAGTAGCAAAATGTTAGAAATACTCACGTTCGACATAGTAGCCGAGTACAATCAAGGTTGAAAGGGCAAAGAGGAGTAGATACGTGAATCTCGACATTACATTCCATTAGTAATACTTTTATTAGTATCGTTCAATTAGTTCAAAAAATGTGTCAGACTGTTAATTTTCGATGATAAATAGTTATATGAACGTATTTAAGTACACCGATTTAAATTTATTATTAACGTAGGTGCTTCCCAGAGTAGCCAATCTACCTCACAAAACGTGATCAATGCATTGATTAGATTAATAATTGCTGAAATTGAATGATGTCAACGTATAAATATTCGCCAATATTCAGGCTGTCATAAAATTTGCATAAATAGAAATAGCTGTGGAAAGTACAGGAAACGGGTGATTCACTTAGGAAGTTCGGTTTGCCAAGTGAAACTCGCATGAGAATGATCCGACTTACATCTTTTGATCAGGCTCTTTTTGTAAGGTTTGCAGTCTGCGCCTTCCGGTATCTGTAACTTATCTTCCGTGTCGTCGCTTTCAGTTCCGGAGTCCCGAGCGCCCGGACTGCTCCGGCTGCCGTTAACCCGTAAATCTAGGGGAGAATCCTCCTCTAAACTTGTACATATATAGTCCTCGTATTCCTCTTTCACTGCGGGGCTTTTCAAGGAGGATAGGATTTCCGCCGGTTCCGTCATTTTAATTACTTGGGAAAGTAACATCATCATATGAAAATGTTCGAAAGTCACAGATAGAGCGATGCGTGAAACATTGTTTGTAACACTTTTACACCTTGCGAAAAAATCCGATCGGAGGTACACTTGCACTGACACTTATGCGAAGCGCATTCGGCTGCGCGGCGATAGAGAGATACCTTCACTCGACTTGATCGACAAAGCGTGGAGTGTAGACTAGTAGTGAAGTCCTCGGTATAACCCACTGACTCAGATTCGACGCTCGCGTGGCGTCGGCACCGTTCGGCATCCTCTTACTTTCGTTTGTTTGATAATGTTGCGCGCACCAAGGGGTTGGGTTAGGTTATGTACACGCCGTCGCTGCCGCCGTGTATATAGACGGTATCGTCGTCGCGGAATTGATGCCTATGAACGGCGGATACGTCTAATCTTAATTTGATGGAATCTGTACAAGCAGCTTACTTATGTTTGACGTGCAAATTATAATGGAGATGTCGATAGGATTTCGATGAATTTTTCTTTCGAATTGGAAAATTATTTTTCGAACTTTTTCCACAACGTCTGAATTTTTAATGACGATTTTGGCATAACCAATGTACCACAATAGTTTTCATGAAAATCGTAATAACCGTAGCAGCTTACAGCTCGTTGCGGTTTATACCAATAACTTCTGCTTTTATGTAATCATTCTTCCGAAGTGAAACTTTTTTCATATATAATTCAAATTCCCACTTACAAATTTCGTAAACGATAAGTCACCGCAAAGGGGAAGGAAATGACAAAATCTCCTAACCCGGAGAATTCATGCAGAAGTCTAAAAGTGAAAACTTTTTTTCAGTTTGCAAGTTGAACCTTGAACCTGGCTACGCTGTTCTGATGAGAATCACCAAGTTCAGAATACGTGTCAACGGCTGCTTCCATTTGTCGGCTTTAACGATAACTTCTACTTCTGTTCGGAATTATATAATACATTATGAAGGTAGATCAGTTGGTAGAGCAGAGGGGCGTTAACCTGAAAGACCTGGGTTCGAAATTGTATTAAACTAACTGAAAAAAAATTATGAAATTCGTCTAAAATATTTCGTGCATCAAAAAGCATATTGTCAATTTTTCAAACATAATGACTTAAAATATCTTTCATCATAATGTGACAAAATAATTTCAAATCTCAATAATTCCATTTGAAATTAAGCAACGTGTTTTCAGGAGATATTGAAAATGAATCAATTAGATTAACTAGAAGATGTAGAATTATATCATATCGGTGAATCCAGATATCGCGAAGTTCAAGAAAACGTTCAAGCTTTGAAACGGAATTTCCATGGTCTCAACTGGACACGACTTTTCAAAAATATTTTAATGAATGCGAAATGTGTCAGAAATATAATTATAAACGTACAGTAACAAAAATGATGTTCAAATCAACTCCTTCAAGACAAAAACCTTCTTGTCATTCATACATTGATACTTTAAAAATTTATAATGTCACTTGTCTGCCATTAGAAACAGCGGAATACCTGAACGTATTACTTTCGTTACGAAATTGTACAGAATTCAAAAATAACTATCCAAGACTTTTGTAAAATTCTTGTAATGTAAACACTCATAAAATAATACTTCATCATACGACTAATTTAAATCCAAATTCCAATTCTCATTTTAAAGGATTTCGTTCTACTTTTTCAAAAATTAAGATGTCTTTATAAAGAAGAAATCCATTAATAGCACAAATAAATACTAAATGAAGTTTTAATGAAGTACAGAAATTTGATGCATCTGGATTTTTCAATTTGGAAAATTCGATTATCTACATCAATGCAAATTATTATTCAAGGTTATATGAGTTATTTTATACGTATAGAGAAAGAATTCAAGAAATACTTCTGGATAACGTTAAACAGGAATAGAGAAAACATGAACCCTAAAAATTGATGGGTAAAAATTGAAGTGAAAGACTAATTATATCGAGAAAATTAATGAAACTGTACAACTAGAATAAATTTCTCAGAAATTGAAGATGCATTTATGAAACCTCCTTTTCAGTATGACTGAAAAGAACCCTAGAAGAAAATACCCATAATTATTACGAGTATTAGTGATTATTCAAATTGAAAATAGTGCTATATTTTCTGCTTATATTAAATATAAATTACTATATTTACCCCAATAGAATTGAACAAAGAAAACATACATTAAACGTTAGTATCATTTTATAAGAAATTTTTGGTTGTTACCTCAGATGCCAAGAAGAACCTATATAACAATAATTTATTTATGCAACATTTCGATCTACTTATGTCCGTAGTTAATACCTATACTCCATTTAAGCGTCCAAATTATCATTCTTCAACCCAATTTCTTAAACCAACTTTAATATAACATTTAACGTCAGTGAAATGAAAAATACTTCGGGGCTAAAAAAGCAAACAAGACAAAAATTCTTAAAACATATCAAAAAAAAAATATTGACTAACGTTACCAATTTGCAAGCAGAATAAGTTGATGCTATAAATCTTCTTAGAAGGAAAATTGAATGACTAGACAAATCTTATAACTCACGGCTCCAATTGAAGTTAATAATCATTCGTTTTCAGGAGGTATCAATCTTATCATCTGAATTGTTAGTTTTGCATGTTGATATATGCTATATCAAATTATTTTACTTGGAAAATTGTTATTTGTGGATCATTAAACACACTATAATGCAATTTGTACAATGAAAGTTTTCATGGAATAATTTCAAATTCTATTTATGAAAACAATTTCACCATTTGATCATAAGAATATGATTTCTTCAGAGTGTATTATTCATCTTCCTGAAATACTGAATACCTTGAATCTTATGTTACTCCTGAAAAAACCTCCAGAGTGCATAGTGTTACGGGCATTGTGAGAAATGGCACAGACAGAGATTATTTACATGGAAGAATCTATACCAAATTGAAGATGCAAATATAATATTAATTATTAACGAAATTATTCATGAAGAATATGAAGTTGGATAATAATCATTCTTTCATTGAAATGAAATATTGACATTAGAAATATTTAAGAAGAAATCCGAAACTAGGCAACGAGTGGGCTTCTCGCCCTATAACACATATTGTTGAATTGTCCGATTCAATTCCCCGATTTCAAGACTTCAAGGAAACTTTCACTAATTCTAGATAAAATATATCAGAAGAATTAACCACTGTCGAGGGCCTTTTCAAATTATCAAGCTCGTGATGGCGGTCCCCTTAGCTGCGATCTTCGCGTCAGCTGCGTTCGTGGCGTTGATTTCGTTATGATCATCATTTCAATTATAATATGAAATTCCGCTGAAAACATCACTTTGAAAATAAGGATATAGAACTTTCTGAATAAGAAAAGAATTATTTGAATTACAGCAATGAACACCATTTTAATATTTATATCTGCTCACTCACATTTTATATTACATTATAATATTACATATTATTCACATATATAATACTAACATTTTGCTATATTAGATATTTTGCCGACCTTATACATATAAAATACCGTATGGGTTTAAAAGCTAGATTTGGAATATATTCGAGGTTATTCCTTCAATCTCGAAATGAATTATTTTGTTTGAAAGAATTCTTCCTGCTCAATAACAAAATTATATATAATTTTGTTAATTATATACTTGTTTTATTAGCTATGTCAAAAACTACTCATTACGGGCCTGGTTCATTTACAGCACAATAAAATGAATCATGTACCAACTAAGTTACAAACCATAACGACTAAAGTGCTGCAGTGAACTTGACTCTAATTCTAATTCCTAGTTTATAAACAACATAACTAGACTATGTTTATTGAATCATTAATCAACTTCCTTGTTGATGATTGAAGGGGCAACGCTGCACACATTCTTCTATCTTTGTACGGTTGCGTATCTTTTGTAACACTATTTATGGGTGTAAAATTTTTTAATGAATTAAAAGTAAAGTCATTTATGAATTAAATAATCCAGTATTCATATATAATTTCAGGCGATTTGATTTCGTGACGTGAGTTCTTCAAATATTTTGAGATATTTATTGTTAAACATGCAATTTTTAATTGAAATGAGATTTCAAAAATACTGTATATCGAGTTTGATGATTCTTTCAATAATTTTGGTTTCAGTACCCTACCAGTATAATTGAAATATAAATATAAATATAAATATATATATATATATATATATATATATATATATATATATATATATATATATATATATAAATAAATTAAACTCTTGGCTTAATGTTTCACGATTTATTTAACAATATGTATAGTCAACATGTTTCGAGCGTTAGCTCATTTTCAAGACTCTTGAGTTTTTTTGTTAATTAAACATTAAGCCAAGAGTTTAAATATTAATATTAAATATTTATTATCGTAAGAAATGTATGTTTGGTTTTATTTTCATTAAAAAGTACATAACTATTGAATTTGATACCCTACCAGTTTTATGTCTCTCTTCCCCTTACCCCATTATTTACATGTTCATGATAGTTTCGTTTAGCGCTGTTTCGCATTACGCTCTACTTTGACAGATCGTATTCTACGCGTTGGGCGGGACCTTACTGTATTTAATTTGAGATTTGGAGGAAATCTTCGGCATCTCGATCAGAGAAATTGATTGAATATTTTGGTTTTTGTGTGTTTTTTAAAACTTCTATAAGTTGAGCTTAACAAGAGGAACTACTTCCCAAATCGTAACGGCAGTTACAGGTTCATTTCGGTTTGATCATTGACTTGTTGAAGCTATAGTAGAGAATCTCTACCAAAGAGTTGACATCTATGGAGCTGATAGTTTGTTGATGCTTTTTCATACTTACCCACTATTTTGAACTTTGATATTCGCTGTAGTTACCTGGAAAAAGAGAGAAAATTATTAATTCAAGTTCATATTCAAGCTTCTGTAAAAATGCAATGCTTCAATAATTTTTTAATATAAATGTCATTATAAGCTAAAGTCTCCTCAATGTCAGTACACAGTGTGATTGGTATTTTTGGACATAAGCTGGTATCTGAAAGATGCAGATATCTCTAATTGTAAAACATGTAACGCAATGTGCATTGGATGAAATCAGATTTCATCAGAAAACATATATAAACGTCACTAGAGATCACAGAGTGTCAAGTGTAAAACTCTCTGTCAATTGTCACCGCAAGTGAAAAAACATAAAACATCAATCTGACAGTTCGGTATTTATTCCTATATGATTGTTGTGACACTTGATTTTTATATCTTTATATTTTATCTTATTGAAAATATCTAGTTCTGTAAGTTTCAAAATTTGTTTTACCATCTATTTTCACTGCTACGTACAGTCTGGTTACATCTTCAGCCTAGTTAACCGTAAGATGTAACATTTTGTTTTACACTTATGTATTTTATCAGAGTCCTGATGCAGAATATGAACATATTCGAAATATAGACAAGGTTAATAAATTGGTTGTGTATCGATTATAGATGCTCTACTTTTGCCGAGAACTCATCTATTACCTATTAAAATCATACGGCAATACTCCTTATATTATCGTTTATATATATATATATATATATATATATATATATATATATATACTCCAAAATATATTGATAATATTATCCAATTATCCAATTGCTTTCCTCAGAAGAGAAAACATCACAATAAGTTGATCTATTAGTCCCTTGCAAACAATTAAATTATAAAAATTTCAGAATGATATTTTAAAATTGATACTCAAGAAATAATATTTTGAATTGAATTAAAACTTCAAAAATATTCGTTATGGAAGAGTTTTTGAAAAGTATTTGCTAATATTTAATGAAAATTGTGAAAATTCTATTCTCGAAAGAAAGGATATAAAAGTCGTTTTATATGTCCGATTTTCCAGTTCGAACATCATAAATTTGGTAAATAACTTTCAGTTTTACAGCTGATGATTCCGTATGAATTTGAGAGCAATTCGCAAGTGAATATGTCGTATAAATAAACCTTGACTTTGAATTCATATTGCAAGCGGTTTATTAGCTCGCTTGCTTCTCGATAAGATACCATTTTGATTTTTGAATTATAATCGTTTTGAAAATAAAAAATGAACTATTGCAACATCATAACGATTACGAAATCTTCATAATCCTTAGTGTCAGATATTTGCCTTCACGGAGAGATAGGTTTTATTGGTAAATGGAGGAAAAATATATAGGAAAACTACTAAGAATTGGATATAGGCAAAAATTGCATTAATGATAATCTTAAATCGGTAATTCTGAAATTTCTCAGCTGAATTACATCATTTCATTGGTGATATGAATGAATAGCTCTGAAATAGAATTTCTATTAGATGCATATTGATGTGTCGGTACAAACAGTAATTTGTCCAACTTTGACTTTGACTGATTGCCAATAACTGAAGTTACATAATCGAAATAGTTCAGAATATTTCTATTTTTTTATATATACCAGAACGTATATTATCTTCTTCACCAAGAGAACACCTGTGAAAAACTTATGACAAGTCAGATTGTAATTTATGATAATTTTTATTGATGATAGTGTCCACTCTCCATTTTTCAATAATTTGATGTTTTTATATCATGAGTATTATTGTTTGCTGATTGTGGTTTATTATTTCAAGGAATTTTTATTTAATAATAATAACTTAATTTTAAGTAATTTAAAATTGACTAAAATGAATTGATTCAGATTGAGTTATTTCTAATATTTCATTGAATGCTATAATGTAGTTATAAGTTACTATTTTTTTCAGATATTAAGATTGAGCTCTGTGTTATATCTTTTTTTAAATTATTTAATTAAATCTTTTTTCTAATAATTTAGTCATGTATTCAACATTGTTATTATTTTCTTTAATTGGGTGTTATACCTGTTGAGAATGAAGAACTTATTATTATTATTACAAATTCATTGAATTATTATGAATTTAAATTAGCTCTGAATTTTTTTTGTTATCGCAAGTGTAATTGAATTTTTTATTGAATTTTATTGAAATTTATACACAAACACACTACCATGCTATGTACTCTCAAGTATGATAATATTATTCACAGAGTTATAGTTCGTAGCGATCTGTTTTCTTGTTTTCTTTGAAGTTTTCATAATTTTCTGGATTTTCCGACTTAGCTAACTCTAAATTCTTTGATTTCATAACTTTTTGCGCAAATGTCCTGTTTCTGGGTCCATTGAGTCTCTACGTTTATGTTCATTTTAATTCCTAGTTGAAGATCTCGCCGGAAGAAAGGCGATTCTGGAATTCTTGACATTTAAAATATTTCACATTCTTTTGGTGTTTGATATCCCAAGTGCTATTAACAAATTAAGAACATATTTCATAAGTTCTAAGGCAGATATGAATACCATGAAAGATGTTTTAGTGTAATTCGAGAAGGGTTAATTGATCTCAAGTCCACGTAACACAGTGCAGAAAAAGGCAATTAATACAACTGTCACGATATAATTCACCAACGCAGAATTGTCAACAAGTTTTGTATTCAAATAAAATTGAAAATTTGTTCTTATAAAATCTGATACTCTTAAAATTTAATATCAATAGTATTATTTGACGGAAAGTGAAACCGATCTCACGAATTTTTCCTGTTATTTTGTGTTATTTCAAAACATTTGAAGAATTAGTGTAATATTATTCTTCCATGTCGATGTGGAAAAATGGGCGATTTCCAACAAAATTTTGAATGACCTCTTAATCTAGAGTATACAAATATTCTCTATTAGATGTTCAAACGTATACATGAAGTTTTTTCTATAGAAAATTTGTTCAGCAAGACAGTATCATATTTCATATGTATATCAGTATATATACATATGAAATACATGTTCATATAATTCTTATAATTCTATTTGTTATATATAATTCTTCAGTACATGTTCTATCTATTTATAACACATTTGCGTTTGATTTCTCTCAGGTAATGACCGTTGTACATTGGTCTGAATATTGCGTTGTACGCATGAGTTTTTCACTCACACAAAAACATATCTATATTTCGATAAAATTTCAACGACTGTTTATGGCATTTAGTAGGGGCCAGTTTTAGGTTTTATAATTAGTACAAATGAATGCATAATTCAAAGCTGAAAAGTTTATCGAGAACATCTCCTCTAAAATGAGGAACTACCACTTATGGTTGTAAATCATCATTCATAAAAAGCAGAAGAAAAATACATGAATTCTATTCAAAAACTGAGCTTTCGTATAACTCCAAAGTTGTATGCGGTAATATTCCGTTACTTGCTTGTACCAACGTGTCGCGAATTCCATTCACCTCCTTACCACAAATTTGGCGCATGTTTCAACAAATTTACTGTGTCAAGTTTTTCCATATTTGACTTAATGAAACGTCAATATATATTTTATTGGAAATTTCCTATGAATAAAATTTCCTTATCAACAATACTATCTCATCTAATCTACTGACACAGCTTCAAATGATTTAACAGGAAAGGAAGTAAAAATACAACAACAAACTGTCAAACATTTGCCAACTTATTAATGTATCTAGGGCACGTGTGCCAAATAGAATCTACACCTATATTGGAATTGATGACGGATCAAATTGGTTCATAGATAATTTGATCATAGATAATGCGATTCATGTTTTTCCTTGTTTATTCATAGATTGCACCAGCAGCTATATTTTCAGTAGTGATCATTTTGGACTTAATATGATAATTAATATTCGAGCATATTAAGTTCATTAAAGTGAAATTATGAAGTGGTTTATGTCTTGTTTGAGTATAAAGAATAAATCGCCTTGAGGAACCCCTAGGCGTATAGTGTTCCTGTGTCTAAACATTAATTTTATTTTGTTTTATACTTTGTTGTTTTGATAATGTATTACAAAAAAATTAGTGCTGGCTTATGACATATGTCGAAGCTATTAAGGGTATTTTCAAAAATTGGATAACCCTTTTTGATTAAAATAAAAATAATGATAATATTAAGTCAATTTGCAAATTCAACCTCGAAAACTCAGATAGACATTATTTGTGAATATATTACATATTAGCAGATAATGTATTCCTCGCAGAGGTACCAAATTTTGGTACATAATTTCGAAATTGTAAATCGCAATTTTGATTTGAATGTTCTCACAGTAGATCACAGAAGTAAGAGATAAACTTACAACTTTGACTACAGAAACATTATAACTACTTCCAAATAATATGGAAGTAAGAGTTTCTGATGAAAGAATGCTTGTATGAATGTGATAAAGCAATAGAGAAATGGAGGCTCAGTTAGTTTGGGGAGAATTATTGAAGGAAAAAGACCGAAAAAGAGTCACCGAGAAATGTTGAGATTAGAAAAGAAGATTATTCAAGCGTATCAATTTGAAAACCGTTGATTCTGTTGGTTGATGCCAACAAGAACAGAAGATCAGTGCGGGTGAAGAGAGGTATGTGCTTTATCGGGTGTTTGATTATCGTAAAATATGACATAGTTAACGACATAAATGACCTCTTTTTTCCGGTAGAAAAAACATAGCAAAAGTTCTTCCTAAACCTGTAAGAGAATGCCTAGAAGGTACTCTTTTTTCTTGCAACAGTAACTAAGCCAGTGGTCAGTGAAATCAATAACACCGCTCAGAAATAAATGAAAGGGTTATTATAACGACTCTGTGTACAAATGGTGATAATGATATGTCATAAAATTATAGTTTTTGAGATGGTGTTTATCAACAAAGGTGGTCAATAAAAATATCATTTGATTTCTTCAAGACATAAGGGTTTCGAATGTACAAGAACGAGAGCCGTGTGTTTATATTGATTCCATTTGTGGTAGGAAGACAATTAGAGTATGGTATCCCGTATAATTTTTAAAATGAATTTTATGTAAATTCGCAGGAAATATTCATTTTGTGAATGAAACCTTTAACTTCTACAAATATGTTACATGGAAAATATTGAAAAAGACAGATCAAGTAAAATATTATCATAATTGATTGATATATGACATATTTTCATATATCGGGATAGTATCTGTCTTAAGGAGATTATTGCAACATTGAGGATTTATATTGATTCCATTTGTAGTAGGAAACCAATTATAGTATGGTATCCCGCAGAGTACAGTGCTGGGTCATGTTTTGATAATTTCTTAGCATGAATTTTGAATCTGATGTTAATTCGCAGGAAATATTGATTTTGCAAATGAAGCCATTAATTTCTACGAAGATGTAACATGGAAAATATTGAAAAAGACAGACCAAGTAAAATATTATCATAATTGATTGATATATGACATATTTTCATATATCGGGAATAGTATTTGTCTTGAGGAGATTATTGCAACATTGTAGATTTATATTGATTCCATTCGTAGTAGAAAGACAATAAGAGTATGGTATCCGCAGAGTGCAGTGCTGGGTCATGTTTTGATAATTCTTAGCATGAATTTTTAATTTGATGTTAATTCGCAGGAAATATTGATTTTGCAAATGAAGCCATTAATTTCTACGAAGATGTAACATGGAAAATATTGAAAAAGACAGACCAAGTAAAATATCATCATAATTGATTGATATATGACATATTTTCATATATCGGGATAGTATCTGTCTTGAGGAGATTATTGCAACATTGAGGATTTATATTGATTCCATTCGTAGTAGAAAGACAATAAGAGTATGGTATCCCGCAGAGTGCAGTGCTGGGTCATGTTTTGATAATTCCTAGCATGAATTTTTAATTTGATGTTAATTCGCAGGAAATATTGATTTTGCAAATGAAGCCATTAATTTCTACGAAGATGTAACATGGAAAATATTGAAGAAGACAGACCAAGTAAAATATCATCATAATTGATTGATATATGACACATTTTCATATATCGGGGATAGTATCTATGTTTAGATGTTTGCAGCATTATAGATTTCTGTGGCGTGCCTAACCTGATATAATAATTGAATTTTTTTTTATGGTTTTTTGAGTGAGGCTCATCCCAAGTGTTATATGCTAAAATTTGAGATAACATAATAAAAAGATTACTTAACCCAATAATTAATAATAGGCTGAGTGAATATCCACTGGATATGAGTTTAATATAAGGACGCATATGTTTTGGATATGGGGAATTTTTTCATGAAATTTCTAATTAAAAATATAGGGAAAGATGTGGAACACAACAATCAGACCGGATGAATTCGCAGCAAAAAACGTTGTTCTATACAATTGTGGGACGTCAAACTCTTGAAGAGTGAGTAATTAATTTTTTAATTTTATATTGTTCGAAGTGAAAAACCTGAAAAGAAATAAACTTTTGGTGATTCGAATGGTGACATTTCATAAGGAGCTATAAAAACTAGCTTTGTGTCTGGGATGATGACTTTGTGTTCTAATTCTGAATGGATCAACAAACATTATTTCAGTTTATTTCACTGAAAGTGAGTGTATTTCTCGAACATTCGAGATCAGTGCAAAATTTCTTTTTTACATTTCGATTGTGACAATACGGTACTCATAAACTTCATCATTATCATTTGAAAGCAGTTGTTCAACCGTGTTTCGTCGGAATTCGAGCAGTAAAAGTCATTGATCCATTTATGACTTCCGCATGAACTCCTCAGGTAGGAAGATTTGAGAATAATATTGAAATTCGAGATTCGAAGCGGCAGGCGCTAACAAGGACTTGTTATTTGAAGGAGATTCAATTTCCCAAAAATATGAAGAAATCAATTTTCTTGGATAAAATCCAAGTTTTTACGAATTGAACTTGGATACACTCAATACTAACTCAATCAGTGAGCCCAAAATAAGAGTCAATTCCTGTTGAAATTACCAAAATATTGAAACTAAAATTCATCATCATTTTCTAATGATTTATTTTTTTAGGTCATAATGATGAAAAAAAGGGACAAAATTTCAATTTCAATTTGCGTTATAGTGATTTTTACGTATCACTTATCACTTTATGGTTATCACGAATAATACAGGATCTTCCTTCAGTCATTTTCGTTAGTCAAAATCTGATACAATCTTTGAAACGTTTAACGCCTCGTAAACGATAGTAGGTATATTTTGGATTTTCGCCAACTGACATTCCCATTCGAATTTATAAATACAGAATATTTGCGCACGAGCATATAAATAAAAATTTTCGAGCTTCTATAGAAAAACCTGATGCTCAGTCCATGTCAATGCATAAATGGATTCAATGAATTATAAACACAAAAAAATATACTATATAATGGAAGGTTTTTATGACAAAATTTAATGAAAGGAGAGGATACATTCATATATATCCTTATATATATATATATATATATATATATATATATATATATATATATATATATATATATATATATATATATATATATATATATATATATAAATGAAATTTGTTGTTGGAGCTTATGGCACCGAATGATATATTTGAGAAAATGAACACTAGAACATTCATTCGAAAAATTCAAATTAACCAAGAGAATGTTATAGTAGAGCTAGATATGTGAACGTGTACGATGTGATGTATCTATTATTCTTCAAGGGATAAATGTTACAGAAATATTGAAATCGATACCAATCCTGATGGAAGTGCGAGACATATATGTTTCGTTCTGCAAGGAACTATATATATATATATGTAGATTGTCCATTTTTTGGGTAGTAGAATGATTTAATATTAATAAAGTATGTAAATAACACACTTGTCTTTAAATTCCCAAATTATATTATGAAACGTACAACCGGTTTCGCTGTTTCAGAACAGCATCATCAGGTACAATATACTAAAAACAAAAAAGGTTCAATACCACTGTAAACAATTACATATAAAGGTTAATACCTACATTTTTTAACAATAATGACAAATAGTCAGAACAAATTAGTAACTAGTTTAAAAATTTTTATCGATTATAATAAAATGAAAACAGTTAAAGAGGAAGATCCATACTCATTTAAAATAGTATATTACCACAGGTATGTGGATGATATTTTGATCCTTTGGCAGGGTGATATGCTTCAGTTGAATGATTTTGTGGAAATAATTAACTCAGTACATGCAAAAATAAACTTTGCTCTAGAAATTGAAAACAACAAATCTATAAATTTTTTAAACTTAACTATTAGAAATGTAGATAATGTACATAAATTTGATATTTATAGGAAACCATCACATACAGGTATAATTATCCACAAAGATTCATTCCATTGTATAAATCACAAAATAGCAGCATTGAATAGTTTTGTTAATAGGGCATTTGACATTCCATTGGAAACAGAGGCACGAGATAAAGAAATAGAAACTATAAAGCAAATAGCCTTAAAAAATGGATTCAGTCCAAACATTGTTGACAGATTATCAAAAAAGAAACTTCTAAGGAATACATCAAATAATGTATTTATACCTCATGTATCAACTAACAATAATATTGGCAATTTTCAGAAATATTTCTGCACAACTTTCAACGGAAAGGTATCTTATAAAATCCAACGAATATTTGCAACACAAAATATTAAATTAGTATTCAAAACAAATAATACATTAGGTGATTTTCTAATAAATAATAAAGATAAAACGGATATTCTTCTAAAACCAGGTATATATCAATTAGATTGCAAGTGTGGTAGTATGTATGTGGGAAAAACAAAAAGAAATTTTAGAACAAGACTAGCTGAACATCACAGGTGTATAAGATTCAATAACAATGACTCCTTGTTTGCAAAACATATCAATGATACTGGTCACAACACAGATTTTTCCAATAATTACAAATTACTCTATATAGAAAGTAACCCTTACATACTTAATAGCTTGGAATCTTTAGAAATTTGCAGGTTGCATAAATTGTATCCAAATAATATCATCAATTCACAAGTTCAATATGATAAAAGAATTATTAACGTTTTCTTTGAATGACTTCATAAAATCCTACAGGTATCATTGTTTGTTAGCTTATCTTCTTGGAATTAATTATAGATGTCGCTAATGTTACAATTGTTATTTTATTTTAGATTAGTTTTCTGTGATTTGTTAACCTTAAATTATATTGACTTCTCACGTGTATGGATCTTCCTCTTTAACTGTTTTCATTTTATTATAATCGGCAAAAATTTTTAAACTAGTTACTAATTTGTTCTGACTATTTGTCATTATTGTTAAAAAATGTAGGTATTAACCTTTATATGTAATTGTTTACAGTGGTATTGAAGCTTTTTTGTTTTTAGTATATTGTACCTGATGATGCTGTTCTGAACAGCGAAACCGGTTGTACGTTTCATAATATAATTTGGGAATTTAAAGACAAGTGTGTTATTTACATACTTTATTATTATTAAATCATATATATATATATATATATATATATATATATATATATATATATATATATATATATATATATATATATATATATATATCAATTTGATTTATAAATACAAAATAGGTTATAATTCTTGATTGAAACCTCATTTGCGAAATTTGGAGACAGACACCATAGACAATAAGAATTGAAGTTAAATAATAAAGGGCCATAGATATCAAGTTTTAACTCACAAAAATCAAAATCACACATCAAGCCAGACGAAAAATAATAGAGAAAAATCTAAAGTAGAACGCGAAGTGGAGGGATGAACATTTGGAAAAGGGAGGATTGAGAAAATACAACAGGTCAGCTTGAAAAGAAGAATACATCAAATTAAATTTTGGAGAAAGTAAACTGAATAATAATTATTATGGAAAAGTTTGAAGAAATTGGAAAGGAAAAAGTTTGGTATACTAATGGAGTAAACTTTAAGAGATCTCGAAGGAAGAAGATCCAAATAAAAGGACCAAAGATTAAAATAAAGCTCAAAATGAAAATCATTGATTCAATAACTTGAAATCAATTCAAATTATTCAATAATTTGAAAGGCCACAACAATTTTTTCATATTCAGTAAATTTTATTTCTGAGTAGTTAAGAGCTTTTTATTCTTTCTATTTTCATAGATAATTTGTTGATTAAAGTATGTGTTGAAATTATCAGTTTAATAATTCATCAATTATATAGATAATAAAAACAGTGTTCAAACAAACCGATAGACATTTTAAATTGTAGAAGTAGATAATTTGATTAGAACAAATAGTGAAATTGAGGCGTATTAACAAATAAGCTTTTTGAATGCCAAATTTAAAACTGTCAACTTGTCGCCCATTATGTCTGCTGTATTATGAATTTACCAAGTTGTACCTACACTTTTGAGACTTGATAGTTAGGTATTTATTACCTTGTAACAAGACGATGGAATAATTGTTAAATATTCAATTAAAGTGTTTCATAATGGGAAAATATACCACTTGTTTTTGTATACATATTGTACGTATCATTGTCTGATGCACTATTATACATTCTTGGAAGAATAATTCACGTACATTTTATATTCTGATGAATTATAACACTAAATATTCATTAGTCATTAGTGCGATATGCACGAAATGGCGAATGCGCCAGGCATAAACATATTTTATGTACCAATTTATATATAGGAGTAATGAAATAATACTGAGATGCTTTTATTGTCTCATGATTTATATTATTTATAAATCTAAAAATGAAAGCTTTAACAAATTCATAATGAAATGACAGATTGATGTATTACATTCATAATGAGACAATATTTAGAATTTTCTCATATATTATTAACAATATGCATGACGCGCGTTTCGAAGTACTACTTCTTTTTCAAATGCCGAATTAACAACCAAAAAAGTTGCATATTGTAGTTAATTAAACTAAACTAAATATCTAATATTGAAATAACTAAATATTGTTATTATGGTTATTAATTTTCTCCAAGTATCTGCTTCATAAATCATCAAGTATTACATTCAATTATATTGATAGATTTTTTATAGAGTTGAAGTTACTTGCTTATATTTCAGGCTTGTTACTCTTCACAGCTGCAAAGGGAAGCTTTTCTTTAAATTTAATATTCCATTACTCTTTAATTTCTATAAATTCACAACTCTTCATTGACACCCATTGTGTTCTTGGGCAGCCCTTCGGAATCGACATTAATTAACTGTAGATTCAAAATTCAGATGATCGGAGTTATCTAGGATTCTGACCAAGGACTTGGCCTTCTAAAAAGTAATAATATTAAATATCATTTTTCCAATATTCTATTTATTCTAATGCTCCTGTTTTATAATTAGAACCTGTACTTCGAAGCGTGTTACAGTTATACAATGTAGTATATAATAAAATATGAATATACAAAATCTTTCAAATGATAGAGATTTTGTATAACTACTGTTAGAGAATATATTTCTTAATCCAACATCGTCTTAACATATATATATATATATATATATATATATATATATATATATATATATATATATATATATATATATATATAAGTAATATAATACTCGTCAATTCCATCTATAGGAATCAGTAGAAAACACCTCTCAGATTATAGATACACCAAGCATCGAAATTTCACTTATTTTCTATACCCGTAGGTATCTACTAAATTGCAATGTCTATTTGACAAATATCATCGAACGATGTTTTCAAATGTCAATAGGTTGCGTTAGTAGTACGCTCGCGTTTA
Organism: Henosepilachna vigintioctopunctata; assembly: GCA_030704895.1. Classification (NCBI taxonomy): domain Eukaryota; kingdom Metazoa; phylum Arthropoda; class Insecta; order Coleoptera; family Coccinellidae; genus Henosepilachna; species Henosepilachna vigintioctopunctata. The sequence goes on along the minus strand of JARQZJ010000093.1, from coordinate 8,354,502 downwards.
TTCCCGTATTTTAGGGGTCGTCGGATCATGGTGGGGTCTAAATATCTTTCTCATGATTTTTCGCTCGAAGCATCTGAATTTATCTTCATTTGCTTTGGTCATTGTCCAAGTTTCGCTTCCATAAGTTATGATGGGTCTGGCGATGGTTTTATACACTTTGATTTTTGAGGTCGTTGTTAGATTTTTCGACTTCATAAGGCTATTGAATGCGAAGAGACAGCGGTTTGCAGACTGGATTTTTATATTATTTTATTCTAGTCTAAATATGGTTTTGTATATTTTAGGTGCACCCTCAATAATTATTCCTCTGTTGTCAAACGTTAGGTATCTGAAAAGTTTTGCTCTTGTTATTGTTTTCTTTTTCAGTGACTGTGTGTGAAGGTTGGAATTCAATCTATTGTCGAATAGTACTCCCAGATATTTTATAGATGATGATAGTCATATATTCGTTGCGTCTATTGTTACTGTTGGTGAATTTCGTGTGATCTTATGGTTGTAAATAATGTATTGACATTTATAACGGTTTGATTTTAGTCACCACTTCGAAAATCATTTATTTGTTTCGTCCATCAGTTCCTGTAATTTAATAGAGCATTTGCTATTGTTTTTTAATGTGCTACCAATAAAGTGCCATCTGCATATTGTAAGACATACTGACTTTCACTGACTTCAGCGCAAATATCGGAGCAGTCTAATATTGTAAAGCCGCGAAGACAGAGGTGATTCTTGAGTTGTTCCTTGTTCTGGGGAGAAGTATCTAGATGTTGTATCGTGTATTCTGTCAGCTCTCTCTTTTCTAAAAACTCTCTCTCTTTTTAATTATTCTTATAAGGTATTCGGATGTATTTATTTTATTGAATTTATATAGTAGTCCTTTGTGCCACATGCTATCAAATGCTTTATTTATGTTTAGAGCCAGTGTTTCAGTTTTAATATTATTCAACTGAACATTTTGAATGTGTGAAGTCAATATTGTAACTATTATTATTACATTATTTTAATTTTATTACAGGCTTTATTATATGAAAAAATTTCATTTTAGTTGTCGTTTCATTGTTGATAGCAACTTTGTTAAAAGGAAGGAATTAACTAATATGTTAATGCTGAATAAAATTGAAAAAAAAACTATGAATAATCAACCTGCAAAAACACCATAAAGAGAAATTTATATATATATATATATATATATATATATATATATATATATATATATATATATATATATATATATATATATATATATATATATATATATATATATATATATATATATGTATGTGCTCTTGTGTGACACATTGTGAAATACTAATTTTTTCAGTAGCTAGTTGTGTCGTTGTGTCCACTGTTCGTACGTCCCTGCAATATGTTCTAAAATAATATCCTATTAATACCATTTGCCGAATATTCGGCGCGTCCCAAAAATACCACCAAGTGTACCGCGTCACGAAAATAGATCAGCAACAGGAAAAAGAAAATTGGAAGTTGCCAACCTAATATCCCTGTTCCGTCCAACTCGTAACGTACATCCGTTAATCCAGATCTAAAATATGCGAACACACTCGCTGTTTTTCCTTTTACTTTGATGAGTAACATCGTTCTAGCTTGCAACATCGCATTGATGCGTAATTGTAATGATTTCATTTCGCGTTATTTTTTTTGCACGTTAGTGAAGAATTATATAAAATTGCAATATTGAATTCAATACAAGTACTCTTTATCCTAATGATAATATAGGGGATATAAAATAACTGCTCTCAATTAGTATCGATGAAAGCGAAGATTATACATAAGATATAAGTCTATTAAAAGAACAATTGTTACAAGAAGTGCCAAGTGAAAATAACCCATCGCAGTCCAAATAACAAGATCTGTAAAATGAATTAAAATAATCTCACTGATTATTATTATTATTATTGTTTCAAGAGTTTAGGTCAGATACCTACATAGCTCCGTTGGACTTATAGTTTAACGTCGATCCCGACGGCCCAAGCTTACGGTGGGAATCGAACCCACCTGCACTAGTGACCTGAGAGCGAATATGGTTTCTACACTGCTCAGCCACTAATTATCTAAAGTCACTGATTGAATTTTTAATTAAAATAAACAATGTCTTGAATAACTGAGATTGAATTCTCGCTGTCCTCTTCGTGAAACATGATTGAATAAAAATTTTAATCAAACTTTTGGCTTAATGTTTCACAAATATATTGATACAATGAAATAATATTGACAAGTTGAGTCGTTGATATGAATTTTGATGATATTATATTAAGTCGTAATATTATTTTAATATTCAATATATTTTTGAAACATAAAGCAAGAGTTTGGTTTAAATTTTTACTTGTCTTAAATGATGGAAAGTTAGAGACATAAAATTCATAGAAATGAGTATTCCGTATATTGACAACTTGATTGAGAAATATGACAAGAAACATTGAAGTTTGACTACTCAGAAACGTTGGTCAATTAACTTCGAGTAATGGAATTATCTTGAAAACCACTTGTGAAGTCACCAAAAACGTAGAAGACCAAGAACTCAGAAACTAACGAATGAATTATTGAGGGTACTAGTACAATTTTCAACATACTAAATGAGCTGAACATATCTCAGAAGTAACGGAATAACCATCGTGGAGAACGCTGCCACAAAAATCTTCAGCATGGTTCGACTATTGGAAAGAACTTCCACAGAGTTTTACTAATGTTTTCGATAAGAGAGAGAAGTGAGTTTATTGGTAAATTCATAAAATGTGTATGTACAGCAAGTGGGAGAAAAATTTCATCGATAACACCAAAATTAATAATCATATGCTTGTTTTCGTGTTGTATCTTTTTGCATAAAAAAACATGCAATCAATTTACTGCATATTAATAAGACATCAAAAAATATTAGAAAAATGGATTTGGTAGTTTAATTTTCATAGGGTACTGAAAATATATTCGTTATACTGATGAATCAAAGTTTTCTGCTCCATATTATGTTGCGAGATATTCGGGGCACATATAGTGTATTGAAATAGTAATTTATGGGGTAATAAATGGGATAAACATCTTGAAACAATTTTTAAGAAATAATTCAATAACATTTTCGTGCAACCAAGCCAAGTGTAATTTTTTCAATATGAAATAGAAATGTTTTTTGGTATTTTTTGTTCTGTTTTCTTCTTGTGTTGTAAAAAGGAATACCAAATATTTTCTTCATATTTTGTCAATATTAGTCAATGTTTTATTTTTGAATGAGACTTGGCTTATCGCGCTTCTGGATCAAGTCGATTTTACAACATTTTATGAAATTCCCAGAGTTATTCGAGAGTAGTGCAAATATTTTGCGATTGTTTCATGTTCCGAGAATGATCACTGATAAGATTAAATCCCTCACTTTCGCAAATATGAATGAATGATTATTCAATTATATTATAGAAAAATGAAGCCCAATCATTTTTCCGATTAAAGCGAAAAAAATAAAAGATTCTGTAAGTATAAATGAAAGATTTTTCAATTTTGATATTTCATCGAGAGATTTGAAGAAGCCTTTTCGATAACACACATTCGAATTAGATTCTAACACTTCATTAGGTAGTAGCTTTCATTAAAATTAAATGAGTAATTTATTCTGCACTATAAATACAGACAAAACTCAAATCACACAATCAATTCTTGTACATAGTGATTCAACAAAATGAATTTTGTGAATGAGATTTCAATAAATATTTTATTAACATATGCTTAAAAAAAATTGAATTTCACTGATCTTTTATATACAGAGGTTGAGTAATATTACGTATTATTTCATATTATATTAGTTGGAAGATATGAAATTTTTCAATTGCTTTTAAGTAAGTAGGACTCGAAATAATTTATCGATTTATTTTTTGGTTATTGATTGGTCTTTTGTTTTCACCAAGATATCGATGAAAATATGTTTTATGAATGCAAAAACTTGTATTTCATAGTTTACTTTTTTGTTGTGCATGTTTCACCATTCGAGCTATCTCTTGAGATTTCTTGCAATATTAATCACAGACTTTCAACAGTATTTTTGTGAATTTGTGCTCAACATCTGAAAGTGAATAAGAAGCATGAAATAACCATTGCTATTCGTAGACAATGGAAGTTATTATAATGATTTCCTAAGGAAATTACTAGAACTGATTCAAATTTGATGAAAATCTGTTCTCTAATTTCCAAGACAGAACATGCGATCCTATCTCTCTGAATGCTTGTATTTTAAGTTGAAATGGAGCTGATATTTTGAGCTAACTACTAGCAATATATCGACGAAATTGCACTCAAATTTAAGCAGTTGGGAATGCATGTTCAAATATACATACAGAAAGAAAGTTAAGAATTCTGCATATCATGGTTTCGCTTTTTTTCCAATAACCACTATAGTTTTAGTTTCGCATGAATATTTATAATATGAAGACTTTCAGACAGTGTTGAATGCTATGAAAATAACATAATAATTCCGATTGATTTATTGCTTATTATAATTGATGTTAATTGGTTAAGATGATGTTTAATTGATTCTATAAATCATTGTTGAATGTATCTCATAAATAAAACAACTCCACAATGTGAATTGTACAAAATTGTTCAGTGTTCTGCATATAACGAATTGATGGTATTTAGCCAAGTTTTTCCTGTTTTATGATCAATATAAAATATAGTCTTTCCTGGGAATGAGGTAGTAAATAAATATCAATAAGTTTTTGAACTCCATCAACATTGTATGAAGTGCTTACAGAGGTGTTTTCACTAAGCCACAAAAATAAAATTTTCCATAAAAATTTCTACCTTATTTATCGTAACTTTCTAATTCTACCATTCAATAAATTTATTCTTGTAATCATGATGAAATTAATCTTCACAAAATAATATCATAATTTAATAATCTCATTTATATACTATTTTATATATTGTGAATATTTTTGTAGGATCTTCTAAATGAACTTCGAAAATTTTTTCATTTATTATTTCTTAATCAACGGGTGACTTTTCTGGGTATTTCACTGACTCTTAACAGTGCCTATTGGAACTGTTGAAATTTTGACTGAACTCATCTCAACTTTCTGAATATAGAAATACATTCAAACTCATTTGATACGGCTACACTCATTGTATTCAAGGAGAACCATAGTGATGTAACTAAATCAAAAGCCACACACGCTTTTCATCACTGACTTCCGATACAACGAAATATTGCGAAAGTTTATTATGACAATTCGAGGAAGATTCAACTATTAACGATAAAATCATTTACTTCGATAATATATTTCCCAATATTGGTGTTACTAACACACTAATTCATTTCACGTGTCATTCGTATTACTTTTGAATTATGAAGTAATGCAGTAGCTATGTATTTGGCTATAAATTTATCAGATATTCAATTTTCATCAAATTCAGTTATCAAATCGAATTATCAAATTTTAGGTCTGCCATAACGATATTATCCTTGCGAACGTAGAATACCTTCCGAAATCTTTTTTGGGAACACATTATTTCCAGTTTGATGAAACACTCTAAATTTACAAAGTATTCAACTATTACAGTGATATTCTTTCAGTAGGATATACTATGAAATAGTAACTATCGATTCAGTTCCACTTGATTTCCATTTCAACAACAAATTGCATATATAGCTATATAAACTCATATTAAATGAATTTTCGAATGCAAATGATTGAAAACATCGATTAACATAAAGGAGTTTTTTGAATAATTTTCGAATCTAAATGTGGCTACAATTTGATGTTATATGACCGTTAACATTTTTTTGGATTCTCATATCACAAAAGATAATAACTGACTACTAATTTTCAATAATTTCACAAGATAATCAATCTGAAAGTTCTGTCGAATTACAACTCGAATGAAGAATGACAATTGACATTATTCCATGTAAAGACCGAATGGATATAAAATCAAGTGTTGGTTATTCCAATTTCTGTGTCTTGTTTTGTGTATACACATCGAACCAAGAAAAAAAAATTAAATATTACTAATATAATTTGAAACGGTTGCCTAAATATAGCATCAATGAAATTACTCACATTGAAGAATTTGAAAATATGTGAGAAAATCAATATGTAAATAATGAAACGAAAATATCTTGGAATTCGTCTCCTTGCATGACATTTATGAAATACAGATTTTTTTTGTAGGAGAACTCAAATATTTTCATCAAAAATATAATAAAACTGTCAAGGGTATGTGATGAATCTTGCAAATTTCTGCAGAGCTGAAAATGTACTCGTATTCGAATTTTTCAGTCAAAAAACTTCTTCCCCTTCAAATTGTGTCCTTACGTTGCTGTGTTAATAAATCATTGAAAATTAAAATTAAATTTATTACAGTTATATTAAAAGAAAATCGTCTGATTTCAGCTATATTTGTATTATAGTCTAAGAGCTGACATCGTTTTTGACAGAGAATTTCAGGTAGGCCAGTTTTTAGATATGTTATCTCTCTCACTCTCCCGGACGTCGTAAGGGCGGTCTGGCTGCCGGTGGTGGTTGCGTTCATCAGTGCGCAACCTACCTGTAAAGGTAAAATATCGATTTTTCAAATCATTTTAAGAAGTTTTGTTTTTTTATTATTTTCATTGAACTATTTGCAACATGCATCTATCATTGCCAGATATTTTTTTTCAAAATATTTCAGTATGGTCTCAGTATAACTTTTATATGATCTTATTCAAGTATCTAAAAACCTAAAATTAATTTGCCAATCAATAATTCGATTGTTAAACCTTCAGCCACACCGATTTAAAAGTGATTGGGTATGTTGAAAGAATACAGACAATTACAAATTCTTTTACAGATAATAACTTATTACAATACGATGACAATCGTATCATCGACATCGACGACGATGATAATGAAAATGACAACAGTAATGATGACGATAATTATCAATATGTCTCCGTTTTTTGTGATACAGTTATGAATTGAAAAATATAATTTTTGTTTATTTTCATAATATTCTTAATTTTGTACGACAATAAATAATTATTTTGATACTATATTAATCCACACATCAATTCAATAAATTTTCTCCTCTGTAATTTATTCGATAATTGTTCCTAGACCAAGCAAAATGATCCTACATTACTTTTCACTTTTAAATTGGTCTGCCTGAACGTTTAACAATCGAATTATTGTTTCGCCAATTGATTTTAGGTTTCTAGATACTTAAATAACATTATATGAAAATTGCAGCAATTATGAATTATTTTGAAAATTTTTTTTTCAATTCATTTCATGCCATGGTCTGGCATGGTTTAATCAACAATAAAAATATCTGGCAATATTAGATTTATGTAGCAAAAACTTCAATAAAAATATTAAAAAAAAACTTTTCAACAAAATCTTCTAGGCAACCACTACCGCCAGCCAGACCGCCCTTATGACGTCCGGGAGAGTGAGAGAGATAACATATCTGAAAACTGGCCTACCTGAAATGCTTGTTTTTCTGACGTTGCTAGCTCTCGTACTATTAGAATATAGTAAATGCAACATTTATAAACATCATTAAATTGTTTAAAAATATAATGGATTACATAATATAAGAAAAAAATATTATCACTCATTGAAGTTGTTATTCCTTTGATAGAAGTTAAATGGATTTGGTGATATCAATTCAATCAATATAAATGTAATAAAATTGGAGCATTATCAATCATTCAACGCGTGCCATAAACGTACACGTAATTATTGATTTTGTCGTTGCTCTTCCTCGTGAGCGAATCTTATCCTGTTTATCTAGTGAGCGTACTCAAATTTAAATATTTGATTTCCAATATCAAAAATAGTGAAGTTTCACATGGATTAAATGCTTGACAACTTATATATATATATATATATATATATATATATATATATATATATATATATATATATATATATATATATATATATACTACATATTTATGTTGCCATAAAACGACTTTCTCAGTTAAATATCAGTTGAATAAACAGTTGGAAAGAATGGAACTATATTCCATGATCGATTAATTGAAATATTGAATTAGTGACAAAAAAATATCAGCAAAATTAAAAACCAATTACGTTAAGTTAAATATCGAATCTCATATCTGAAGCAGATTGCGAAAGTTTTACATAAGACCTAGTTATGAAAAACGAAAATCATTTGAAATTTTCGAATAAATTTTTCAGCGATAGAGCAAATTACAATCGAATTCAGTTTTTTCTATAGTGCATTTTGAGGTTCCGATGATTACTTATTTCTTCCGATTTTAACAGCCAACTTTGTCAGAACTGGGAATATTACCAAATTTTCAATGCCGCAGATATAGCTATATGTACAAAGAATATTTCAAAATCTGCTAATAACCAAGACCTATTTATTAACGTCTATGAATATGATAAAACATTATTTTTGAGCATATCCCAAGAAATGAAAATACGAGTTCTTGCTTTTGTTCATAGAGGAATCGAAAAACAGAAATAGATCGAAAAGAAAGAAGGAGATCGAAAATAGTGATATATCTAAAATTATATCAAATATTGTACATGGTTATATTCCTCAATATTTATACGTTTATATGTTTCCTCAAATTATTTGTAGGTCCTACACGTGTACAGAACAGAAATTGGGCAGGACATTGGCAGCGATATCATGAGAGCACATTGCGAGTGCTGACCATATATGTGTAGTCGAAATTTGCTGCTTTTGAGGATTTCAGTTAAAGAGGAGAAGTCAAAGGATTGTTTGTAGATTCTACTGAAGAGGAGCTGCATATATACTATCACATGCTTGTCAGTGTATCTAAACAGTAATCACGGCAGGATAGTTTAAGGCACAATTATTGCAACACTATTTGAATATTATTCCATTTGGAGAATTTCGAATTATATAATAAAAAATCCTGCAATATTGAAACGGAAAATCCATGTGCAACCTATTTCCTATCGCTTGATAAAGAAATAGATCCATAGTTGGGCTTGACAACTATTAGGATATCTAGTTTCAAATTATCGATATCTGAAATTGCAAACGGCCTTGAGTGACAAGTACTTAAAAAATTATTTGCATCAACTTTAATCATACCTGGATTTGAAATTTGTGTCAAGTATCGGACATAAATGTCGACCTCTGCACTTCTTCAGATAAGATCGTGAATGGTGCTAATTATTTAAGTGACCTAAAAAAAGTGCATCAACAATGCACATGATGTAAGGGTCATTATTATGTGTTGAATATACGAGGCTTCAACAATGCATATAAATCTTATATATTCTACACATACAGATGGTTGAATTATTGTAACAATATATTCGATATTTCTAATGGCGTTTTGTCATCAACGAGTTTGGTTTTCTGACGTCGGAAGTGTTATTCAGTAGGTATTAACATTCTCGAAAAGCCAAATTTGTATGAATTTTTGAGTTTATGTAACAGATCCGCTGAAACTTTTTCAGTAGATACCGCACTGGTTATTGCAGCTGTTTGTATTCCAAAATCTGAATATACAAAAAAAAAAAAAAAATAAATTTGTACGGAATGTAATCCAAAATGAAGAACAGATACAAGCTTAGACCTGTTAATTTTGGCATTCGGGACGGACGTACATAGAAGTTATCAGATGTATTTTTCAATATCAAAATATAATAACTCAAAATATAGTTAAGAAAATGATGTCCCATTTTTCTTGAAAAAAACTGTAAATACATAAAAAAGTATGAAGTAATATGTAATTTAACTAATTTTCGAAAAATGAAGAGGAATCGCAGATGCAATCCTGCAGAAATGGAAGTTTTCTTTGGACTTGTTCTAAATTTTCAACCGTGCTTTTTTTATTATGAAATTACACGTATTAGGTTTTCAATTGTGGATGAATGTGTTTATATAACCGATATCTTTTTGGCTCTAGAAATAATCGTGTTTAAGAAGTGCATGACAATTGGTATTTAAGTTCTGACATATGATTACAATTTAAATGATTGCATTAGGAACATGAATTATAACTGAAATAATAATAATAATGACTGAGATTGAATCCTCGCTTAACTCTTGATGAAACATAATTAAATATTAAATTAAATTAAGCTCTAATTAATCAAACAATATGAATTTGTCAACATATTGTTGGATATAATCATGAAACATTAAGCTAAGAGTTTAATTTAATTTAATAAATAATAATAATAGTTAAATAATAAGTTCTTTATTATATGAAAATTCCATACAAAAGGCTTTTGGCCTTAGGTCCTTCAGCCTATTCAATATATAGTGTTATTATTTCAATTATATATTTCAATTAATTAGTTTATTACATGCTTAGTACATCAAGTAGCGTCTCAGTTGGCAGTTTTCTTCTTACATAGTTCCCGTTGTAGGTATTATGGAACATCGGTAAAATATCCTCCAGTTTTTCCACACTTGTATGGAACTTTCGTTTGTTACTGAAGTAGATTTTTCATTAGTTCCATGTTTGTTCTTGAATGCATCAGCTCATTAGAGGGGTTATGTAGGTTGTTTAGTGGGTTTATAATTTTATTCTGGTAATGGTACGCAGAGCTGATCTGTCAGCTACCTCTATATTCTTAAGCGACGACATTTTACAGTTTGCATAGATTGTGTGTGCAAATTCTAATATACGTTATATATAGGACATATCTAGTATACGTCTACAAATGGTTTTGTATATTTTAACTGCACCCTCAATACTTATACCTCTGTTTCCATATGTTAGGCATCTCATATTCAAGCAATACTAAACACCATCTTTCATTAAATTTGATTTTGGACTATTAATCTACCTCACTTGAAATCATTCAATTACTATATTGATACAACTTGAAATAAAAAAAATTGATTTCTTGATAACCTGAAATTTAAGTGTTGATAAACGAATATGAAAACTGCGTGGTTGTTAATCTGATTATTAAAGCTACAAAAATTTTGTTTTTGGGACAAATAATCCGAAAGTCCATATTTGAAAAATCTCGCTTATGTAATGGAAGTGTCATTTTTATTCACTGATTTACGATATAATTTTCAATTTTATTTTGATATTGAGAGAATTAGTCAAAAACCCCGTGCCAATAACAAACTTCTTTGTCATTATAGAGATAAAAGAGATTTCTCAGCCCTTCGTACAATTGTCATGGACATGAAGCATGTGAAAAACTTTGACCAGTAAGAGTAATTAAGTAACCACTTCCATAAGTGGTACTTTCAAATGGATTTCGATTTCTGCTGAAGTAGAAGCATTTAGATAAGTGGTTTTCAAAATTTTTCAGTAAGCGACCCATCTATTATCTAAACAAAAAAATTATCACTAAACATAGCTTTATATTGAAAATACAAATCAAGTTAAGTGAATAGGACGAAATATAGGCACGTTGTAGAACAACAAAGTGAAGAAATAAATATAAATATGAAAGAATAGAAAGACCACCTTGATACAGCTTTGATATTAATAAATTGACGAAAATTGTTGGGATAACAATCAATTAATATCACGACTTGCTGCTGTTTTAACCAACTATGAATATAATATTGAAAAAATTTTCCTGATCTTGATCTGATCCTGTGATCAATTCTGACATAAAGTCTTGAGAGGATTTCCTCAAGAAATTTCAATTTCTTGGAATTGTTACATGAATGGAGCAATTTGAAAGGGTCCAGTCGCGACCTACGTATACTCTTGGACGACCCAGTGATTGGGAACCGCTGATACAGATAATTCTTGCCAACTCCCATATTGATGCCATTACAGAATGGGATTGATGAGTAAAGAACGCTTAAATGAGTGGAGACATTTGAGATGGCTCTACGTTAACTTGGCGCAATAGTCATTCAATGAAACCATTTGAAGATTAAACTTGATTTGAGCGAAGTAGGTACTAAAACTTTTACTGGAATCTAGTGATCCATTTATCTATTTGAAATATCTGGAAAATATGAACATATTAACACACAATAGCTCCCTTTTTACACAATAACTCCGTTGTTTTTGTACATAGCTCGAATCAAAACATTATTTTCAGAAGTTTTTCTATTTAATTCATTTTTATCATCCATTCAAAACACTTCTCAACACAGATTTCCCAATGAGGAAAGTGAAACTGCTGGGGACTTCACCAGGTTATCAGATGATTCACAATCAATAAATTTTTGAGTCATATAGAGATTTCATGATTTTTATTGAAATTATTGAATAATAAGAGATTTTATCAATTTTTATTGAAGTTATTGAATAATATAGAGATTTTATCAATTCCCATTGAATATTTGTGTTTCCATCTAGAAATTCAAAACAAAAATAAATATATTCCGCATAATTGAAAATATGCGTATCTGATAAGTGATACGAAGTATCGAGGACTTCTGATAATATGCTTTACTTCAAGGTATCAATATTTGTAGTGCATCACAAAATTATGAAATTGATGTAACTAAAATCTTACATTAGGTGTAGAAAGTTCCAAAAAATTAACCAGTGAATAACCAGAATAACAGGAATGATTTAGTTCTTGTAACTCCTCCACATTCATTTATATTTCCAAGCTTCACAGTGTTGTGATATTTTATGAGTTAACACTTAACAGAGAAATTTTCTTCCACATAGCCCTGGGTATTTTGTTACCTACTGCTTGACGTTCAAGAAGAACAGCATGAAAATCTAAATTGAGCATTCATTATTTCTTAATGATATTCATAATTTGAAAAAATATGGAATTGTTTTAAATTCATTATTAGCATTGGACCTACCAATATTAAGATGCTTCTATTTTACAAGACTTTTGAACTGTTATTCAAGTACCTGAATGACATGGGTTTGTTGAACATATCGAACATGTTGGTAACACTTTACTCTGATTCACACTTAAATGCATGTGAGTTTCGAGTATCAACTTCTGAAGTAAATGACACACACAATAAGATATGGCTAGCCATCCTGTTGCGATCATGTTCCGAGCAAATTTTTCGAATAATAATGAAGATTCTGGAAGTGCTACAAAGTATGTTTCGTGGTTCGATCAGAAGTTATTTCAGTTTTTCAAGTGCTTTTCTTTCATTGAGTATTTCATTTATAAGTACGTGATTGATGTTACTTCTTCTGAATAATACACAAAACTCTGAATCAAAGGGATCTGCCAAAGTTACTTAGACCTCTTTGTCGAAAGGCATGAGCTGATGATTATCAGACGTTTGCGCAGATCTTCATAAATTATCAAATGAAAGAGGTTCTGTGTGCAATTGTCATCTTCATCAGAATTAGAGCATTAAATGAATATTAAATTAAATTAAACACTAGGCTTAATGCTTCACGATTATATTTAACAATATCAATTCGTCAACATGTTTCGAGCGTGAGCTCATCTTCACGCTCACCTCACGCCCGAAACATGTTGACGAATTGATATTGTTAAATATAATCATGAAACATTAAGCCTTGTGTTTAATTTAATTTGATATTTAATTACGTTTCACGAAGAGTTAACCGAGAAATCAATCTCACTAATTAAATGGATAAATCTGCGTTGGTATCAAACAGTAAAATTTATATTGTCCTATTTCAATTTAACTATATTAATATAACTATAATTAATAATTTTGTTTCAGGCTTAACTTATTCAAGACATATGGATCATTCGATTTCTATAATTTCATTTGTAAACCTTACACACACACACACACACACATATATATATATATATATATATATATATATATATATATATATATATATATATATATATATATATATATATATATATATATATATATATATATATATTTTTTATTTGTCCACGATACCTCGTCTCCTTAATTCCACTGTGCCAAGAGATCTCATTTATCTGTTAGTTTCCCTCATTTACGTTACCGTATTTTAGGTTTATCCAGACATTTGTCCTTGCCTTTTAAGCCGTTCTCACCTTATCGTGTTACAGTTGTCTGGTCAGTTAATTCTGCAATGTTTTGTTACGACCAGGAGCCCTCAATACACTCATAAATTTGTTCTAATATCGGCTGTTCGAATTTATACACGTCTTTGTCATTTCATCATGAGAGTTAAGTTATGTATGAGTAATAGCTCAGATTTCAGATTTTTCAAAATTATTCTTTAAACATCTAGTGCAGAGCTCCGTAATTTTTTTCGCCCAAGTTTGAGATATTTTTGCAGGTGATAGAGTGCAATGTTTGTTGTTGACGAAGTTGGTGCAATAGAAAATTGTTAACGAGGAAAATAATAAATGTAATTTAACACAACAAAAGTACAGCAAAATTTTGCGAGGCGTTATACAAAGCTGTGTTTCGTCTCCAGAACTTTTCATTATATATTCTGATGATATCTTCAAGTGAGCCAGAAAATACTAACAAATGATGAAAATCAGAGCACTATATGTATAAAATCCTTAGTGATAATTCACAAGATCTGCAAACAGCTACTGAACCGTGTTTATGCTGAGGGTTGAGAAATTAAGTCTGACGTTGACATTCACAAGAAAATATCCAAGGTGTTCGGTCAGCACCCATTTCCTGATGCCTCAGTAGAAATAGGAGACAGTGATACATACATTAACTTATTCTGATTACTCTGAATGTTTTCAACCGATGTTATCAACCTAAAGCTACGAGAGATAATGTTCAGATACGTGCTGGGTGTTGCTTTATATGGTGCAGACTTGGACCATCAAGGCTGGAATAATAACTCAGGTGGTAGTTTCCAATTTGTGGTTGAACTAGATAACGCTGAAATGAAGCGTGAAGGGTTGTAGAGGAGTGACAGGACTTGATCAAAAAGAGCAATTATATCGTAAAAAAACATTGAAAAATGTTTTCCTTCGACAAAAATGATGCTCTCTAATAAGTTTCACATATAGATCACGTTTTCTACGTGATCCCATTATCTATCTATCCCATTCTGCCCTTAAATTGCCACTTTGAAATTTTCCTCAAAGGGAAGAACTTCGTCTCTCTAGCTTTGTTACCCACTGTGGTTTGATCTTTGACGATTGCATATCTTTTATCTCCACACTGATGTGGGACGTCTTGATATTATTGGATTAATAGTTTTTGAATTCGTTGGTTTTTTTAGGACTTAATTTGGGTTCTTTGTGCACTGTTTGATGATCCAGTAATATTTATATTTGCACTCTGCTAATCTAGATTTTCGTTAGTCCTAATAGTATGGAATGGTTGTCTAATCTTGGTTTCTTCTTTTCAAGTACAATATCATATTTATTAATTGCTGAAATATTTTCTCCTGCGATTGGAAGGTTATTGAAATATGCAACATTTTTAATCGTTTTCATGAAAATATTCTCGAATCCTTCGGTTCAAAAATATTTTCAAGACCGTAACCATTCGTGAGAATTTAGTGCACTTTCTGTACCCTCTTTATAGAATCAATCGTGATTGTTCTGGAACGAGCTACTATTTTCTGTAGGTTAGAGTATAAATATCTCGCATTTTATCAAATGTTTCACCATCTCATATATTTATAAATAATTGTGTAGAAAGCCTTTTCATAACCGATGGAATCTGTGTAGAGTCTACAGCTTTAGAGACTTATCTATGTGTTTGCGGATACTATTTTTAAGAGTATATAGATAGTATGTTGTGCTGAAATACATCGATAAAAATATCAATATGCCTATTATGACTCTGGTAAATATTTTATATATTTGGTAATAACTTCGTTCTTCAAATTCCTCAGGATTGAGTGCCCATTTTTTTGTGAACGGAATTACTTCAGTTTGAGTAAAGACCGGGTTGTATTATTTTTATTCATATGTTAAAAATGTTCTTCGCTGTATTATACGTGATATGTCTTTTGCTTTTATCAACCATCAGAAACTAATGTAAACTCAGTTATTTCAACGAAAACAGTGTTTAATCACAAGGCATTCTAAAGAAATGATTTTCTGGCTGATATCAACCACATTTTAATTTCCCTTCAATTTGAAATGAACTTTTAAACTTCCATAATAGCTATTTCACAATGTGTCATGCCCCATAGTCTTAATTTTTCAAGTGAATGATTGTTATCAATCATCTCATACTACAATAGAGCGTTTTATTCGAGTTCAATACAATACACGCAGTAGAACAATAAGTTGAAATTTCCAATCATTTTCTGTACTTTATTATTCGTTTCAGCAGAACTATACTCATATAGATTGCAAAAAATTTATAATTGCACATTCAAAGGGTACAGTCAATAGTAGAAGCCGCCCAAAGAGGAGGTCCTGGATCGAATTCCAGACGAGTCATGAAAATTGGTGCATGTCTTTTATTGCGGTTGAGAACTATAGGGGATTTCAGGATTGACGTTTTTTGATAACAAGCTTGAATACTCGTTGGAAATATTCTTCAAACTCTTGATCTCAGTCTGATTATTTTCAAAAGATAATTAACAATCAACTTCTCTTCAAATAAATTTGGCATTGGCAACTTCTTTCATTCCTTCGAAAAAAAATTCTCTTAATTTCGCCTCCATTTTAATTATGTTATTAATCTGTATATGTAGCAGTATATTCCTGCTCTATGAAATATACATTTTTTTTCAGCGTTGTTGAATATAGTTTTCATTTTTCCATAACATTTCATTCACTAATCTCATTTTCAGTTGGGCTTTGCAAAGTTAAAATTGCATAACAATTGTTGAAAATTATAGCGTGAATTGAAGAGCTATTTGTATAGATTGTAATGTTGAATTTGGATTAAGAACTCGGTTCAATAGATAAGCAATGCTGGACTACATCGATGATTTCACAAATGAAGACCTTGATTTATTATTTCGAGCCTTACAGCTTTCACAATCCCTACTGGGGAATTCTCTCTTATTCTAGATATTAATACATCAGAGGGATTTAGCTCTATGGGTGCCTTTTCGAATTATCTTCCCCGTGGCGGCGGTCTCTATGGCTGCGATCTTCACGGCGGCGTTGAAATTGACCTTTATTCCTGTTTATTGCTCTTATTTCCCAGAAAGTTCCTGACAGTCCTTGCTGTGGAGAGTAGCACCAAGTCCTGTGATTCCTTTCTGTAATTCCTTTACAGAAATCCCCCATTTTTAGTAATTATTTTCATGATTATTATTATCAGTATTTGAAGTCAATTCTTCAAAATTCAATTTGGGTTTGTTTTTCAACTTTAATTTGAAACTTTCATCCAACATTTTCATTTCACATCTTCGAACAATAACAAAATATTCATCAATATTCATAAATTGTTTCGTAGATTGATTAAATCTCTGATTTATTATTCAAAAAAGACAATTGTTTTCATGTTTCAACATTTTTTCATGAAGAATACGGCATCTTATACGTTTTTTTCATGAAACAGATTCTCCTACGTGAACATTTCATTTGAAGGACATAATAAAAAATTTTTTTATATGATTTATTTTGAGTAGATTTCATATGCCACATAGATTTCGGAATTTTTCTTTCAGGAAGATACTCTGAACCTCAAATAAATTGTTTTTATGAGATTATGAAATTTTCTAAATATACCACAAAACGGCTAGATAATGACAAATGAGACTTTGTCGAAACGTCGCCTTAACAAAGATTTCCAACGAAACAACACACGGAAGCAAACCCGAAAATCTCCAGAAGCATATATATATATATATATATATATATATATATATAGTAGTAAAATTTGAAACTCTTAATCGAAATATTTCAAATAAAACACTCAGGGGGCTTCACAAATATGTTCAACGAGAACGAACGTGCACGAAAGTGCTCTTCGAAAAATCATCGGACTTGTTGAATGATAATAAGATACAATTGTTTAATCATTATCATGAATCATCAGTCTTATTTAATCAACAATCAAGAAGCGATGACTTTCAAAACATTAGAGTGTCATTAGTGTCATGAGAATCACTATTCAAGTGAGCTCCTCTATCGAAGAAAGGAATACTCTACCTAGCATTCTATATTCCTACTCATGACAACTCATTGACAAAATTTGAGTAGACAGTTCCCTGAGAGTTTTATTTGAGTTTTCGTATGAATGATTTGTGAATCTTGAAACTAGCTATCTTCTTGCCCGCCTGGACGTGATCTGGAGCAAGTTCTGTTGTTAGTGTTGTCATGAGTAGGAATCTAGAATGCCCGGGAAAGTTTATAAGTCCTTTCTTCGATAGAGAGAGCTCATGTGAATAGTTCACGAACTAATGTTCTCCTCTTTGGGATATTGGACCTGGGGGCGATTTAAAAGTCACCGATTCTTGCTTATAATTCATAATAATGATGAAAGAATTGTATCTTATTATCATTCAACAAGTTCGATGATTTTTCGAAGCGCACTTTATATTCACTCTCGTCGAAAGTGGATCGTTCTCGTTGGCAGCATTTATGTAGAGTTTTATTTGAAATATTTCGATTATAAGTCTCAGTATTTACTGGTATGAATGATTTGTGAACCTTGAAACTATATATATATATATATATATATATATATATATATATATATATATATATATATATATATATATATATATACTTTGAGTTCACGATTTGTAGACAAACGAGTTTATTGAATGTCGAAACTGATCTCTTGGTGAAAAAGATTCTGAAACACTGGCCCAGTTTCACAAAAATTGTAATATCGAATAATTGAACAGTGAATTAGACACATTTTGAAGATTTCTTCATATTTCAGTAAGAATTCATTCTAAAATTCTTCAAATGTGTTTCATTTACTTATTGATCATTTATGTCAATTGCTTGACAATTGTTTCAGGATGTAATCTTCTTTTGAGAATCTAAACTTAACACTTGTTCTCTTGACTAACATTTTTATATAATTCACATCTGTACTTACTATTGACACATGGTGGGAGACAAAATACTGATGAAGACGATCACTTATTTCGGATTGCAATACGTTTCTTTGTTTTCAATCTGACGATTTAACTGTGAGACTAGTGTTTTAAATTGTGTTTAAAAACTTGCGAATACACGGTCGTTCGTACATTCGAAATTTGAGAGTTACAGATTATAAAAAAACAATTTCTGTAAAGCTCGTACAAAAAGTTCTAAAGTTTTTTTTCTGTACCGAAATTCCATGTCGTTCTGCATTTGAATATGCAGTCATCTGAATAAAAGTTACAAAAATGCAATCTGAGGCAAATTAGCTGATAGCAGAAAGGGCATTTCGAAATATTGGACGAAAATCGAAATCTGAAAAAAGGAAATTTTCAAAAAAAATTCACCAAACTCGCGGAAGATATTTTTGAAAAATTTGGAAAATCCGTATGTTGAATTGCAAATTTTCTTTTCATTTTTCATAGTCTTCCGAATTTTTCTCAAAATGAACATTTATTTTTTCACTTTCCAGTCTTCGCCCTCATTTATTGTAATCAATGAGAGAATATAAGGAGATTATACGAGTATCTGCTCAAATAACTGCTACGTATATGCCACCCTAAAATTTTGACTTTTGTTAATTTAAATCTTCACGTTTCTGCAGCAGACAGATATTTATTTATGTAAATTGACTCTTTTGAAATTGAAGTGTTGAAAATTCATCACGTGAGTAGTAGCTTCTTATGAAATTCAAAAGAATAGAAATTCTGATCATTGCCCAACTGCACCAGCCTGAATGGAGATTTTGTGTATTTCCTGTGTCATATATGTGAAAATCTGTGTTTAACCAAACGTTGTCATTTTCTTCACTTTATGACAATAATTTATTCAATTGCAAATATGAGGACAAGGAAAAATTCAGAAATTCTAGCTGTGACAATGAATGTCTGTAGCATGAAAGTATGAAATTCCGATTAATCTTGTACACTTTCCTTTAAAAAATAGTCCAAAGTCGTAAGTCCAAAAATAGTTATTGCTTCAGAAGAGCAACCCTAAAGAAGTATACCATATCGTTGTGGGACTCAAGTAACGCATTGTACGCTGTTCTCAAACTGTTCTCGAAGCATAGAACAACAAATTTACTCTTCACAAGCTTGTCGTATAATTGACTCACATGTGTTATCCATGTCAAACCAACATCAATAGAAACATTGAAATTTTGTATCATCAATAACATCGATATTCACAAAATGACGCCTCAAAGAAGATGAACGTTTCACTGTTTTGTCAGCAGTGAAGATTATTTTATTCGAATAGAACCATTCAGCCACACTAGAAATAAATCTTCTCTTATCACAAAACAAGGTGAAATTCTGCAAGTAGGTCATTTTAAATACCTCGAAGAAGTTATACAGTCCTCAGGTTTAGATCGAATCGCTAATGAACAAAGAATTAACAAGCTCCAAAAGGGCCTACAAACTAACATGGCCGTACTTTAATAAAAAGTGCATTCGAGAAGCGCCAACTTGAGGCATTGTACAACGATTCTTGCAGAAGCAATCTATGCAGCTGAAAAATGGTTATTGACGGTCATTTAAGGATTAGAGCAATGGAAAAACAAGAACGAAAAATTATCAGAAAGATTTACGGGCCAATCAATAGAAAAGGAAATTGGATGAAAAGACCTCAGTACAAACTTTATCAAAACACAAATAAAATAACGGAAGAAGTCAGAAAACGACGAGCAAAGTTCTATGCACATGTTCACAGAATTAAACAGTCCAGGATACCGAAGAAACTACTCGATATAACTATGAATAGTAAATGCGAAACAGACTGGACAAAAGAGGTCCAAAAAGATCTACAACAGATCAATATAAAAAATCTCGAAGATGGCACTGAGCGTCGCTATAAATAAAATCGCACATGTGAAGTTTGGGCCAAAATCAACGCGCCAACCTGGAATAAAATGGACAGATGAACGGAAGGGAAAGCATTCTGAGAGGATGAAGCGTTTTGGGAGGCAAAAAAGATGTAGCAAAAGTCCTAAGTATTGCGAATTCAAGTTCAATCGCTTTCCTCATGGGGAATAATCGTTATAATAATAATAATATGATAGTCTGAATTATACGAAGTTAATGTCTCATCCGCACAAAAAATATTTCATTAAATCCAAAAGAGTTCATGAAAAAGCACGGGTGGCTACCCTAATTCCTTTTGTCCAGCTACGCTCCATTTTTTCCTTCAGTAACAATACATATAAATATCAAACAACAGTTTGAGTCATTAACTTATACCTGGTCGAGATGTGAGTTTTTGTGATAATATCTATTTATTTATTTTGCGTTGAGGACAGTCCAGCGCTTTTCGCAACGGTTCGATTCTACGGAACAGACCATGTATAGCAAGACCCGCAGAAGAAGTCACGATGGGGTTGGTGGGGAGGGCGGAGAGCAAGCGGGAAGTGCAAGTGCAGCGAACGGATTCAAGGTTAAACAACATACCGATGCTAGAGGTACGGCGTTTCGGTTAAATGTCGGCTACGATTTCTGCTCGGTTTTAACCTAAAAACCTACTTGCCGCATTTTCACTTGCGCAGAGTTATCGCACACGCAAACGTACGTACACTCGCTCACTTACAATTGGAATTATCGCAAACGAAAGGAAAAGTTGTATTTTTATCTGCGTTGACCTCAATGAAAATCCATTCACAACCAGTGATGAGCAGAAATACAGTGCGATATTTTGTCTGAAGGGCAATGGAATTAGTACCTTGGATGTTAAATATGGGGACAACACTATATCATCATCCCAATCAACAAAGTTTCTTGGAATATATGTAGACAGAATTTTGAGATGGACATCACACATTGAGGTCTTATGTAAAAAATTGAGTAACTTATTTTTTGCAATCTCTAGAATTAAGAACATCGTACCTATAAACTGTGTTATGAATGTGTATTACAGTCTTGTATATAGTCAACTAAATTATGATATTCTGCTGTGGGGTCGCTCTACAGAAATAAATAGGGTGTTTATTACACAGAAGCGAATACTTCGATTAATATTCAATATTCAACATCTTGTAAACCTATATTCATTAATAATTACATACTCACCTTACCTTGTTTATATATTTATAGATGTTTGTTATATGTTAAAGAAAATGGAGATAGGTTTATTAAATTGAATAGTCATGAGTAATCAACAAGGAACAGGGATGTACTTTTTATTCCAATGCATGAAATAGCAAACTTAGAGCACTCTCTCTAATATCAGAATATTAAAATTTTCAACCGTTACCATCGAATTTGAAAGTACTGAAAGCTCATTTGTTTGAGAGGAGAGTTTAATCTTTGCTGCCAACAAAGGCCTACTATAGTGTGGCAGAGTATTTCGATGATTCGAATATAGGCAATAATGTATGAATCAATTTTTTGTATCATAAGTTTTTATATTTTTTTTAACGCAAATGCTCTTCACCATGTGAAATTGTCTCAAATGTTTAATATTTCTGAGGTAATTTTTTTCTTTTCTTACCAAATAAAGTTGTTTATTATTGTAAATATAAATTAAACCAATATTTTTGTTTGAACCAAGGTTTTTGCTCGAAGGCTGAATGGAAGATCAGACTCCAAACTGAATTCAGTCCTTTTGAGAACATTCTTCCTAATTGTAATGTTTGTATCAATTGAAATGAATGTAATTCTACAATGTAAAGAATGTTTCTTAATAAACTTATTTTATTATGATTATTATTATTTCAGTGAAACTAAGGTGACGAACTATTTTTTGTACAAAAAGAGTACACTTTGAAAGTATTTCATAGGTGAAAAAAAAACGATGAAAAATTTATTTTCTTTTGAAAACATACTTTTCTTCGGTGTGGATTTTTTTGCTAAATGAGGATGTTCGTCTTATAATGTACCCACATCCGAACAACTTTCATTTTGCATATTAAATTTGAATAAAGACACTATTATTGATTTCTTTCTATTTTTATTTAGCAAATATCTTAATTAAGTATATATAATGAAATCGAAAAGTTTATTTACATAATGAACCACTATTATTCCCAAAGTGAAACTAACTCAGCAAGCATGAATCAAAAATATGAAGTAGGTGTAGGTAATTGGAAAGACATGTAATGCGTAATTAATATAGACAATAAAAATACTATTCCTCCAACTTCGAATTACAAAAGGGACCATTTACATTGATTCATTCAATTTATCCAGTATTTCACAAGGTATCTGGAAAGCATTCCAAATTATCGGGATGTTCAAATTGACGAGTGTTAAATTATGGAAACATATTCTGAATATTATTATTAATGATGTTTCACTACTTAAAAGGTCTTCACATGTTTAAAAAGACTACAATGTTTAAATGGTGCAATCTTGTTGGCTAAATGGATGAGGTGAATTGCTCAAATCAGATAACACTGGATGAAATCACACGATTTTAAGGTACTTACTTTAAATAACATTACCTAATAGATAATATCTATATAACAATAGGCCTATTTCGATATTAATTGTTTTAAGCTCCATAATCATCTTTGTCAACGAATGCATCAGTTTAATATAATCTAGGATGATAAAGTAGTAAATGATAATTCTTTCAAGCATTGAATTTCAGATCAATATATCGTGAAAAACTATCCTGAGACATGTATTTGGAAATGACCTTCGGATATTTGAAAACCCTTACTTCATTGGTAATAATTCAATTTCCATTTCCGATAGAATTATATGATTTCAATATTGCCGATAGAAACTCGAAATATTACATAATGCTCTTTTTGCCCGATAGAATTTTCCCTATAGACACGTTTCCTTCGAAACTATCATTGATTTCAACTTGTTTGACATCTTTGCTTTGAAATTATGTTTAAAATGATGAGATGTGTAACTTTGATGGAGTTTGAAAAGCCTATATTAATTTTCATTATATATAACTCCTCATTTTCAGTAATTTACTATTTAACTGAAGTT
This sequence comes from Henosepilachna vigintioctopunctata, assembly GCA_030704895.1. NCBI lineage: Eukaryota > Metazoa > Arthropoda > Insecta > Coleoptera > Coccinellidae > Henosepilachna > Henosepilachna vigintioctopunctata. Next base: position 8,330,699 of record JARQZJ010000093.1, on the reverse strand, counting down.
ATATTGTATTTCATTCGAAGTGTTATATTTTGTATTTCTCGGATTGATTTTCAACTTCAACATATAATCGTAGCTTATCAATTTCAAATAATTCGATTTTTTTATTATAAAATATTCGATTATTTGATGTATAAAGAATAAAATTTTGACAATTTAATGTTGAAAGTTAATTTTTCTATTTCATTCACAAGATGAATCAATTACCTTATCAATAAGAGGAAAAACAAGGAGAAACTTCCTTTTCAACTGAAATGATCATTTTAAACTATTTGAGATTATGCTGATGAAGTAGATTCGAATGGAATATGAATTGAATGGAATATATTCATTAAAGTGAAATTAAAAGTGTAGTTACTAGTTGAAAATGTAAATGTGGATGGAAACCCTAGCCTGATGATCCATTTTGAAGACGAAATTGTCAGTTACGACATAACTATGATTATATCAATCTTCTTCTTATTACACTGCGCAACAAAAAAATAAGTTGAACGTTTCCTTGACTTCATGAGTCAATTCGTACTAATGTTGAGTTAAGGAAAACGAATATGACAAAGAAATAAATTTATGAGCACTACATTTTTTGATATGTAAATGATGAAAATTATTTTTTCTAAGAAATTGGTGATATGAATTACATATACATTTCGAGTGTGATTGCACTATCATGAATGATATTTAAATTCTTCAAAACACTTGCCAGGTGTTTAGATCTACGGAGAATGAACTGATTCCTTTGATCGCGATATTTTAGCTTTCCTCTTGCGACCTCTGGACCATCTCTTCATTCAAACCAGCAGTAACCAGCAAGTATTGCTTCATTTCAGCGTCCCTGATGGATTCGTTCTCAATGCTCATCACTGAAATCTCCGCAATTAGGTGAATAAAATTTCAAGATAGGTGTGAAAAAAAGGATTTTTAGGAACATAATGCTGCCGAGTTGGTTCTGAAACCAATTGAGGGTAGTTATTATCTCTTTTGTTCAATTAAAATCCATATATAACTCCCTTGAGAGTTTTCCAATCTTCGTTTTCGTTTTCTTCCAAAACTGAATCGAATGCAATATCCTTTAAAAATAGAGGTATTTGAGGTCCATAAAAGATGCCTTCCTTTTCCATTTCATCATATTATTTGTCTCTAAGTATTTGAAAGCCTAGACTTCACGGTTCAAGTGTAAAATGTCAATTAACAATGTTACCAATTACGAAAAACATTTTCCGCAAATTGAAGAGGAAGAATTCATACAATATAAAATGAAGCTCGTATTCTAAAACTAGAGCTAATCGGTTCTTTAATGAATAAATATTTAAAATTTTCTCATAATTTTAATACAAATACGCATGACGACGTTTCGAAGTACAACTTCTTTATCAAATGCTAAATTAATACGCTGGAGAGTATAAATCCAGCATTTGATAAAGAACTAGTACTTCGAAACGTCGTCATGCGTATTTGTATTAAAATTATGAGAAACTTCTAAATATTATTTTATTATGGATATTAATTTTCTCCGAGTATCGGCCTCATCAATCATCAGTTTTTAATCGGTTCTTTTAATAGACACTTCCGAATTCAGTATATGAGAAGACATAGGATAGAATTTTAAGACATAAACAATTTCATTGTTACGTAGTTTCACTTGATATTCGACTTTTGAAAATATTACAACTTCAACTATGTACTCATAATTTTTTGTGCTAAAATAGTCCTGTGTAAACGGTTCAACGAATACATATTTTATTGTCTATAGTTTTTTGAAGACAAATTACATCATATGATGTTTTCAAACGTCAATAGGTTGCGAAAGTAGTATGCTCGCGATTTTTCCCGTATTTTTTTCACATAGATGTTGCAATTTAGTAGAGATTCCTAAGGGTATAAGAAAAGATGCTTGGTGTGTCTATGATCTGACAGTAGTTTTTTATTGATTCCTATAGATGGAGTTGTGGAGTATTTATTACTTGTCGGCATTCCAATTGGAGTCATAAGAAGATTCTTGGGGATTGAAATCGTTGCCTCACTCCTATGGACGAGGTGCCACTGACGAGTTCCTTGCAGAACGAAACAGCTGCTTTGCACTTCCATCAGGTGTGGCATCGATTTCAATACGTTCACAATGCAATACTATAACATTCTTTTGATCAATTCAAAATTTTCGAAAGAATGTTTTAGTATTTATTTTCCTAAATATCTCATTCAGTACCTTAATATACATATATATATATATATATATATATATATATATATATATATATATATATATATATATATATATATAATTGAATTAAACTCTTGGCTTAATGTTTCACGATTTATTCAACAAAATGAAAAGTCAACATGTTTCGAGCGTTAGCTCATTTTCAAGACTACATCCACATTTACGATACACGTCAATGATGTATTGCTCGCTGAACCTTTAATGAACAAGGTATTGAGTTACGCACAAGATAACGCCATTCTGTGTGAGGCCATGAGCTGGTATGAATTGAAAAATGAAGCTGAAAACATAATACGGAGTGTCAAAAAAATAGTTGATGAATGTGCATAAAACGAAAATTGTGGTGTTCTCATGCAGCCGGTATAACCGGCCAGTATTTGAGAAGTTTAGCCTGGATAACGATATCACGATTTCTGCAATATATTCGGTCCGTTATTTAGGCATATACATTGACAAACATTTAAGATGGGATGTACACGTCAAGCAAATTATACAAAAATTAAGAGGTCACCTTTATCGCATTAAACTCCCTACTCCATTCTTAGATTTACGCAGATTGAAAATGCTCTATCACACATTATTTCAGACAAAATTGACATACGATCATTGTCATTCGAGGGAACATCACTTGAGAAATCTAGAGACACTATGAAAATGGATTTTGAAAATTATTATGACAAAAATAAGAACATATTCCACATAGAAATTGTACGAAGAAATACTTACTACTCGTATACTTACAAACAATATCAACCTACCAGTATAAGTATAAAATTAACATACCCAACTTGTCCCATGAATACGAAACTCGAACCAAAAAAAATAATTCACTTAAGGAGAGAACGAGTAAATTGATTGGCCGAAGAAATTACGCATACATCCTGAAAAGACTTCACGATAGAACACCTTCTTAAAAAAAGTGAGAAAACCTTCAAAGTTTCAAGAGAACATCACTGCCATGGTTACATTCGTTACCAAGGGAGGAAATTAGAAGTATAACGGATACAATCAAATACTTTCCCGCTAAAATAATAAAATAGAGGAAAAATAATTAACATTAACAAAAAATTATTGAACGGAATTAGTTTCACTCTTCATGTATCAACAGTTTCCATAAAAGTTTGTTGTACTTCTGAGAGTTTACCATTTTGTCCAAGATCTTTGTTTTTGTCCTATTATAAGATAGTAAATTTTGGTTATAATGGATATAGTATTATAAGTATTGTTCTGATTGTGATAAATTGTCATTTCAGTTGAGTTAATGTAGAATATTATTATTATAGTTATAAATGTGATGAAATTTCAGTGTATTTTGATTTGTTATGCTGCTTTTAATGAGCAACTATGATAGGATGTATATTTTAAACAATTCGTAAGAAATCTGAACTGTTATTCAAGATAAATTCGATAATTCAATAAAATTCTACACATCATATAATAATGTGCTCGTAAGAGAAATTTTTAGGTAATCATATTACAAAATACAGTCCATAAAAACGAGATCCTTCCAACTATATGCGTAGGATTATCTCATCTCTTTTGCGTCGATATTTGTTAAGATACAATTAACCTAAAGAACATCAGTCTATTAAGATTGCATTATACAGTATCATCTTTACTTTCACTCCATTATTCGTTTAATTGCGTCGGATCTTCGCGTATCCCACATTTCCGAGAAACGCGATATCTCGCCAAACCAGAAAACGTGAGCCAACGGAGTGCAGCTCCGAGTAGCTGGTCGAATGCTGCAATCCGCGGTTGCAACCAGCCGCGTCCGCCGGCCCGGAAAGCGATTCGCGAATCCAGACGGCTGCAACGGGTAATTACTTTATAATTTGCCTTCGTTAAAGATGCGCATCTGATAGACCGAGATTAGTGAACTTTAAATACAGAACTTCGATTATGCATGTCAGCTATTAGTCCAACTCGCCTTTTTGTTGAACAGGACGTTTAAAAAAGAAATAAAACCTCAGCAATAGTCGATCAAGATTTGTAAAAATGATGTACCCTGATCTGTCTTCGTCGCGACTTCATCAAATCGAGCATAGAATAATGCAGTGTTGTCAAAATTGATATTTTGAATAAATTATGTAGATAAGCACATATAATAATAAGTTTAATGGAGATTCTTGCAAAGAAAGAATAATTGAATCTTATTTCAACATTTCAAGTAAATTTTGAATAGATTTAATACAGAATTTCGATTTTGTATGCCAGCAGTTAGTCCTCGCTTTTTGTTTAACACGGACGTTTAAACGAGGAATAAAGCGACATAAAAACTAAATCTGTATTAGAAATCATGAAAAAGATGTGCTTTAATCTAATTTTGACGCGACTTCATCAAATCAAGCCCAGAATAATGCAGTGTTGTCAATTTGATATATTTATATTTTAAAAGAATTAGATGGGCTTATTTATGAATTAATTACATAAGACACATGGAGTGAAAAACCAATTGAATATTCAAATTTTGAACAGATTTAATCTTGAACTTCGTTTATACATGCCAGCTATTAGTCCAACTGTTCTTTTTGTTGAACAGAGACGAGTAAACGAGAAGTTATACTTCAGCAATGGCTGATCTCTATTACTAATTGTAAAAATGATGTACCTTAGCCCATTTTTGTAGGGACCTCATCAAATCTAGCCGAAAATAATGCAGTGTTGTCAATTTGAATTTTTGATGTTCTAAATAAATTATATTAGCTCATAACATGATTTATTTCATGCGGTGATATGGGCTGAAATGAAAAGATATTTGAAGCTTAATTGAACATCCTAACTAAATTTTGAATTGATTGAAGAAAACTCTATTAATTTCAAAATAATGAAACTGGATAACAAACATAGTTTTTCAATTTTCCATAAACCATCACATACAGATAGTATTATACATAATACTTCCATGCATCCATTTCAACACAAAATGGCAGCTTTCAATAGTTTGATACATCGATTAGTAAATATTCCTCTTTCTAGAACCAATTTCAACACCGAGAAAAATATAATCAAGCAAATAACCGTGAATAATAATTATAATCCTGAAATAATAGATAATATGATATTAAAGAAAAACTTCAAAAAGGCGATTGGTTTGGTTTATCCCCTAGTCAAAAACAATATCAACTATAACAGTCTTACATACATCGGTAAGTCCAGTGAAAAACTCAAGTTTCTTATTTTTAAGTATAACATCCACATTGCTTTCCGTACTGAAAATAACTTAGGAAAACATATCAAGAATAACAAATCTAAAGTCAACAAAAATAAAAAATCCGGTGTATATAAAATTAACTGTGGTAACTTCAATTATTCAAGGCCAACTTGCCTTTTTATTGAACAGGGAAGTTCAAACTTTGAACTTGAAATATTCAACAATGTCCAATCTTTATTAAGACTTATAAAAATGATGTACCCTAACCTATTTTTGTCGTTCTATTATTGATAAATAATCGTTTGATGATTTGAACGAGAAATGCAGTTTTAAATTTCTGTTGGAATTTATTCGATCACACTACCAACCTAATGTATCAACAACTGCTTTCTTCGACTCTTTGTCGAGTCGGAACGGAGGCTGTTTTGTCAATATGACATATCGATATTATGAAAAAAATTAGAATGGCACAAATGGTGGTTTTATTTATCATCTACTGAAGTAAACCTAAGTAGAATGAACAAATAATCATAACTTCTTTCAATTTCAACAACAATTATTATTTATTATTGAAACAAAATAAAATAATTCAATATTAAGAAACTCGTCTTCTATTTAGCTAGTACATTGAAAACTTTTGTCAAAGAACTAAAAATAATTCCATTTAATAATTAATAATTCTAATTAATTCTAATAAAGTTGAGAAAAAAATTTTTTTATTGAAGTAATATTCAATGAATATATTTCATGTATTGTCGAAAATTATCAGAGAAATATGTATCAAATAATTCTATAATCCAGAATTGACCTTTCACACAATACTTAATGAAAGAATGTGAGAATAACTAGAGTAATATATAAGTATATAATTCACACTCCCCCTATTTCTCCCTCTCTATATATATATATATATATATATATATATATATATATATATATATATATATATATACATATATAAGAAAATGAACCCTAGAACATTCATTCGAAAAATTCAAATTAACCAAAAGAATGTTATAGTAGAGCTATCTATGTGAACGTATATATATATATATATATATATATATATATATATATATATATATATATATATATATATATATATATATATATATATATATATATATATATATAATATATTATATATATTATAAATATTCCTCTGATAATGAAAATCATTAAGTGAATATACAAAAAAACTAATTTGATTTTTCTAAAAATTAAGTTTGACATTTGATATCCATGGTAACTCATAAATTCAATTATTCATTAGTTTTGACAAAGTTGTAATATAACAACGAAACGTCAACAGAAATGAACTTTTTCATATTAAAAAAGCCTGTTAATGCTAAAAACTTTCAAAATATATATATATATATATATATATATATATATATATATATATATATATATATATATATATATATATATATCATCAACCTATGTCCGTCCACTGCAGAACGAAGGCCTCCCCCTGTATTTGCCAAGATTCCCTATCGACAGTTTCTTTTTTCCAGGCAACGCTCAGCCAACCCGCAATCTCCTTATCCCAGCGATCTTGAGGGCGCTTTTTGGTCTTACCCTGTCTCTGGACTCCCAATCACCAACCAGCTGACCAACGTTCATCTCTTGTTCGGGCTAGATGGCCTGCTCATTTACACTTTGACCTTTTTACACACTCCACGACATTCTTCACCTTTGTTTGACCTCTTATTCAGCTGCAGCGTATTGTATCTCTTATAGTTAGGCCCATCATGTATCTTTCTATACTACGCTGAGTTGTTCGAAGCTTCTGGATGTGAGCAGATTTCAGGGTCGAAGTTTCGCTGGCGAAGGTCATCGCTTGTATTACGCATTGGTCAAACACTTTGCTCTTTAAGGATAGTGGTATATCTGATTTGAAGATGTGTTCCAGTCTGCCAACTGTATCCCAAGCTGTTCTGGTTCTTTGCATGATCTCTGGTGTAATAAATCCGTCTCCCGTGTCAATCTGTCCCAGATATGTGTAAAACGCTGCTATTTCTAATGGGGGTCCGTCCACCTACATATTCTCTCTGGTACAGAAACGGTTCAGCAACATCTTTGTTATTGCGGTGTTTATTTCCAGACCTATGTCCTTGTTCGCGATGTTCGGTTCATTCATGGCTTTTGAAGATCGGTAGCTTCGTGGGAGAACATGACTATATCGTCAGCGAACCTCAAGTGGCTAAGGTAGCGGCCATTCAGCTTCTGGAACATACACTCCAAAGCAGCTGAGAACAGTTTTGGGGAAAACGGGTTTCCCTGTCTAACGCCTCTCATTATTGTCAATTTTTCCGAGTATTCGTTTGTTTTGATGGTTGCTGTGGCATGTTCGTATATATTCTGGATCAGCTCGGTATAGCAAGATGGTATTCCTATCCTCAGTAATGAGGTGGTTGCAGGTAGAGTTCTAAAGCAGATCGAATGCCTTCATATAGTCAATAAATCCATATTTATTGCATATTCGTTGCATCTTGATATCATGATATCACCTCGATATATATATATATATATATATATATAAAAACTATATATATATATATTTATAGTGCCTTGCTATATATATATATATATATATATATATATATATATATATATATATATATATATATATATATATATATATATATATATATATATATATATATATATATATATGTCATAAAATTAAAGCAAGATTACACAGTTATTTTTGCCGAAATGAGATGATATTGATGTGGTCGATATGTTGTTTCAACAAGACGTTTTCACATTCGCTTGCTTAATTATGAAGGCGAATTATGAAAATGAAAATAATTTCATGAGAAATCAGTGGCAATGCATCAATGCCTGTCAAAATCTCCAGGTTACGTTTCGCACGTACACCACTGGTGTAGTGCGTAATGAAAACAAGCCTGTATTCCAGATTTCTTTGGAAAATCTATAGCAGTATCATAGATGTGATTGAAAAATGATTCATTTTCAAACCTTTCACAAACATTTTATAATATGCTCATATAATTTTTTTTAAAGAATTAAGCCAAATATAACCTGTACACATTAAAATTTAAATGGAAAACAAGGTGTATAATAAAATGTTGCTCATGATTATATCTATCATTCTGCTGCTCTTCTATGAGAATATCGAATTCCTCACATAAAATATTTTCTTCAATTAAATATATAGAAAAACACTTATTACAAAATGCCAAAGCCTTTGTGTCTTAGAGACTGGTTGGCCTATATCATCTCATATATTACCCATAATATTATGTATATTCCATCTCTGAAAGATGCTGACATGCCTATATAATTTGGGATGCGAACCTAAATCTTTTTCAATACAGCATTAGCTCTAAGTCCTGTCCTACTAAAACAGATGTAAACATAAGTAATTTATCCTGTCTTTGAGATGGTATCTTGAGCTGAATCAAATGAATTCTTGTCCTACATGCAACTAACTTACCAGATTTAATGAAAGGTCGCTTTCTAGAGGAAACACCTTACCTGCAAAAAATATTATGCATAAGTTGGACTGGTCTGGAATATTAATGGATAATCGTCGATAAATGGGGCCGGTCTGATGAACCAACCAATACAAAAAAGGTATACTAAGACAATGTTTTTATATTTTTCATGTCCATAGTAAAAACAGAGACATAAGCATGTTCCTTCAGATATATCCACAAGGCGATTATTAATTATTTCGTGTTTATTTATATATAATAAATATATAAATTTTTGAGATAACATATTGAACTATGCTTATCAACTGTTTCTTAAATAGTTGTCACTTCAAAAAGATATTTGAAAAAACTTTTGTCATGCCACTCTGAAGCAGATAATATATTTGAACATTATAAAGGTCTTAGGTAACATTCAGAAGGTATTCCACTAATGGTTTATTGAATGAAGAGAATGAACCACCAAAGTAATCAATACCACTGTGACTAGCTGCTCCTGTCAATTTGGCAGAAGGACTATGAAATCTAGGATTCTACTACGAAAACGAAAATGAAAGGTATATCGAGAACTAGTAGCAGCTGAATTCTCTTTGAAATAATGTTATTACTCACATCAGGGAAATAAATCTCACCAAATAGTAATTTGAACAGACAGTAGTAACCAGGCTTTATTTTCGTTTGTTAGGTAATCTTCTCGAATGCAGGCAAATATCAGAAATCATAACTGTAATTGACGACCTGGTTACCCTACTGGTAGGCAGCGCATCTCAAGAACTTAATATGGACAGTTTCTCGATCTTTAGGTGAATTTGATCGTAGGGTTCTACACAACACTTTCATATTCTAGATAAGAACAAACAAGAGCACAATTAGTGTGCTCTAAAATGAATTGATGGAAAGGCCCTTAAATACTCGTTTAATATACCCAAAAATCTTACGAGAAATCTTACGAAATTTATGGAAAATTATTTCCCCCAATTAAGATCCATGCCAATGTTTAAGAATTTGAATGAATCTCCATATATATATATATATATATATATATATATATATATATATATATATATATATATATATATATATATATATATATATATATATAGAAATACAGTGATCACATTCATTGACTTCAAAAAGCATATGATTCGGTAGACCGCGAAACCCTTTTCGAAATCATGAAAGAATTTGGAATCGATCGAAAGACCCGAACAATTATAGACACTTACAGGTACAACTTCCAAGGTAAAATTTATGGGCGAAATATCAGATCCCTTTGAAATCAAAACCGGTGTGCGGCAGGGGGACGGACTTTCACCAATTCTTTTCAATATTGTTTTAGAAAAGATCATAAGGGAATGGGAACTTCACGTGAAGGGCATACAAGTGGGTATAAAAAATAAAATAGAATAAATGTCAAATGTCTCGCCTTTGCAGACGATATTGCTATCATCACAGACAACAGAACTGAAGCCATCCGCGCCGTGGAAAAACTACATGAAATTGCGCAGAAAAACGGGTTACAAATTTCTTATGATAAAACCAAATACATGGAAAGAAAACTAAAAGATAAATCTTCTCTTATGACAAAACATGGTGAAATTCTGCAAGTTGGCCATTTTAAATACTTCGGGGAAGTTATACAGTCCTCAGGTTTAAACCGAATCGCTAATGAACAGAGAATAACCAAGCTCCAAAGGGCCTACAAACTAACATGGGCTCACTATAACAAAAAGTGCATTTCGAGAGGCGCCAAATTGAGGCATTATAACACAACGATTCTTCCAGAAGCAATCTACGCAGCTGAAACAATGGTTATTGGCGGCCATTCAAGAATTAGAGAAATAGAAAAACAAGAACGAAAAATTCTCAGAAAGATTTACGGGCCAATCAATAGAAACGGTATTTGGATGAAAAGACCTCAGAATGAACTGTATCAAAAGACAAATACGATAACGGAAGAAATCAGAAAACGACGAGCAAAGTTCTATGCACATGTCTACAGAATGACACAGTCCAGAATACCGAAGAAACTACTCAATATAACTATGAATAGTAAATGCGGAACAGAGTGGCTAAAAGAGGTCCAAAAGGATCTACAACAAATCAATATAAAAAATCTCGAAGATCGCACTGAATGTCGCTATAAAATCGCACATATAAAGTTTGAGCAAAAATTAAATCGTCAACCTGGAGTAAAGTGGACAGATGAACGGAAGAAAGAACATTCAGAGAGGATGAAGTGTTTTTGGGAGGCAAAAAAGATGAAGCAAAATTCCTAATGATTGCGAATTCAAGTTCAGTCGCTCTCCTCATGGGGAACAATCGAAATAAGTATAATAATATATATACATATAAAGTATCTGAAGTACTAAAGTGAATGAAAAACGAATGATTTGCATTTCAAATGAATGAAAAAATTGAGCAGAGCATCTAATGCTGGGAAGCTGTTCTAAGTTCTTGGTTGGTCAATACTGAGATTCTTAACTGAAATATAGAAATATCTCAAATGGAAATCTTTAGGAACTGTCTGATCAAGATGTGTTCACTGGTTTTTTCACGAGAAAGCGATCCGCAATGATCGAGGGAGTTCACCTGTTTTTTTCGATAGGGGGAGCACACGTGAGGAGTTCACAAATCAATTTTCGCGTCATTTTAAAGAAATGACCTAGGTGTGTTAGGAAAACAATCGAAACTTGATTGTTTAGATGTATGACACTAAATATTCCTTATGGAATGAAACATCCTCCATTTCATGAGGATGAAACAATTGTATGGTATTTCCATTCAACAAATTGGATGATCTTCGGAACGCAATTAATAATCACTCTCGAAAGAAAGTTTTTTGTTGACAATATAGACAACTCCCTGAGTGTTTTATTTGAAATATTTTGTTGAAGAATTTTACTATTGACTATTTATATATACAAGTGATATTTTAAGAGTTAAGTTTTTCAGGTTGGCGGCAATAGTTGGTAATGACATCCAAACGTCATCTGTCACAGGGAAAAGTTTTCAGTAAACTCTGCCATTTCATCATGGAAAGGCTTACGAACGAGCAACGATTGCAAATTGTTGAAAGTTACTATCAAAATTTGTGCTCTGTGAAAAATTTGTATCGTTTGTAGCGACCATGTTGTGGTCGTCATAATCGACCTTGTGAATCAAGAATTCGTGCTGTTATCACGAAATTTGGCATCAAGTTCACTTTGTTGGACATTAAACCATTGTCTCGCATGCGTACAGTGCGTACTGAAGAGAATATTGCAGCCGTAGCGTATAGTGTTAATGAGGATCGTGAAATGTCAATTCGTCGCCGTTCTCGGCAATTGGGCACGTGTTACTGAACTACATGGAAAATTTTACGTGTTGATTTGGTTTTGAAAGCCTACAAAATTCAACTTCTGCAAAATTGAAGTCGAATGACCTACCACAACGTCTGATTTTTGATGAATGGGCCTTAGAACAGCTTGATGAAAATCCGCTGTTTTATCGAAAAACTGTGTTCAGCAATGAGGATCATTTCTGGCTTAACGGATATGTAAATTAACAAAACTGTTGCATCTGGAGTGATGAACAGCCACATGCCATACAAGAATTACCGATGCATCCAGAAAAAACGATAGTTTGGTGTGGTTTATGGGCTGGTGGCATCATCGGTCCATTTTTCTTCAAAGACGACCGTGGAAGAAACGTTACCGTCAATGGCGAACGATATCGAGCTATGATACGCAATTTTTTTTTCCCCCAGTTGGCCGAGTTGAACTTGGTTGGAACCACTTCTCTCGAAATGGTTTTGTGAATTGGCCGCCAAAATCATGCGATTTGACGCCTCTGGATTATTTCTTGTGAGGTTATGTGAAGTCGTTAGTGTATGTGGACAAGCCGAACACGATTGAAGCCTTACAGTATAACATAACACGCGTAATTCGTGGATACAGGCGGAAATGCTCGAGAAAGTGACGTAAAATTGGACCTTCCGAATGAACATTTTGATACAGAGCCGCGGACAACATTTACATGAAGTTATCTTTAAAATGTAAATGGCAAAGGCCAAGTTATCAATTTCAATGGAAATTTTGAATATATGATGCAAATTGGTGTTTTATTCGATTTGAAAAACACAACGCTCAAAAAATCACCCATTATATATAGTCAACACTAGCTTTGTTTTGAAATGTTCAAAATAGTGAGAAGCTCTATCGAAATTTAAATATATGCCTAATCCCAGATGAGTGGAGACGTATGTACGTTTGTAAGTGTGCTCTCCCTCAACTTCAAATGAAAAATTCCATGTTCTCAAAATAAGTTGTCAACAACTTAATGAATATATTAGAATATTTGAAGCTACATGTTATATAGTATAATGAATACAGACAGATCCCTCAAGTGTGTCACGATGAAGAGAATGTACTCATTTCATTCAACCTCTACCATTGTCAGGAACATCAGACTGAATTCCAGGAATCTATATTCCCTGGAATACGTGACAGAGCAGCTCAGGAAGTTGACTGTCTATCAAATTTCGAAACGAAATGTTGTAAACACAGTTTGGTATGCAAATTTTCAATCATACCAAACAGGGATGATGTACTGAATGCTGAATAATATAATGCAGACAACTGTGAAGAATTTAATCATCACGTACTAATACAGGAAACATGAAAGTTTAAAAGTTCACTTATGTGTTGAAATATCTGATATACGTATGTGTTGGGCTACTATGCCAATATCGGGTGTTTAATATAACTGAATTGAAAAATATAAATAATATATTCATCTTCTTCCTATGTAAAAGAAGATATATAAAAGAAGCGGATGCTGAGCCAATATTTTCTTGTCATATATGAAAAAGCTTAAGAGTCAAATGTTCAGTTATTCTGTTTAGAATTTCTTGATATTGTGAATCAAGGAAAACATTTTCACTGAAAGTTTAAAAAAAGTTTAAATTTAAAGACTGCTAAGAAGAACGATTTTCAGTGGAAACACTCGACAGGCAAGAGAGTTTTCAAACAATAATATTTTGACATGTATAAAATATATGACAAACTGAAATATGCTTCGGTACAAGAATAGAAGGACTCAAAAATCCATCGTAAGAAACGTAAGCCTTAGCTGAGTTCCAGATTATGTATCAAAAACAAGCATTCCATAAATTTAATAAACTAGTGAGACAAAAATATGTCATTCCTTGAACAAACACTAAAATAGGACCTAATAGAATATATTTTAATTGAGTCTGCAATAATGTCATCAAAGTCATCATATTTCCAAAGAAACTAAGATTCTGAGATTTCGTATGAACTTGGACATCTCGGATGAAAGAAGAAGAACCCTAGAATATCGGTACACCGATTTCAAACAAGAAATGTAGATACTATGAATTATTGAATTTTTTAATAAATTGTCTACAATTTTCCATTTGTTTCACTGAGTGTGAGAAATCAATTAAGATTAAAGGCCGTCTTCAGAATGGAAAGCTCAGAATAGTAATATCAGATTATCAATAGAGAGAATTGCAAATTTCATAAATGATCTCGAGGTTGATGGAGACTTATTGGCAATATTACTGGACCAAGTTCAATGTTTTGGACTGGGAATTGTACGGGTAAAGCACCTTTGTGAGAGTTTTCGTCTCCAATTGCAAACGATCAAAGTTCACATCGAATCTGGCTATTTCTTTAGCGAAAGTTTTTTGTTAAATGTTACTACATACTTGTTGTACTAGATGCAAGGTGTAAAGTTTCGGATATCTTAGGGTCCCTTTTGTTATCGAGTAATTATCAAACACAACAAATTGTTTTTGAAATGTTTTTGAACCCAAAATTGTTTGAAGCGAAACAGTGCGTATACTAAACGATTCAACAATTTATTTGGCCTCAATTATTACTTCCAAAACAGGATCGCCAAATTTCATTGTTTTCAATACCATTGAGAATCAAATGGTTAGCTACTCTTGTGAGTTCCTGAAGTAGCTTACATAGCTAACATTACCAGCTGTTATAGTGACTAACTAACTTATTCGCAATTGATAATAATCGATAACTGACTATTGAATTGGTTTGAAAGAAAACTAATGTTGTAAACTATCTTCTGTTTAAAACATTCTCTGGTAACTGTCGTTACATTTGGTGGAGCTATATAACACATTCAATAAACTTTCTTGGAAATTAGTGTTAACTGCTCTATAAAATGAACGTTATAAAACGGTTCCTGCTATATGCAATCAGCTACTGGTAATTATCAGTTTTATGCTAGTCATGTTCCACTATCACCTAGTTTGCTGAATTCAATGAAGTTATACCTTGAGGATAATAGACAGCCATAAGATGATGTTTAGCCACATCCCTTGACATTTTAAGGTGAATTTGCCGTCGTATGTCTTTCCACAGATACTATTTCCACGTTAGGCCTACTGTTATTCGTTCTCAATTTTCAATTAACTCTTGAATATTATTTTATGATAATTTATAGCAGTACAATAGCACCAAGCAGAAAATGGGATTTAAAGAAATGGGAACAAAAATCATCTAGAGGTGCTTATTTCCGTTCTGCAGTTTTTCTTCTGAAAGAGAATTCTTCATGAGATCACTTGTGCAAAAGTGGATTTTATATATAATTAACGAAAAAATATGCGAACTATTATGAGGCACAATGTTTCAGTTATCACCGAATAATCCATTTTTTCATTGTACCATAGCTTATCATTTTGCCAATGATCAAGGATCAATTTTCATATTCATTATCTTGTATGGATCCTTTTGAAATAGCTCATCGGATATCTTTCATTTTGATATACTCAAATAAGTTTTGTTCATATAGAAATGGTGCTTCAATTTAGTTTTGTTAAGTTTGTGGTGATCTGTAGGATCGTTCATCACAGGAGAAGCCAACTTCAAACGTTCAACTCAGCTGCCTCAGACCGTAACAAAAAAACCAAATACACTCCTTATCAAAATGAACTTTTACCATCGGGCCTCATTAACTCGTCCTTCCTATGCGTCCCGGAGTTGTACAAAAAGGCTAAAACGAAAACTGACTCGGGAAAAAGCGAAATTAACTCAAGATGTTTTGTGGCATAGCAAAAGTTCGACTTCAAGGCCAGGGGTCCGTGTTAACGTTGACCCCGATGCGGTCGAGGGGGCCTATTTGGTTCCTTCGAAAACACATCTCCACGAGGGATGGTTAAAATGTATCGATATATCGTATCGGATGATCTATTTGGGTAAGGAAATTCAAAATTAATAACAATGAGATATGATCTTCAATCAGTTGGTTACTTGTTTTCGAAAAATTAAATAAGAAACCATGACACGGTTATATTCCTCGCCCATTTTTGAGATATATTGCATAAAGAGGTTAAAATAAATTCAATAAATTGTCCCATAAGTGAAATTTAATTTTTACATTAGACGTTTAATATATTTATGTTTTCAATCAACTATTTGTTGACATATTCAAATTTTTTCTCTTGTCTAATAATTTTAAATAAAAGTAACTAGTTCTTTGATTTTCATTATAACTTAGTTTGATATAACGATATTGTTTCGCCAACACAGTGACTTCATCAGATATTGATGATAAGCTGAGCTAATATTATTATTAGTATTAGCTCATTTGCTGAAATAACTTTTAACTAAACTTTTATTTATATGTATTTAGATTTTCGTCAAATATCGGTCCAATCGATTAATGATTTTCTCTCATCGTTTTAAATGGAATGCAATTTTCAACAGAGTGAATATTTATCGCTTGATTCTCATGCATGAGAAAATGTGGAATCAAGAAACGGAACAGCAATAAATAGCAAATCCTATAATTCCAGACATTTAATCATCTCTCTGTTGTCGTTACCCTTGTTTTGATGAAAGCTTTTCCAAATTATAATACATTTCAGACATAGAGCGTGTTAAATATGTATTATTTTCACAATCCCAAATTTCTCATCTCTACTCAATGATTAATGAATTTCTGCTGATTTTATTCGATAAATTATATCATTCCTGATTTAACAATTTGTATTAAAGCCAGACGGATGGTTACCTCTAAGTTATATTTCTTAAGCTTTCTTAAGGTTCTTTAATGTCACTCTTTTAAATCTACAGTAGTTATCAGACAAGTTGTGGTGGTATACAGCATAATGGATGTCATCAGTTGAGAATCAAATTTGATGTTTGGTCTCATATAAGTATTTTGGAATTTTTGCTATTTCAATCTTCTTATTAAAATAAATTAAACTCTTGGCTTAATGTTCAATTATGTTTCACCAAGAGTTAAGCGAGAATTCAATCTCATTAATTTCAAGTTTCTACTACATCTACTACTTTTTATCATCAAAATTCTATAAGAGGTTTCTGATGAACTTCCTTCTTTATCTTCTTCTGTTCCTATGATAATGACAAAGTCCTATTCCTTTTTCGATCAGCATATCTATTCATATATTGTATATGGATATTAAATCCTTTATTTGGTTTTTTTTCACTACTATTTATCTACTATTTGGACAATGACACGGAGGTTTCGCTTTTTTTTTTGGTGAAACATTACCGTAAAACTCCCCAACTTCGTGACATTTTTTTCAATCAAAGTCCCTTAATGTTTCACACAGAGATTTAGGAATTTTACTCAAAATAGTTACATTTCTCAACTTTCGAACGCCATCTTTTAACTACTCCTACCTCTTATAGGAAAGAAGGGGGAATTTGTCTTTCGTGTCACATTGTTAGGACCGGAGTTACCCAACAAAGTGCACCCCTTTTTTACATAGAAAACTCACCCAAACTGGATCTGTCACTTTGTTGTAGTGCATTTTTTTTAGATTGTACACATTCAATTCAATAAAAAATGGATATAAAATTCTTACCTATTACCAAACTTAGCAATTCTAACCAAAATTTTCAAGCAAACGTCAGCTTTTTTGCCTTTTTCACATTTTTTGAAAGAAGATGAAGAAGAATTTGGAAGAATGAATCAATATTAGTAACTTATTTTTATTAACTTTCATGTTTATTAAACAATATGAAATAGCCAAAAGGACCTACAATTTTCATTCGTTCAACACCGTTGGAGTGTTAAACAGTGTTAACAGTGGTTGGAGCAGATGAGTGGAGTGGGAGGGAAAGCAAATTTCGGAAGTAACGGAAATTTCGCTTATGTCTTGGTGAGACACATTATGTTGAAAACAATAAATTAAAATTAACACACTTGACTTAAGTTTCACTGATATAAGTATATCAAAAACTCTACATATGTTTCGGGTAGTTAACCCATTATCAAGAGTACACAATGTATCAAAGAGTATACAAAGAAAACAAAGTATACTCTTGATAATGGGTTAACCACCCGAAACATATGTAGACTTTTTAATATATTCAGTCAAGTGTGTTAATTTTAATTTATTGGTTTTTACTATTTAGTCATCTACAATTTAGGTATTTCACCATACTCTGTACAAAATTTCAATTTTCAGTTTTACATGATTATTATTCATAATTTTCGATTTATCGATATTAAAACCCGTTTTTACTCACCAACTTGTGATATAAAATTTGAACAGATGCAACCTTGTGATTCATCATAATTTTTCTGTTTTTATAACCTGAAAACACATTAAGGTATGTTTATACAAAGCCAGTTTTATTCAGTATTAAAAAAGGTTCAATACCCTTCACAAGAACATGCAGTTTATAGTGTAATGAGGAGATATAAAAAACCCAGGTAAAATTGAAACTAGATTCAGAATCTCTCGTTCAGAAATTTCGAATAAAGTCAAAAATCAAGCGAAATACAGTAGCATATTCCGTTCCATATACGAAGGATATACAATGTCATTTAACGTTTATTTGATTTATGACGTATAATCAACCGCAGGAACGTGAATAAACAAAAGCAGGATTTGCGATGGATTTCAAAACATATCGATAGGAATGAAATATCGAGATATCGGCGTTATTCCCTGCGGCTTTATACTCGTATTCTCAACTCATCCGCTCGAAATAACGGAAGAAGTGGAATCGGCCGCTGCTGCCGCGGTACCAAAACGTGATCCGAATGGATTTGAAATAATGTCAGGGACGGAGGTGAAGAAATATGACTATTTGCGAAAACGGAAATGAGGTAAATACCTGAGTATCTTAAAACGACATCCACTCACTGGAAAAGATGGAATTTTAGATGTCGAAATTAGTTATTAGTATGACACCCGCGGCTTCATCCGCGTGGTCTAATTTTTTCTACTCCCCAAGAACTGTGTTAAAGAACAAGTTTAACTATGTGCTATTTCAGATCAAAGTCTGTCTACGTGGAAAAATTCATTTATATCCGTTTTTCCGTTCTGGCGTGATTGAGTAGCAAACAAACAATAATCTAAACTTTTATTTTTAAACACTCATATAACATAAAACATTAAAAAACTACTTTTATAATTTGATTGATAATAATGATATATTAAATGAAAACAATTGGCTTGGTTTCACAAAATTTATAATAAATACTTGACAATTGTTTCGGGATGTTTTCAGAAGTCAAACTGTTCAGTCACTGTCAGTTTAACTTTCAGTGTTCATTAAACTGTCAGTTTAACTTTTGAAAATAGGGTAACACTCCGAAATGATTGCCAAGTATTCATTAAAAATTTTGTGAAAAAAAGTGTTTTTATTTAATATATTAAAATTATATATTTAATATATAAATGTTTCACTGAGAAATCGGCGAACATTCAATCCTTGATAATAATGAATTCCTCACTTGAACTAATAAATGATTTGGAGCAATTTGAGATGAATTTATCATTACAAACCTCTTCTGTGTGAAGGTGGTGTAAAAAATAACGTAGTTATATAACTTCGGAAATATGTCTAGGTGACAATATATTCCACCAAAGATATAACAAACTTCTATTTGTAACTATAACATTGGATAATATTATTGAGGTTTTCAGATAGAAAATGTTGTGTTATTAAGTTACCATTTTTCATCTAGTTACTGAAGGTAAGAAAGAATCGATTGAAAAAGAGGATAATGCAAATCAGTAAATTTAGGCATGAAGACTTTCAAAACCCTCCAGGTTACAATTTAGAACCTATTGAAAAAAAAAACGAAAATCATCTTGCAAGACTACACAAATCCAGACGAATTCCGTTTGTTTCGATTGATAGAAGAATCTCAAAAAGGCTCCAGTGAGATGCGAAACGCATCTCATGCAACATACTAGCCTTATTATTATAATATTGAGAGAAAAGGAATAATTAGAAATTATCATTATCAAGTTCTATTTTGTATAACGTTGAAATAAGTTATAGGGAAAGTCAATATTAGAAATACGTGACCTGACTGACATAAAACAGATCGATTCTCACCATTTCCTCACGACTCAGCTCTCTTACGAATTGATTATGAAAATGTTTGATCCAAATCAAGAATCTGACTTATCATTACTCATAATAAGGTCTTAGTGCCTGAAGAACAGAAAGTATATCGAAACAATGTTATTACATTCTTATTCAATATAAACTTAAATTCAAACTCTTGAACTTATGGTTTACACTTTATTCACTATATAGCATGACGCGTATCGTCGTTACAAACGACTTCTTCGAGTTTACAGAATAATGTTTCAAATGACGAAACGCGTCATGCTATGTAGTGAATAAAGTGTGAATCATAAGTTCAAGTGTTTGAATTTAAGTTTATGTTCAATTATAAGGTATTTACATCAAGTAAACGCCAACATTATTAAACATTCTTATTCGGTTTATGAAAACATTGTTATCTTCATAAGTGTTTCAGTGTACCTTCGCTTCAATGATGTGAACAAATCAGTACAATACTTGTAAAAAAACTACAACAGAATTTTATCAACATATTTTCCTTGCTCAAGGAATGATACGGCAAGAGCAAGTATATTAAAGTTTCGAATATAGTGGAAAGTAGAAGAATCCACATCTTTCGAATTCCAATAATAAAAAAAGTCTAGGAAATTATGTTCGAACCATAAACACGTATACCATTCACGAAAAGCTATGAAAATTTTACGATGAAAACTCAATGAAAAGAATAGGAAATTTAATAATGAAAGAATAACTGAAAATATCCGACAAGTAATGAAACTATCGGTAAAAATGGATGAAATGATGAATATATATATATATATATATATATATATATATATATATATATATATATATATATACTATAGATATCTTAATCGAAATATTTCAAATAAAACTCTCAGGTAGCTGTCTACACAAATGTTGTCAACGAGAACGAACCCATCACTTTCGGGACTGAATATTAACACCGTTTCGAAAAATTCATCGATCTTGTTGAATGATAATAGGATACAATTGTTTCATCATTATTATGAATCATCAGTCCATATTTAATCTATCAATCAAGAATCTATGACATAGGTCCTATACCAAATTATGGGGAATATTTTTCAGTGAAATATTCACGAGAGCTCCCTCTATCGAATAAAAGACGTATAAAGTCTTCCTACCGTTCAAGATTCCTACTCGTGACAACAGTAGCGAGAGTAAAAGGCTGTTTGAATAATTTTTCCATTAATAAAAATTCAATTGAAATGAGAAATAATCAAATGAAGGATATCAAAACACACATTTCAAATTCCTGCTCTTATCTCTCTTGAATTGAATTGAAACTGAGATTTTTCACGCATGAAGGTGATTTCGAGTGGAATTCTGTAGAACTTCCTTTCGAAACGTTATTAGCGTTCTTGTTGCACTAATTTCTGTACTCGATTATCTTATTACTCTTCTGTGTGAATACTATTAAAAATTTGTGATGAAAACTTGTGTTCATCTTCTCTTTATGTTTTCTTATTGGTTTTTTAGACATATTGTTTGGTGCTATAACTTATCATGTTCTGAAATTCACTTTTCAATACCAAGTCATATCTGGCTGAAATGATACAATTGAGAATTTTAAAGAAATTACACGTCTAAGTGTTGTTATTGTGATTTATAGATGTCGAACTAGTATTCAATATAAACTTTGAAGGCTTACTATCTATAATAAAATTGAACTGGCACATGTAGCACGGAGATTTATGTTTTGTTATTTAGTGAATAGTTTTTCTGTATATCGACTATTCGCTGTGTGCGAAGTCATGGTAGGGAGAGCCAAATCGACACTAGCGTTCGCAACGGTTAATGTAGACAATAAAGGACGCTGTTTTTAAAATTCTGTGTGATAAATAAACGTAACTAAACTACGCAACGGATTTTGATGCGGTTTTTTTTAATAGATAGAGTGATTCAAGAGGAAGGTTTATATGTATAATAACATCCACTAAATAGTGGAGAAGTACTGTTATTTTTGAGGTTTCTAATGTGATGTCGTAAATAATTACATTTTTTCCGCTTACATTGCAAACGCAGGCTGAACCCTACGAGTTTTATCAAAATAATGTACTAAGTATTGTACACATTGAAAAGGTCTACAGAAAAGTCCGTGATGGTATATGTCTATCTCTTATGGATAACCCACAATAACTTTTTTTTGTCATTTACTTTTTGCGACAAATAATGGCTAATTTTCGAAGCAATTTTAACCCATACAGCATTAATCCTTAACCAATTAAATACCTTGAATACATTGTTCATTTAATATAGATATATATGGCCCTTTACACCGTATGATTTAAATGAATATTTTCGAAGATATTACAGATTTAAAAATTGCGGCGCGTAGCGTTTGCGGCGTGCGAAGCCGGGGCGGGTCGGTAGTGTAATATAAAGTAATACGATTTATGATAAATATGCTTAGTTTGATTTTTTACTTATCCACAGTGAGTATTTATTAAAATATTAATTAAAATTTTCAAATAGATTATAACACTGTTTTTAACGTAAATAAAACCTTTGCATAACATTTATGTAAGATAGTACTCTTTATAATAAATATTGAAAATAGGTAATGCACATTTTTCGTAAGAAACATTAAAACTTATTTTTTAGTTATTAAGAATCAACATCTCGATTATTAATAGAAAATAATTTATTTCTATGCTATGTTATTGATGTTTTTTGTTTTTATGTTATATTTTGATGTTATTGAAGTATATTATTAATAAATGAACATTTTACAATCTCTTTTACTATATCTCTGCAAAATATAGTTCTCGAAGTATATCCTTATTTTCATTCCTTGTTTTCTATTTAATTTTTAATCTCTGTTATGCTTAAAATTGACTTTACTTAACCTCTTCACAGTTTTAAATAATTATTTCATTTTTTATACTCACATTTTTTTGTTGTACTCCAGTAAATATAAATTAGCAACTAATTTTACTTTTCACTGAGCATTTTTTCAAATTTCATATATTGTTTATTTTAGCAAAAAAAAAATTGTTTATTATAAAGTCCCATAAGTGTACAGAGTAAACAGCGTCCTTTAATTCATACTTCATGGTGGCGCTATCGTCACGCACAGAGCGAATAAAGATTATGACAATGTATTATATCAGCTAAAATAATATTAAATTTATCCAGTGAATTTTATTTAGTTCACTACTCCATGTAAATAAAAGTGCGAGCCAACTGATTTAAAATATAATGGCAATAATAGCTTCATACGTCAAAAGAGGAAGTCAGAGGGATCAATTTGCCAATTCTTATCATTAAGTCACTCATAACCAAAACCGCTCGTATTATGTTGCTTCCTTTCAGATGTCATGACCTTGATTTACTCGGGCGATGAATTGCCGAGGAACAAAATGATAATGCGTAATTTGGATACAGTTGGGACACTTCACTGTGAATGTAATAGCAACTTGTGAAAAAATAACAGGACCTCTTTTGTTATCAGATGTTATAAAAATGATTTACCCGTATATTACAATAACACATAAGGGGTGTTTTTGGTGGTTAACTTGCAATTTAGCATGTTTAAATGATTATTATATAAATATTGTGTCCTTGGAACCGTTGTTTTCTAGATTAACAATTTATTACAAAAGAATGTGCGATCAGAGAAGAATCTGAAAAACAGTGTTTTCGTTGACATCATGAAACGGATTTACATCAAGCAACGAACTGTCTTAAATATTCAACAATATGAATTTTATAATAATAAATACAACAATAAATATCAAATAAAATCTCATTTTGAAATATTATGAGTCATCTTTGAAGAAGCATATTAGACATAGTAATAATAATGTTTTATATCTGCCATCTATTGATAATTTCATTGGATATATTTTTTTTAAACGGTTTTGGAGGTTTTATTTTTCTACTCGGAATATACAGGTTCTGCATTCGGTAGTGAAAATAGTTTTTTCCAATTGACCCATGTTAGACAAGTGTAAACAAGTCAAGAGTGAATAAAAAATATCAATTTCCGCAAAATGAATCAGGATATGGAGTTCTCATCTAGGCATATAAATGAAAATGAATCGCTTTAATGTATATACGCTCATACCTTTCGAAGATCTGTACCAAATTGGATGATCCTTTTCTTTATGTGCTCGTTATAGTCAGAACGAGGTATGTATGAGAAACATTTTTTAAAAAT
Source organism: Henosepilachna vigintioctopunctata (assembly GCA_030704895.1). Lineage (NCBI taxonomy): Eukaryota > Metazoa > Arthropoda > Insecta > Coleoptera > Coccinellidae > Henosepilachna > Henosepilachna vigintioctopunctata. The sequence goes on along the minus strand of JARQZJ010000093.1, from coordinate 8,306,332 downwards.
TGAACAGAAAATATTTGAAAACGAAAATTTGTAATGTGGGCAAATTTATGGAACACTTTCAAAAATCCAATACATTGACGAAACATTGACCTTAACATCAGTTTTTCGAACATCAGTTAATAACTCAAGAATATTCACAGTATAGACTGACACCACTTCATATTCAATATTTTTTCACAGAATCTTCAGAGCGGTATTGTTTGTGTCTTTGGGTTCAAAGGTTCATCATCGTGTGATTTATTGATTAGTTATTGATGAGAAAATGCCATCAATGTTGCGTCAAATTATTGTAAGCCTCAAGTATGATATCATGACACGAAACATCTATTTAAATTGAGTTTTTAATCAAGAAAATATTCAGTTTTTCAACGAAATTACAAGCTTTGGCTTGTTTCATATCATTTATGAACAGATATAAAAAAAAGACCTGCTTCAAAATTAGGAACCCTCGGTTCAACTATAGAATTCATCTATTCATCATAACTTATCATTATTCGTATAATATATTATATAACTAAATATAATTTTTGATAATATAATAAGGAAAATAAGTTCTTGATTGTCAACAGGTATAACACCCATTCTCATTTCATCGAAATCGGATAAATTGATTTTGAAATAGGCCACTCTATAAAGCGTACATATAATTTTCAAGAAGATATATGAATCACTGAATTACAGTATGGACATTTTCTGTATTGAATATTGTACTGTTTGAAAGTTTTCGGGCTTTTTTTAATATATTCGTATCATTTATATATTCAATAATAAGAATTCTAAAGAATATATCTAAAGCTACAACAGTACTAATTATCAATTGTAGTGGAATAAATATTATACCTCTTTAAAGCTCGAATATAAAGATATCTACAAAAATACAAAATATGAACAAGTACTTATACTAAAATTTTCGTAATGTAGAAGAACAATAACTGAGAGAAATAATGACATTAACTTCTCGATAAAAATTGCGTCACTGTTGCCTTGCATTAACAAATAATCTCAATCCGACAAAAGGCACGGTACCTCCTTGAAAGGCTGTTGCAACGACCCTTCGCTTATAATGAAGACAGAGGATTATCGGACAGGAAGATGGTAATTGAAGGGAAGAATATTTTCCGGTATATGATTTCCTTAGATTCAAGGTATTTCTCTCTTTTGTATGAACATGTGTAGGAAGGTAAGACAATGATGGACCGAGATAGAAGACTACTTCCTTTTATTCATTCTAATTGCTGGAATCGTTTCCCATAACAACTATCTCACGGCACGAATAGCAGATCCATTGTCTTTTAATTGTGTTCGTTCGAAAAGACGAATATATCTTTGCGATGTTGTTCGGTTGGTAAAAACGAGGGAGTAGTAAATTAAGATTGCGATATTTATGTATCGATTGGTAGCAATGACTTTTTATGCTATACTCGTTGACTATGCAACTGATTGAGCATAAAATAATTAACAGGTGTTATTTCTGTCAATAGCAGCTGATTTCAACAGCTAATATTTCATTTGGGGCTATTTCATGAGGAACCTCAGACATTATTTCTTCATTCATCTGATAGTTGGTGAAACTAATATTTATTAATAGTAGAGCTATAAATATTTTTACAATGCACGTGATATGAACTATTAATGAATACATGCATGTATATATATATATATATATATATATATATATATATATATATATATATATATATATATATATATATATATATTATAAATGGATTATTATTCTTTTCGGGTATTCGGTCTGTATGGAGATGAAAAGATTCAACTCATGTATTCTGATTTAAAACCTGTATATTTCGTTGTCGGTTAACAACTTCATCAGCAGGATGCAGCTAAAATACAAAAATAATCACATCATTGAACACTAAAACTAAAACAAAACATACGAACTTACAATGAGAGTTCTTTTAAAATTTGGGATTCATCGAAATATTCATCAAAATAACAAAGCAAATAAAATTATGAGATGAGTCAGTAGAAGTAAAAAACAAAACAATGCTACTTTTCAATCGATCGATCGTGCATGAATGAAGCGGTCTTATTTAAATACACATTCACGTGTTCAGAGAGTTATGATTGATCTCTCTTTCTTTTTTTTTACCCCAGGTGGAATTTTTACCAGGTGCGAAAATTAAATATTAGGATATTTCAAAATCCGACAATGAATTTTACATAATTGATCTACGTCTGATCTTGAATTGATTGTATTTTGGTTATTTTGGATGTGTACCATCTCTAAAAAAGTTCGCTTTTTGGTATTACGTTCCCTTTCCATTATTTGGACACTTTCGAAATCAAAAGGGTGATCATTGTCTTGCATATGGCAGGACAAGGCGCAAGATCTTTTTCCGATTTTTACGTCACTTTTATGCTGTGTTATTCTCTGTTTTAGAGTTTTTTTCGTCTGTCCTATGTATATTTTACCACATTTCTGACAGTTTATTTTGTATACTACGTGAGAACTTTTTATAGTAGGTGTTCTGTCTTTTATCTTCGTGAACAAGTTGCCTATTGTGATGGTGTTGTACTTGGCCACGGTAAAATTGTTCACTATTTGTTTTAAATGCTTTAGCACTTTGTCCGTAAGTCCTTGAATGTATGGTAGTTTTTTGTGAACTTGGATGGGTGGTTCTTCTGTTGGTCCATCAAAGAGACCTGTGTTTTACAGAAGTTTATTTAGTATCTTTTTTGGATAGCCATTTTTCACAAACATACCGAAGAGTTTTCTTAAATTATCATGCACAAAAGAGGAATGAGATATGTGAATTACTCTCTTTTTCATTGCTAGTACTGTGTTGAATTTTTGACTCTTTGGGTGGTTAGAGAGAAAATTGATGTATCTTCCGGATGATGACGGTTTTTGATACCAATTCAATATTACTGTGTTGTCATACTTTCTCATCACTAAAGTGTCGAGGAAAGGAACACTTCTATTCTTTTCTTTTTCCATTGTGAATTGGATTCTTGGATGTATAGAATTAAATACTTTAAGAACATGTGGTTGTTGAGTTTTTGGGATCGCAAGAATTAAGTCATCAACGTATTTGTATATGAAAGGCAAATCGAAAGAGAGCTTTTGTAATGCTAGATCGATAACATGATCCATCACAATTTGCGCAAGTATTGGGCTGATTGGAGACCCCATTGGTGTACCATATAATTGTTGGTATATGTTTTTATTGAAGGTAAAGTAACAATTCTGGCACACGAATATTACCATTTTGGTGAAAACTTCTTTTGTGAGTGAAGTATGGTGCATTATGGTTTGCCAATGTCGATCCAATTGTTCGTACACAAGTTCACACGGAATGTTTGTATATAAGGAGATTACGTCTAATGATACCAGAACATAGTTTGTTGGCAAAATTACCACTTGCATGTTATTGACAAAAGTGAACGTATCTTTGATGTTGTACATAGTTCTGCTGCCGAGGGCCTCAGACAAAATGTTGGACAAAAACTTAGCCAAGCCATATGTGGTCGAACCTATACAGCTAACTATGGGACGAAAAGGTACATCATTTTTATGTATTTTTGGTAGACAATATAGCTTAGACATTGTAGAGCTATATGTTGTGAGAGATTTTGCTGTCATCTCATCTATTAAATCTTCATTCTTGGCACCTTTGATTATGTTGTTAAGTGAATTTTGTGTTCTTGTCGTTGGATTAGTTGAAATTAGTGAACAATTTTACCGTGGCCAAGTACAACACCATCACAATAGGCAACTTGTTCACGAAGATAAAAGACAGAACAACTACTATAAAAAGTTCTCACGTAGTATACAAAATAAACTGTCAGAAATGTGGTAAAATATACATAGGACAGACGAAACAAACTCTAAAACAGAGAATAACACAGCATAAAAGTGACGTAAAAATCGGAAAAAGATCTTGCGCCTTGTCCTGCCATATGCAAGACAATGATCACCCTTTTGATTTCGAAAATGTCCAAATAATGGAAAGGGAACGTAATACCAAAAAGCGAACTTTTTTTAGAGATGGTACACATCCAAAATAACCAAAATACAATCAATTCAAGATCAGACGTAGATCAATTAAGTGAAATTTATTGTCGGATTTTGAAATATCCTAATATTTAATTTTCGCACCTGGTAACTTATATTTATATTTATATTTATATTTATATTTATATTTATATTTATATTTATATATATTTATATTTATATTTATATTTATATTTATATTTATATTTATATATATATTTATATATATATATTATATTATATATTTATATTTATATTTATATATTATTTATATTTATATTTATATTTATATTTATATTTATATATTTTATATAAGAAGAGAAGAGAATCACCAATAAATCCAAAACAGTTCAGAATATTCCATGTTATAATTCAACAATGTTAAGTTCAACAATCCAATTCCAAAATTCAAGCTCCTCACAAATATTCCAATAACTGAATAACTGCACTAGAGGAACAAGAAGGATGAATTCAACTATTGCAATACAAAAATTGTAGGAAATGAAAACGGTAGAAAAAGTAGAGAAATTTCAAAAAGTCATTATTGAATAATGAATTTGAAAAAAAAATTTAAAAAATTGATTTTATTACGTATTGAAATGAAGGCGAAATGATTCGTATTTATATGTTAAAATTTTCATGGGCTTGAATTTGAAAGTATTAATTTATATTTTGAAGTTAGTTTTTAATTGTTGAACTCAAGCTGTTAATTAGGTTATCCCATATTTGATAAAGCGTCAGTTTTAAAATAGAATGGGATAAATAACTAATAAAACGTTATTATATTGAAAACTTTGAATAACTTTGTTTCAACGGAAATACTGTGAACATATTTTTCGAGCTACTGGCAACTACAGTTACGGTAAATTCTTGATAATAGGTCAGTACCCGAAACATATATACATACAATTCATCAGGAATTTTTGTGAGGTTTATCCAAGCGTTTTCAATTATGTACTGTATATGTACTGTTTATGTGCTGTACATTAAACAATGTTCGATTGTTACGGAAGCAGTCAATTGTCCTTAAATGAGGTTTTTTTCTTAAATGCAAAGAAAATCGAAAAACTGTGAAAATTGTAAGAATGCAGCACTATGTTTAATAGACTGAAAAGAGCAGAAAGTTGTAAGGAAAAGTGCAGAACCGTTTCTATGGGAAAGTGTAATAGTTGTTTCTCTTTCTTCAGTATATCCTGCGATGCATTCAATCAATAATGATTAAACGATTCTAGCGGATGTGTAAAATTTTCACGTTTATCTCCATATATATACTTTGCCCCATTAGAGCAGAAATGCATGTTAGTTATTTAGTTGCATGCTTTAACAAACATTTGAATATCAATTCTTTTAAGAACTTGTCATTTCCGATATCTCTTGGAGGCGTTGAAAAATGATATAACAATTATGCTATTGAAATGGTGGAATTCCGCAAGTAAGTAATAATAAGTTACCTATCTAAATTTTAAATATTTAATAGTGTTGGCGTTTACTTGATGTAAATCCATTATAATTGAATATAAACTTAAATTCAAACACTTGAACTTATGATTTATTGACTACATAGCACGACGCGTTTACAAACGACTTCTTCAGAGTCGTTTAACGACTCAGTTTTACATAACAGAGATTATTCTTTTAGCATCTGAAGAAGTCGTTTGTAATGACGAAACGCGTCATGATATGTAGCCAATAAAGTGTAAATCATAAGTTCAAGTGTTTGAATTTAAGTTTATATTCAATATCTTCATTTAATGACTGAGATTGAATTCTCGCTTAACTCTTGATGAAACATAATTAACTATTAAATTGAATTAAACTCTTGGCTTAATGTTTCATTATTATATTTAGCATTATGAATTTGTCAACATGTTTCGAGCGTGAGCTCATTTTCAAGACTAAAATACAGTAAGGAACGAACAACAAATTTATATCTATACGATGGATGTGAGGAGGGAGGATAATTAAAAATCTAAGTGTTCATTTAGGATGTCTTCTTTTTTCTTCCAAGAACTGCATATTTCAATTGCCTCCACAAGGTCTAAACGTTTCCCTTTATTACCTGCGTGTAAGCACTTGAGTAAGCACTAAAAAAACCAAGTGCTTACTCGCAGGAAATAAAGAAAAACGTTTAGACCTTTTAGAGGCAACTGAAATATGCAGTTCTTGGAAGAGAAAAGAATACATCCTAAATGAACACTTAGGTTTTCAATTATCCTCCTTTCTTACATCCATTGTATAGATATAAATTTGTTGTTCGTTTCTTACTGTATTTTAGTCTTGAAAATGAGCTCACGCTCGAAACATGTTGACAAATTCATATTGTTAAATATAATCGTGAAACATTGAGTCAACAGTTCAATTTAATTTAATATCTACATTTTATTGAATCGAAGCTTTTTTTGAATTTGCAAAACTACAAATCTCTGTAAAAACGACACAAGATTCAAAATTCAATATGTAGGACATGTAGGAAAATGGTGAAATGTATAATGAATCGCTATCATTTCAAGAAGTTTTATTAATAGTTGACTCAGTTTCATTCTTGATAGTCCTTCCATTCGTCTCCTTAGCCTAGTGGGGAGAGTTAAGGTCCTTTACAAATAATATATTTTGGACAAATAATATGTATTAATGTTAGAAATTCTTAACATGTCTATTCGTTCAATGGAATAATAAGTCTTCTGTCAAAATGTTACATCTCAAAACGGAGATATAAGTCAACGTCTCTCAAAGATAGAATACTCTTAGCAGCAATCTTCCAATTCATTAGGCACCTCATGCAAAATCTAGCAAATTGATGCGTTTCCTCATCCAGCAGGCGTCAAAACTAATTAAATAAATCGTCAAGGAAATGTTTTCAGAGAAGCCTTTCATAATCACTACAGCTGTCCGTGTCTATTTACGAGTAATATCATTATTCATTCATCATATATCTTGAAGTCCGCGAAGGACTTTTGACTATTTTCATTCAAGGTATGAGGAGTCAAACGGGCCGTGAAGAATTGGAGTTTATTTAATAAGGATTAGAAAAATAGATCAAGTTCAACGTTAAGTAAGAAATTTGTAACATGATAGAAATAGTTTCAGATGACGTTTTCTTGGAGTACACTGAAAGTTGAAATGGAAAACGAGTGATGTTTACTCTTATTTCAATAGGTATGATGTAAGTGATGAATATTCTGCGGAAAAAATTAATTATACTTAAGGTTTTTCCTTAATAACGTATTTGAATTGTAGAGTCTGAAAACAAGCAGTGTGGATGATATCAACTTCTTGTTTGAAGGTGCTTGGTGGTTTGAATTTTATATATGGGGTATAATATAAACGAAATCATCAGTATAATACCTCACCTCCGTATATGACACAAATCCGAATGCTATAATTTTCCATGATCTGCCACATAAAGCTTGTTGAGTTTTAGCAGTACAAAAGTAAAGCCCTACAGGGCAATTACTGAAGGGCAATCGAATTAGTACCTTGGATGTTAAATATGCGGTCAACACTATATCATCATGCCAATCAACAAAGATTCATGGAATGAATGTAGAGAGAAATTTAAGATGGTTATCACATATTGATGTCTTATGTAAAAAATTGAATAACTCATTTTTTGCAATCTCTAGAATTAAAAACATCTTATCTAGAAACTGTGTTAAGAATGTGTATTACAGTCTTGTAAGTCATTTAAATTAAAATATTCTGCCCTGGGACTACTCTACAGAAAAAAATAGGGTGTTTATTACACAGAAGCGAATACTACGATTAAAATTCAATATTCATCAACGAACATCTTGTAAACCTATCTTCATTAATAAATACATACTCACCTTACAGTGTTTATATATTTATAAATGTTCGTTATATGTAAAAGAAAATTAGAATAGGTTTATTAAATTGAATAGTAATCAAGAGTATTCAACAAGGAACAGTGATGTGCTACTTATTCCTATGCATAAAACAACTAAATTTCCACCATTTACATTGTACCATCGAATTTGAAAGTACTGGAAGCTTATTTGTTTAAGAGGAGAGTTAAATATCGGCCCTTAACAAAGGCATACTATAGTGTGGCAGAGTACTTCGATGATTCGAATGTAGGCAATGATGTATGAATAAATTTTTTGTATCATATGTTTGTATATTTTTATTAACACAAATGTTCTTCTCCATGTGAAATTGTCTCAAATGTTTGATATTTCTGAGGCAATTTTATTCTTTTCTTTTCAAATAAAGTTGTTTATTATTGTGAATATCAATTTAACCAATATTTTTGTTTGAATCAATATTTTTGCCAGAGGGCTGAATGGAAGATCAGACTCAAAACTGGATTCAGTCCTTTCGAGAGCATTCTTCTTAGTTGTAATCATTATATCAATTGAAATGGATGTATTTTAACAATGTAAGAAATGTTTCTCAATAAATTCATTTTATTATTATTATTATACAGTTTCATACGAATAGGTCTATGACATGAAATCCCACATTTTGCAGGTCAATCCACATGTCCTACGCAGAAAGTGCGTGTTGTTGGATTGTTGATGAGAGCCATTCATTCCTCACTTACTTCGAGAATTATTTTTCGGTGAATATGAAAGTTGAAATTGATGTAGCATCTCATAATTATTGAGAAATTGAATAAGTTCAAGAAGTGGAATAATGTCTTTCAAGAAGTTCAATAATTTCCTCATCCGGCACAAAAAACAACGAACATTTCACGATGGTTTGATACCCATTGAAATTACGAATATCTATTTCTGCATTCCAGGAAATATATCTATTTGTAGGGGATTTCGAGAAGAAATGTTCTCATGTGGATTTATCGCTTAATAATTCATTTTGGAAGAATTCGACAGGACGAAGGTATGAATTGAAAATATGGATTGAAATAATTTTTTTTGAATGCTTAGACCGAATTCAATCACCTCAGAATTTCGTGTCCTTTTTGTCATGTTTAGTGATTTGTGCTGAAATTTTTATACATCCTTTGTCACTATGAAATATATAATCCTGGAATAACATAATTTCCTTCCAAAATGCATTATTGCTCCTGTTGGATTCATACGTACATAAATTTTGTTTCAGTTCGAAGAAATACATGGTTTGAAATTCACAAACTCTGCCATTTTTACATGCGATTTTTACATGCGTTCTTCTCTCAGGAATTCTCTTCACCGCAAACGCAGACTAAATTTCAAAGGACTCCGACATTCGGTTAACAACACTCAAGTTGATATCCTCCATTTACCACGGTTTCGCTAAAATATATTCTGAAGATCTTTCACGTATAACACAACTTCAATATTTATACATTAGATTGTGGCGTGAAAAACTCCCTGTCTGGGTTTAGGAAAAAAGTCAAATTTCAGGTATTTCTTGGCTAGTTAATTCAATAATTTCTTTCAGGCAGACTGCGTAGAATCCTTTTTTTTTCTTCTCTGCTCTTGTTGGTATATTTAGATATTGATTCGACAAAGTTTATCACATTCACGTTGTTCATTTTCTGTTAAACTATAATTAATTTATTGTTTCATTCTTCGTTATTCCATCATAACTTTCTTAGAATTATAATTCTTATAGTTCATTGAGGAGGGAGATACGTGTTGAAATTCCATGTAACTTATCAATAAAATAAACATATTTTGAAAGTTTCAAGATATTTCATATATTGTCCACCATCACTTTTCATCCAACTGATGAAGGTATTGTATAACGAAACAATATTGTAGTGGAGAATATATGAAATAGTGGACAATAATTTCATTAATAAATTATTATTTTGTTTTTTTTTTTTGAGTAAAAATAGATAAGTTGAACTTTTGTCCTCGCCATTTTTACAAAATGTGTGTTGAAATGGGAATAAAGTCATTATTATTATTATTATTATTATTATTATTATTATTATTATTATTATTATTATTATTATTATTATTATTATTATTATTATTATTATTATTATTATTATTATTATTATTATTATTATTATTATTATTATTATTATTATTATTATCATCATATTAAGTGTTTTATTATTATTATCTGAAGAAGCTGAAATTGTCTGAGACACCGGTTTCACAACAATTGGAATTGTAGAAATAAATTTTTACATTTTTACGTGGAAATTATTTCACACTGAGTTTGATTTCGAAAATATACAAGGTACAAGAGTATTTTGAATTCATGCATGCATATATATTTTGCGTATATTTTTAAGCTTCACAATCAGTTAAATCTTGTGGTGGTTTTGGACATAATACATTATACCGCAATTCCATTGAAAATTGCATGAGATAATTTCTTCTATACGTGGAGAAATTGAGGAACTCGAATTATTTATAAACTATAAAGTACTGTGGCGATTTTCGCTACTTATTTTTATTTGATATACATGTGACCGGTAGTTTTTTTCAAAATGATCTTCTCAGTCATTTCTAGGTAAGCCACCAAATCTTCTCTATTAGGTTGACTCAAGTCCATCATGAGGTACCCTTTCCAGTACATAATACAAAAGATACGATACCAACAGCAGTTCGACATCTACAACCAAGCAAATTCCCAAACGTTATCAAAAAGACGGGGCGTGTTTCACAGTTTTTCTATGGATGAACTATACTAGCCTTTCTACTTGAAGAAAAAGCAGATCATGTAGAAAGTAAGCAAAAGTCGTAGATGACGAACAAACTTTTATCAACATTTTGAAGTTTGTAAATACGACTCGAGTTATATGACATATATAGAAAGGAACAATCTAGCTCAAATCTGATAATCCAGAAAAAATTATGACAACTCGTATGTTTTATAATTTAACGAAACTATCAAGAATACGTAGAAATGAAGAATATATCTGTTCCCCATTAATTTGAGAAAATAGTCAAGCAAATTAGTAGTAGTAAATTAACATATTCTTATGTGTGGGTATATTTGTCCTTCTATAATTTACTTTCAGAAACGATGTGAAACATAATTATATTATGTTTTTATAAACAAATACTGTCATAAATTCTGCTTCGAGTTTTTTGAGACTCTTATTGCCTCTGTTTATTTTCACAGAATAGGAGAGAATGCAGGATTTAATAATTTCACGTCTATGCTGATAAGTATCTTTCATGAAAGAACAATACTATTTTCGTGAAATAATTATTATATTTCGTCAATTGAGTTTTATTAATTGAAAGTGTTGTTCAACGGGGTATGTGTTACCAATGAAGTACTGAAAGAAAAAGAAAGGGAAAAATGAGTCTTAACTCATGATTTAATTAATGAGTCTTAACTAATGAGTCTCCGGCTAAAATGAGTCTTACTCATTCACCAATTGAAAATATAGCTGCAATCATGATTGATTCCAATTTTGTATGCTCTCAATCCTCATTTCTGGATATAATAAAATCAAATATTTTCAGTTCTATGTCGCTGGATTTAATCTATTGAATCTATTAGTCGGGTATATAAATTTCATAGAAAATGGGTATTCACATTAAAATCAAAAAAATTTCAATAGGTCATATCACTTACTTCCTAATTGCTCATGTTATCAATTTTTTTGTCTGTCCTCGTAACATACCTGAAAAAAAAACCAGAAATTAAATACTTGTATCAACTTCTCTCACAGTGAAAATTGTGAATCGATAAAAACATATTTGTAACAATGCATTGTATTGGTAGCAAGAGAATATTGAAACCTAAAATTCAAGAATAAATTCAGTGAAGTATGCGGACAATTTTGACTACAAACTTTGAGGAAAATTCTCAAATAATCCGACATGGTTTAACAAAATTTTGGGCAAGATGAATGGAGCAACATATTTCTGCTAATCCATTTCAAGGAACTGTTTCCATCATTGTTTCAATGAATTTTCAATGAAAGAAATTCATAGTGTGTAGGTTCAATGCTTCTTATATCGTCCTAATAGTCTGACATATATAACACTGAATAGGAATTGTTGATTCACAATAAACTTTTGGCTTGAGCTTCCTTCAGTATATACTCGTATACAAGTATTGTTATGTTCGACAAAAGACACGCGTTCAAAAGGCACGCGTACAATGGCAACAATGGTACATGTCATGTTATACTGTAGTGATGTGAATGATTTCGATAAATTCTTTGTTGCATCTGATAATCTATTTTTGCAGAGAAGTTGATACTTTATAATTTGAATAAACAATACTTCACATTTGAAGTTAATTATGAGTTTATATTGAGGATCTAATGGCAAATGAAAAAAAAACAGATATTTTATTCAATTTTATGTCGATCTAACCTAATTTAGTAAAGATTCTCTTGAGGGACAAGTTCATTTCAGCAGATCTTAAAAGAATGATGTTGACAAACTTCAACCTTGGAACACTTCATAAATCTGTAGTAACGAATTTTCATTGTAAACTCTCAATTTGCAAATACATAAAATCAATCTCGCGATTGTTGGGAAGTTTAAATTTTATATATGGTTAGTTTTCTGACTGATTTCGTAATTTCAAAAAAAATGAGGTGCTTTCAAAACCGGATGTTAGAATTCGAACAAGAGTACATTCTGTTGGGGCAAAAGCCTGTATTTACATTATGATTTTTGAAACGTAATATTGGCGAAAAACGTGCATTTAACAAACTTCATCAAATTTTGCACGTTTAAAGCTGGTCGTGATAGTAAGGAACTCGAGCTTACTGTAACCTGTTCATCTGTTTAGGTTTATGCAATGTACTCGGTCTGACACTTGTAACTAGCGATGTTTCTGAGATATTCCTAAGAAACTGGTTCAACCATATTTGTGAACACTGGCATGAGCTTCAGGTGGAATCACATCTACTATCTGTTAGTTTCTGGATACTCTGATATTTTAATAGTGATCAGTTGAAAATCTGGTTCATTCTTGTAGACATCACTGTATTTATAATAATATGTACTACTAAAGTCTATTATCAGGTGATATGAAAATTGGAACGAAATTTTCGTAGTGATAAATTACTGCAAACGGTTGAGTCTGTTTTCCGCATGTCGTTTCTCAGAAATTTGAAAAAACTTTGTTGATTCGAAGTATTATTATTATTATTATTATTATTATTATTATTATTAATATTATTATTATTATTATTATTATTATTATTATTATTATTATTATTATTATTATTATTATTATTATTATTATTATTATTATTATTATTATTATTATTATTATTATTATTATTATTATTATTATATCATGGAAAAAAATGAACAAAATCTATGAAATATTCGTCCAAAAAATTTGGCAGCAGCAAAACTGTGGTGAATGAGGACATATTTTCTTGAAATGTTGAAGTATTGACTACACATATGTATAACTCTGCGTGCAAAAATCATCAAATATTGAATATAAAGATTTAATATACCGAAAGAGTACACTATAATTGATAAAATTCCAAAATATACCCGACATTCATAACTCTGAAAGTGATCAGAGTCGCCATATTTCATTGAAACTTCTTTAATGCTCATTGGAAAAACGAATGTTCTTCGTTTTATCTTGAATGCTCTAAATATTTCCCGAGGAAAAGTAAAAAAGAAGGAATTCAATTTCATTTCTGTAAAAGTTATTACCTGAAAAATTATACTTGCTTGATAAGTTTACACATGAAAGAATGGCTGTTATTTGTTGAATGATGAAAAAATTTGTTTTGGTGCATTGCACAAATCAAAATAGATACAAGATTAAAATGGAAGTTATACAACAGAAATATCTGAACAATAAAATATTATCGATAATATCTTTATCAATAATATAAAAGAGAACAATAACTATTTTCTGATCTTTTCGAATATTTTTTCAAATCTCATTTGATCTTCTCTTCAATTTCATGTTGTCTTCTTGATAATGTATCCCTCAACATGTACGTGTATCAACAACAATAGTTTTTTTGTGCCATGGAGATAGAAAATACAATATAAGCATTGATATTCAGGTATCATTATATTCACAGAGCATAAAGAAATATGATGATTAATTGGTAACAAAATATGCAAATTAACGCATTAACTATAGACAATATTGAGGATTATTCTGAATCAAAAAACTACTCATCAAAAACGATCTACTATTTCACAATATACACTACATTAACTATCTAATCAACAGAATTGTATAATCTGATATGAAAATCAGATGAGATATATCAACTTAGTTTGTTTTAAAATTTGTGCATTTTCTAAAAACTGATCTATCTATGTGAAATTATAAATAGAAAATATAATGAAGATTTCTGAATTAATTTCCTTTGTTTTCATTTCACGAGTTGCCTGTGGCTTACTCACATTTTTTTATTCAGTCACTATCGCTGATTGCAAAAATGTAATGAAAGAGATAATTTAAATAAAACTGAGTAGTTTTCTGATTTTCACTATAATTAATTCCAAACATGACAATATTGTTTTGCCAACACAACGGCCAACTGAGTCTGCGACTGAGTCCACTGTGTTGGCGAAAAAATATTGTCATGTTTGAAACTAATTATAGTGAAAATCAGAAAACTACTTAGTTTCACTTGAATTTTGTTTTTAGATTTTCATCATGTATCGGCCCAATCGATTAATGATGTAATGAAAGAGATTAAATCGTTTGATATCAATTGTCAAAAGAAATAAAAAAATTTTTTTGTGCTGAAATGCCAATTTTTCGGATTATTATTACGGCACTTATGGTTTTTGCATACGCCGGCCGCATAGTTGGCACGACCTTGAATTAATATTGAAGTATAATTCCACCCCTATTTTTCGTTCCACACACAAATTGAGCAGATTTATGTAAAGAAGGTATAATAGATAAAAATGAAAAACTTGCTTCGTAATGAAATCGATTCACGAAGGATCATAATTTTTCATTTAATCTTCTAATAAAACGTCGAAAAAATTTTATTCACTTTCCACGGGTGAATGAGCAGACAACCCTGACCCGTCCCACTGGGGAAAGTGGTGAGAAGGATTGAGACGTTGAGCACAATGATCGTCACCAGGGCGACAGACGCCTCGCCCTGCAGACAAACCAGACAGTCTGTCGATCAGAAAATGAATTTCCTTTGAATTTCAATTTTGTTTTGTTGTGAAAGAGTCGAATGTTTCATCTCATTGTTAACGTTGTTATCTGAACCGGAAACATATCACTGAAAAACTTATTCATCCTTTCAATAACACTCGTTTTCAGGTGATTACGTATTTAATATTAAATTTACAATGGAATTTCCAGGGTCTTACAATGAATTTCTAGTGATTTTTTTTAATGAATTTTTCAGTAATTATTATCACGAAGCTAGTGATGAAGATGCGGAAGTATACAAATATTCTGTCTATCCACAACATCAAATACCAGCATAGCAATATGAACCACCAACTAATTCGTCTCCCATTGTTCGAAACACATTTCAATCACGAATTAATCACTACATACATCAATCACTACATAGTATAAAACAAAGTCGGTTTCTCTGTCCTTATTCCCCTATGTTTGCTTAAATCTTCAAAAATACGCAACGGATTTATATACGGTTTTTTGCAATGATGAGAGCGTTTGAATAAGAAGGTTTATATGTATAATAACATCCATTAAATAGTGTATATACTGTTATTTTTGAAGTTTCTATTGTGAATATACATTGCAAACGCAGGCTGAACCCTACAAGATTTATCAAAATGATGTACTAAGTATTGTACACATTGAAAAGGTCTACAGAAAACTCCGCTAAAGTTTATGTCTATCTCTAATGGATATCCAACAAAAATTTTTTTTCTCATTTATTTTTATGACAAATAATGTCTAATTTCCGAAGGGATTTTAATCAATACATCATTAATCCTTATCCAGTTGAATACCTTAAATACATTCTCGATTTAATATAGATCTAGATGGCCCTTTACAGCATATGAATTAAATGAATATTCTCGAAGATATTACAGATTTACAGAGAAAGCGCGTTTGTTTTATTCTATGTAGTGATATATATATATATATATATATATATATATATATATATATATATATATATATATATATATATATATATATATATATATATATATATATATATATATATATATATATATATATATATAAAATTTATATGGCGAAACAACGTTGACCGGGTCAGCTAGTATAATATAAATAATAAAACAAGATGACAAGATCCACCATTAAAAATAAATCTTAAAAGGTGCGGTACTACTAATGAATCCGGAGTCAATGTTGGAGATTGACGAGTTTAGACTCTACGAGGACTGCACTATTCTGAAGAGTTCCCTCAGAATAGGCGTGACCTTAATTGGTTGACAGAAGACAATAGTTAGGGAAACTACATTTGTCGAGTTAACCATTTCAAATACAAACAACCTAATAGAGAGGAATGCCGATGAAATCTCTGAATATCAAGAACCTGAGGTGCGAGTGAAGAGACAGTGGTACATGAATGTTAGTTAGATCTCAATTATCTTGGGATCTACTCGTATAATCCAGAAAGGCACACAAAAGAACTCGACAAACATCTCTATAAGGAATTACATAAATTGGTGCTACTTGCCACTGTCATTACTGTTGAGGAAGTTTCCAGGACAATGAAATCAACACGATAAAGGTTACCGCCGTGAAGATCGTCACCATTGGGAACGCCACCGCGGGCCTTATAATTTGGAAATAGCGTTATCCCTCTGATATACCATCTGTGATGAGAGACAGTTCTTCTCTGAGAAAGTGCGAAAGCCGTAAGGACTGAAATTGGGATACTGATAATACATTCATTCCCAACATATTTATATTTGGTTAAAGGAAGAAATAAAGAATCACATAAAAATTTGAAAAAAGAAAGAGTTCAGAAGACAGATTGCTGAATACAATGAATATATAACCAGCAAATAAAATGAACGAAAAATGAAATAGCAATTATTATTCGATCCCATGTATAGAACAAAAGTAAATAAAAATATCACATAACCCATCGTGCTGTTCTGAATAATAAGGCAAAATCACTGATAGTTGATCCAAATAGACTCACTTCGATCACAATATACAACACATACATTACACATAAAGTAATTTCAGTCTCTGTCTCAGACCAGACTTTGGTAAGTAAATATCTTTTTTCGGAGAAAAGGTGGTGAATTTTCTAATGAATTGAATAGTATAAATGATGCTCCTTTTGAAGAACAGTTTCAGGAGCTAAACTGAAACTTTTGCTATAAAACTCAGGCTTTTATTTCATACATGAAGAAATATAAATGAGTTTCATTATGGATATTAATTTTCGGCAAGCATCTTCTCTTCAATCATTAATTATTGAAAATTTTAAATTGAGCTAAAATCAATAGTTGCTGGTAAAATAGCATAAAATGAGTCGGCAAACAACATAATATTTCTCCATTTCATTATAACATGCATTTATTTATATAATTATTTATATAGCTCATTTATTGATGCATATATACATATATGATTCATAGAAGTACAGTTGAAACAAGTCGTGCAAGAATCTTCTCATAAATTGTTCATGCGTTATTTCCCTGCCCAATTCATAATCATATGACGTATAAGCAGTTTCAAGGCGAAAAGAATTATTTCGACCCAAATAAATATGAAAAATAAAGTACAGAAAACATAAATAATTAAGTGTTCTGGTCGGTATGCACACTATATAGGTACTAAAGGCATGTATGGATGTGAGTCCGTCAACGTAAACCTCCTTGACACGCTTATTCCAAATCGAAACTCGAAATCCGCATGTGCTGCTCCTTCAGCATATCGCTCAACAGATTCTGACAGAGCATTGGGCGAAAGTTATGTCATGCATGTTCTTTAAATATAAACAAACTATTGAGAATACAGAAGTGATTGATTTTTCGTGCATTGCTAATGAATTCTTACGATAGCCTTGAAGTGAAGGAGCGCCTGCCTGTTCGCTTTCGTTTCACATTCAATTTTGGAGTCTTCGTAATCTTGGTTGAATACAATTTGCGAAAAAATGTCATAATTTGCAAACAAACTTTCCTAAAACACAGATATTGTTCAATTAGTAAACGGCTTCATCAGATGTTGATGATAAACTGAGCTATAACATTGTGGACTGCGTATATTCATCCTGAAGTGCGTCGGGTGGGAATGACTATGTGTGCGTGGGGTGTTCTTCTTTTACAGGGGGATGACTATAGAACATGTTTCTTCTGAATTGTGGGAAATGACCATTGAATACTTTTCTTAGATTGCATTTTTACTGGAATAAATTTTATAACGGAGAATTATCGATTGAAACTTGATCATTTAATAAACAGTTCGACTTCTTCCTCTTATTGATTTCCATGGCTTCTAGCAGGGTTAGTTTATAACCTTTTCGCTCTTTATGTAATATTTTGAAGTTCTTGTCGAAGACATGGTTCTCTTGTAAAAGATGAGTTGCATGCGTAGAATCGGTTTCATTTTTTGCAAAGCATCTTTGGTGTTCAGATATTCTAAGGTTGAAATTCCTGCCAGTTTGGCCAAAATATACTTTGGGACAAGTACAGCTTACAATTACTGAACTTCTTCACTCATAATCAATACTCATTTGACTAGAAGTGGAGAGTCAATAATATTGTGCAGAATTTTATGGAGAAACGTTAGGGCAAACCATTCACTCCCTCACTTCATTGAAACTTCTTTTTTTTTCCTTAACTTCTCTGAAATGCTTCCAGGTCAACAATAGAGTGATTGTACGGAAGGAACCAAATTATAGAAGCATGTACTAATTTACTGCAAATAAAACAATATTAAGACGTTTTCGTCATGCAAAATTAACAAAGCTGCCGCAGTTTTTGAACGAAGAATTCAGTTATCTCCACGAAAAAACCATAATACAACTTGTATGTTTCGAAAAAACATCTTATAGTCGAAAACAACCCCTAGATATTTCAACTCAACACAACCATCCAGAATTTGACTTTCCTATGTATATTTTTCGTGGAGTGAAGTCAGATATCGGGGAGCATATGAAGGTTTTCATTTACTGATATTTAAGTTTGAGTTAATTGTTGGTACATTATAAATTAACAGCATTTAAGGAAGCCTGTAATCTGACAAGTCAAGACTATCATTAATAATAGCGAATATTATCCATTCATTATGATTCATCAGCAAAAAGCTGCTGCAATTAAGTTGTTAAGGAAGTTGTATATTCAAGAAATAATAACAGACGCAAATTGAACCCTTGTGGCACACTGATGAGGCAGAATAGCGTGCACATTCACAGCCACCATGTTCAATATATTGAAAAATATCCGAAAAATATGGCTGCAATAGAGCTGGGACGAAAGGTCTATAGTCTCAAGTTTTGACAGCAATATTCTATGAATAGTTTGGTCGAAGGTCTCTAGCAATATTTTGAATTGAAAGTGAACACTTTCATTTTAGGTTTATTCACTGATTCTATTCATTCAAGCATATCCTGAAGAAATACAGCATAAGAGAATGATGCATGAATACAGCATGAGAAAATTAACTCAATTACTACATAGAAAAATTTTGTTCATTTGCATTCAAATAATGTTTTTAAGAGTTTCAACTGAATGATTGTATATTTGAAAATGAACACAAATATCAATTCAACTGCTTGGTCTAAAAAGTTCTTATGTTTAATCTCATTCAGGTATCATTTATGAAAAGATATCTCATATATCTAAAGATTTTGTTCAGTTCCTTCGCCATTTTGTACTCTATACAAAGTTTAGTCTTCAATCTTTTCCGGTGTGGAAAATATAGATATATAGTTTTCTGTTATTTTTATTTCCCAAATGAATAGGATATATAATAAAATTTCAACTTAATTCACTGCTATATGCTTGAGATGTTTATATGAATTCTGTGGAAATAAGAGATAATTTGATGCATATTATTGTTGTTGTGTTCATTACATATATAAAAGAATATAAAACTGATGATCAAACTGAATTGAATATGAAAATTGAAATATGACAAAAAAATCTGTGAACAAAGTATAAAAAGCAAATAAAATAATCTTGACGCGGATGAAGCTATTCAGTCAAAAGCAGGTCACGTATTCATGGGGTAGGGATGAGTCAGGACTAGAAAAACTCGAAAATGATGAATAATATTCAAGAAAGGAATGGAAAATATACCACTTGATTCAACGAACATGTCAAGTTGAGAAATATATATTCGAGAATGATTGAGAATGAAAGTTCCATTTCGGAATATATGATTATATTTATTAATTAGTTATTGAAACATTCCATTTACTCACAGAAAATGTGAATGACATTAAACTTTGATGGAGATTATTCGGAAAGAACAGAACAGAAAATTGAGGAGGGAAAAATATCAAGGATAAGTAATAAAAAGTTATGAAAATATTCATTAAAAACATTATGAAAAAACATCTTTGAATTCACATAAATTTTCCTGAGAGTTGAAAAAGTCAGATAGTGGTTTTAATAATCTCATTTGAGGAATTCCAAAAAGCAAATACTACTCGAACTGTTAAACGTCTTGTCCTGTAGGATTCTATATAGTCTCTGAAGCAAAGGACAATCATTTGCAATTCAATAACTAGATTTCGAAGTTATGTTCAATGAATGCTTTGGAAGTATTATTTGGAGTTGAAGTGGTATTAACAAGCCCAGAGTAGTAGACTAAGCATTGTCAACTTTTTCTATAACTGGAGCTGAATTTGATTTATTCGATATTGTTCAATTATTCTTCAAAATTTAAACAAGAATAAGAAATGAAAGGATATTTTGTTAATTATAGACATTTACGACAAGGTGAATCTATATATCCTCCAATGTATGTATCCAAATCTACAGACTCTCTATATCTATGACGCCTCTACATATCATACAGAATGACAGATAAAAAAATACAGCAAAATACCAAACGTATCTAAACCAAATCGTCGTCATGCGTATTTTATGTTGAAACTAAATTGCTTTATTATAAACAAATTTCATAAACTTTCAGAATTGAAATCTATCACGTATTGATCATTTCTCAATTGTTTACCAAATTGAAAGATAAAACTTCAACCATGAAAAAACAATGTTGTATATGAAATATTTTGCTCACAATGCAATGGTACTCATGTTTGATGAAATAACCAATAGCTGAAACAGCGCATTACACAATAAAAGAGCGATTGTCGTTCCAGAGAAAAACAGGACATATATTTGATTCCAACAACGTGAATATCATTATAAATTCAAAATTAACACACAAGTTTAACAAGACAAGTTTCACTGAATATATTAAAAACTATACATATGTTTCGGGTGGTTAACCCATTATCAAGAGTATACAATAGTACTGAATTTCAAAATGCACAACTTTCACTCATAAATCCTAAACAACAGAACACAAAACTGTTTTCACGGAAAAGTCTACCTGGTCACCGTGTCATTTATTGAAAATCATTGATCAGCATTACAGTTATGAAACAAGACTTTTTAAGGTGTTCATATCAAAAACTTATCGCTGAAAAGCGTTAAATATAAATGGGTCAATCTTGATACGCTTCAATCATTCAGTAAATTATTTTATTTGAATAGTAAAAAAAATGTATTCAACAACCAGTAACCACCGTGGAATACTGCAAGATCTTGATCCTCAATCACTAAGAGGAGTCACTCAGAACAGTTCCTGCTCAGGTGCGAAAAATGTCTGGAAGTTCAAGGGCATCAATTTGAACATTTACTAAAATAAGTTCTTCAATCATTGTTGACACCTGGTATTTTTTTATGTACTGTAGTTTTCAAGGATCCATAGTTCTTGAAGTTTTCCATAATCATTTTAACTGTTTTCAGTGTAAGTGTGTTGCTCTATATATCTCGTCACAAATGTTTCACAATTCCTCAAAATTACTTTATCACATTTTCTATAAATCATAAATAAATTTTAATAATCTTCATTGGTAAAATTTAACGAATACGGCGTTAATATTGACAATAGATATTTTCAGTGCAGTAAATGACAGCATATTGTTTTGTTGGATCTAACACCGTCATAGCCAAATCATATTAACTGAACGTTAAGGCGCATAGCTACAGTAGTAGAAAAATGTTAAATTCTCAAATATCTCGAAAATTACAAATTTTCAGATTAGATGAACTTATTCAAAGTTATCTTTATTTTTAATGATTGATGCGATGAAATTATAAAATTCTTCTTTTCTTTTGATCTCTCTGTACTCATATTTTTGGAAATATTATACAAAGACTTGTAAGATCGATCTTCTTATACAAGAAACCCAACCTCTATTAGACAATAAAGTCTTCCGTATGGGAAAAATTGATAATAATGTTTTGGTCTAAAACGTCATTTTGACCATAATTTTGAATTTGTCAAAACGTTTAGACTTAGATATAGATCTACACATATACGCAGACTATATTTAGAATTTTCCGAGGGATCCAAAAATTTAATAAGATATATAGGGTGTTTCATTTGAAATTCTTCTTCTCAGTCGTTTACTCTTGACAGAGTGGTCGTGGTCGTGTTTCGGTCTTGTGCCACTGCGTCCCACGGAATACGGCGTCACACTACTTATTCTTAACGAATCTAAAGTTTTCATTGATGCTGGAATGCGTCCCAGACTTTATCTGTCCACCTTGTTGGAAAACGCCTACGCGAGTTTTCCTTGGACCACAAATCGTTCGATAGAGTCTTCGTTTCGGGTTATATGTCCAAGGAATTCAAAGATTCGCAGCTGAACAGTCGACGATAACCTCTCTTTGATGTTTAGCTCCTTCAGAATCGAGACGTTGGTTCGATGTGCAGTCCACGGGATTCTGAGCAAGCGTTTCCTTGAAATACGGGTGTTGAAATCTACTTCTGGTATAACTGGAAGTGCCACCATCTTGAAAATATTTTAGCCCAATGGGCCCCATTCACATTAGTTCACTACCAAATTCCCAGATTTCTCCCAAGTTTACTTTTTCAAATGTTGATCGATGGATTTACCGAAGGACCATACTGTATAATATGTATCCTGTATGTATTATTATACAGTATTAATAGAACATATATATGTACTTGTAATAGCATTGGAGAATATAATATATTTTAAGTTATGTGATGTTTCCAAGTTTCGAAGTTTTAGGCACTCAATTTAATTAATTCTACACTTTGACTATGAACCAAATCCAATTTGAACCTAACTTCATTTAGTTTGAATGTAATCTAAGCGATGTGAAATAAGGTCATGTTGTTACAGCTGATGAACTCAGTATTTCTCACGTATCTTCAAATATAATTACTCCTTTTAGGTACGATTAAATTCAACTAAATGAAGTATTCTCAGTGAAATAGTTCTCGGAAGGATGTTTCTTTTCTGATTCAAATGAATTGATGAATTCAGTTTATTTAGAACTATATGTTAACTTATTGAGTTTAAAATTAACCATAATTGAGTGAAATGTTAACCAGAAACAAATATTTATATTAAATACAATATATATATATATATATATATATATATATATATATATATATATATATATATATATATATATATATATATATATATATATATATATATATATATATATATATATATATATATATATATATATATATATATATATATATATATTTTGAAAGTTTTTAGCATTAACAGGCTTTTTTAATATGAAAAAGTTTATTTTTGTTGACATATTACAACTAAATATATATATATATATATATATATATATATATATATATATATATATATATATATATATATATATATATATATATATATATATATATAATTATTATATCTATATATATATATATATATATATATATATATATATATATATATATATATATATATATGTGTGTGTGTGTGTGTGCGTGCTCCCGCACTTGGGGCAGTCGTTGACACGTGTTTCAAGCTTTTTGACTTTCATCAGAACGATGTAGTCGAATGTCCAGATGTACGAATTTGAGGACGAAAAACCTGAAGCTGACGTAAAGAAAGCAACAATTTGTGGCTAAATTTTCAGTATATTCTGAACTATTGTCATTCATTAGACTGAAGTTTTGTTTGTTGGTGTACATTCTGTACACCAACAAACATTAATTAATAAAAACTTTTAGCGTTAAATCGGTAACGTAGATCATTTAATAATTAACATTACATCTTTTCATGTTTCGTAGCTGAACTGGAATCTTGTTTGCTCGTATGAAAAAAATTACCTTCTTTCAGCTTAAAAATTTATATGAATTCACTTCACCGTCTGATGCCGTATTCCTTGTTTCCATTTGGACTTTGATCTACTAAACAAATGGAATGAAATTGGATATGTCAGAAACGAATGTGAGGGTGGCAGATTAATTAGAATCTTTTCAAACTACAAACGAGTAAACCATTTTCAATTCCAGTGTTTACTTCAATTTCCGTTTTACTTCAGCCAGCGTCTGAAAAGTTGGGTTTATTCAATCAATGCCCGAAGGATTTACCTTTGAATCAAGAGTTTCAAGGAGGAAACTGGTGTAAAGAGTTGAAAAGGTAATTTTCTCTGAGTACATTAATGGCCTGAAGGATCCAAAACCACTTCCACATCTCCCAAGAAATTTTATTCCGAAGAAAATTCGTTTATGTGATGAATGTAGATGTTAGAATTTCATATAGCAATCGAGTCACATTATACGAAATAAAAATCTGATATTCAATGTGTAATATGAAATTTTATTAGAGTTTGCTTGTTTACTATTTCTTTTATGACATTGTCTGCAAATTCGGAGTAATTTACACAATATATTATTTTTACAATATAGTATTTCTTTTAATATTTAACCTGAATAACTTTGAATAATTATTCCAAAAATTATATTTGAATGTTTGTGCATATATATGAACTAATATTTCTGCTTTTATACTCAAACAAATTTCCATTCGTTTATGAAATATACATTGATGTATTCCTCGATTTGGTAGATCGAAACGTTGCATATATATTTTCCTTTTCATCAAATAAAAACATCGATGTTTTCGATATATCGAATAAATATATCGACTTGAGCAGATATACGAGTATATTGATGAAAACTGGAAAATTTTAAAAATGAGACATTTACTTGAATTATATTTCTGTATTTCAAAAGAGAAGTTTCGAGATGTCTAGGATTTTTCAGTTAAAGATAAAATAGGCACCCGTAGGATGTAACACACCAAAATTAGGAAGCTCTGAAAGTCAGACTGCAAGCCAGGAGTTCTTAGTTTGATTGATAGTTGGTCTTTAAAAATAAAAATAAAAATATGTAAATTTGTATGTGGTATGAATTTGTACGTAGGGAAAAACACACATCCAAATAATTTGTTCTCATATTTCCCAGTATGGCGTTGAAAGTGTATTGGTGCTCAATCCTTGAGATCTAGGAACAATACTTGATACGAGTATCTTGTCACTTCTTAATATTTTATCAAAGTTGTGATTGAACTGGAAATGTTTTTCTTCTGTTTATTCGTTTATTTATTCTTTCTTTCATTTATTCTTTATTTATTTGTTCGTTCATTCATTCGTTTATTCATTCTTTCATCTTTTTGTTCATAAGATTGCTTGATTGTGTCCATTTTCTTATATTTTCTCATTATACATATTTCTACGTCTGTGATTCCTATTTTTGATTGTTCAGTTGAGTTTGAGTGTGGTTACTCTGCTGCCTAATAATTAAGGTGAAAAGTTCTAAATAAGTCGGCCACAGACGCAAAACAATGTACGAATACGAATATTTGTTTTTTTTTTTTTTTCTTTTTTTACGTATTATCTATAAATACCTAGGGTTGAAGAAGGTCGCGAGACCTTAAAACTTCCCGCAATGTAAAAATTATTATAATAAAAATGACATGTAATTACCAAAAAGATAAATAAACGTTTTGAATTTGAATTTGAATTTGAATTATTCGTGACGAGATGGCCCTAGGTATAGAAGTTACTATAATCGCTAAAAAAAGTTATTGTCTTCATTTTATTGTATTCAATCCTTTTGCCATGGATTGAATGAATTCTCAATGTATTGAATGATAAACATGCTCCGGTTTTTCCAAAGGCTAATGTGTATTCATTTTCTCTTATACAGTATGCTCATCAAGCTTGGGTATCAAGTCAGAAGATTCTTCGTTGTACTACTTCAAGACTACTTTTTGCCTTTGATAATTTCCATGTTTAAACGAAAAATTGAAAAAGCGCACGCGATTAGTTATATTAGCATCATTATCATATTAATATTGCTATAATCATATTAGCAACGTTATTGTCCACAGTCATTTAAACCCTTTGTTCGAAGAAACTCGAACTCAGTGATTTTGGCATTGGTTTGCCTTTTCGAATTTTACCAACGATGACCGTCTCACTCCCGAAATATTTGTCAGTTACCTCTGTGTCGAATAGAAATGCAAAATAACTAGAATATGCATTCTTCAAAATAGTAAACATTTAGCTGTCCTATTTACATGATATATTTATGTTTGACGATTTATTTTCGTTTCTCCTTCACTGTTCACTGTCAACGATTCCATTTATTAACTTCATGATTTCCATTCTAAATATTGATTTTTATACTAATGAAAGAAATTGTAAAGTGAGTCGTAATTTCATTATGAATTAAGTCGAAATTTCATTGTAATTCATCTCCACTCATGTAGAAATCATATTCAAAGAAACCTCTTTAGAATTTAAGATTTTGTTTTCACCTGTTTTCATTACTGCTCAAATTATTTCTTTCATTACATAAATTGTGTTTGTGGTAAAGTGCTTCGGGAAAAAAACTGCCAGTTTGGAATTCTGGATTCAAATTTCGGACCATATTTGAACGTTTATGTACCTATTATGAGCAGAGAAAAGATCTCACAATACCAAAATTTTAATAAAAAACAATAACGCATTGAGGGTTCTCCTGAAAAATTTCTTCATTTGACTATTACAGTGATAGTCAAATGTGATAGATTTTCACACCTATTCACATTCAATTGTAATTGAATTATGTTTTTTATACTCTCCTTGAATTATTTCAATGTTTAGTGTTCACCTTCAACCCAGAATAGCTATCTGGAAAGAAACTTGTGTTGGATTAAGATCACATGAACGGTTGAGTTGATGAACCATCAAAGATTTATCCACTTCGATAAAAAAAGCAATAATTTCTTCCAGAGACCTCTGATTGGATAGGTGTCGGGAGGTTTATCTTTATTGGATATGTCGAAAAACAGCAGTGACCGTTATCCAGACGTATTTTCCCATGCTGATGCCACCGCATGCCGAGGCCTCTTCGTGATCCCAGACATATCGACAAAATGTTGGCGCGTCGAAAGCAGGGTTGGTGGGAGGGATAAGCGTCTACTGCGGCGACCTTGACTTCGTCCGAACCTTTCTCAACGCACCCTGAAAAACAGCTTTTCCAGCTCTCACTGCCAAGCGGCGGAATACTTTCCTTTTCTAGCAGCGTTGCCAAATGAGTCCGTTTGGAGTCTATATCGGCACAATGTAAACTTCGAGGTCGTGGTAAATTAAGTTGCCATTGATTTAATTTGGATTTAGACGTGGAAGTATTTCTGAACATATGTAAAAAGCGTTTTTTTCTCACTAAAATAACGCTGTTTTCACTGTTTTGAATAGAATTAACAGAAGGAAAGGACAATATTTCATTGTGTTCAATAACAAACTTATAACATTTTAGTTTGAAAATTTTTTTTTAGTCGACTGGAGATTCGATACTTGTTAAATTCGAAAATATTTGTAGATAAAAATTGTAGCTAAAAACATTCAAAATATTTATATATATATATATATATATATATATATATATATATATATATATATATTTTGAATGTTTTATATATAAATATTTTGAATAGCAATAACAGGCTTCTTTTAATATGAAAAACTTTATTTTTGTTAACGTATCGTTGTATATCACAACTTTATCAAAACTAAATAATTATTATATATGACTATATTTATATTCATATACAAATTTTGTATTCATTAGTTTTGACAAAGTTGTGATGTACAACGAAACGTTAACAAAAATAAAGTTTTTAATATTGAAAGAAGCCTGTTATTGCTAAAAACATTCAAAATAAATTATCTTAAACAGGCAATAAATCAATTTCAATATATATATATATATATATATATATATATATATATATATATATATATATATATATTTCTTGTTTAAGATTATTTAGTTCAATAATGATAATAAGCTATCAATTTTTCAATTTAGGGTATAATCTGTCGTGTGTTGGGAAAAAGAGAGGGTATCTATTGTTTTTATGGAACTTATCGCAAGAATACAAGACATCTTTTTATTTTCTACAAAATCTGATATCCATAGAATATGATTCAAGTTGTATTTTTATCCCGTTTTTACAGTTTCTCAGATTTTCAAGGTGGACTCTTTAAAAACTTTATGTTGACTAAGTTTATGGACTTTTTAAGTTTTTTCTTCATTCTGTGCATCGAATACACAACAATAAATGTTACTCGAATTTTGTGGTATACTTTCTCAACAAATTCCAGCAGTTTTCAGTGGAATAATGAAGTCAAATTGAAGTTGTGAAATTGAAGTTATGGAGACTTACCCTCCACAAAATCCCGAAAGAAGAGTTTGAAAAATGCATAAAGATTTTATAGTTAAAAAAATTATAAAATTGAAAATTAAATACTAAAATTACTGCGTTATAGCACGTATAGATTTTGAATATTTATTAATAGCTTTGAACACGTATTTCGAACTCGTGAGCTCCGTTTATTGCTTTCCACTGGATTCATCTCGTTTGTTCCAGACGTCATTTTGTACGCAATGAACTTGGGTATTTGGTATCGATGGAGGTCAATGAGATCAGATTTTAATCGCCTGGGAATGTGCTCCTCTAATTATCAATGCATTTTCTATTCTATGATTTTCACTAACAAGAAATAGGTACAGATAATTGAGGAAAGTACTGTTTATGTAAAATGATATCAATTATTCAAGTGCTTACGAATAAACCAGATGAATGAACTCAGAATATATTACAAATATTTAAATATTTCCAAAAATTCACCAACGTCAATTAGGACAGCAAAGTTTGAGCTTGAAACTCGGTCACTCTACTGAATATAGACAAGAAATATGATTAAGTAATCAAACTTCATAACTAGAATGAGACACAAGTTTCTGAAAAAAAACTCAACCTTCAATTCAAACTTTTTACAGAAACCTTTGCGCTATCTATCCAAATATTCTTCAAATAATCAATAAATAGTTATACTTTGTAACAAATACTTTGTAACGAACAAGAAAAACCCCAGGGAATATATATCTTCATATATATATA
Organism: Henosepilachna vigintioctopunctata; assembly: GCA_030704895.1. Classification (NCBI taxonomy): domain Eukaryota; kingdom Metazoa; phylum Arthropoda; class Insecta; order Coleoptera; family Coccinellidae; genus Henosepilachna; species Henosepilachna vigintioctopunctata. Next base: position 8,277,014 of record JARQZJ010000093.1, on the reverse strand, counting down.
ATTTTACTGTACGTGTGTATTTCACTAAACTCCTCCTGAACGGCTGGATCGATTTTGTTAAAATTTTGTTTGCGTGTGTTGAAATGGATTCAAGAATGTGTTAGATTCGCAATAGGAACTGATAGGTAGCACTGCAATCGAGTTCTAGAAACTTTCGAATTAGAGATGTGTTACCAGGACAACGTCTGTAGGTTTCGCTAGTATATATATATATATATATATATATATATATATATATATATATATATATATATATATATATATATATATATATACAATCAATTTAAGAACAGGATTGTTAACATTGTCCACGAGGATTACTGTCGTGGCTCGCTGGCGCGTCTGGAGGTTATCTTGCTTGACAATGGTTATCCGAAAACACTCGTTAAAAAGTATCTAAGTAATACAGTCACCAGACCACCGTCTCTCACCTCAACAAACTTGAATATGGATCCTAACACAGACACACCAGCTCCATTAGCCAGATACAGATCTTTACCTTATTTCCCTCACTCACAGCAAAACTGTGCCATATCTTCAGTGAAATAGATGACCTTAAAGTTGCCAAATATAATTTCATCACAGGCAAAATGATTTTCACAAGACTCAAAGATAGAATACCACCTTCGTCAACATCAGACTGCATTTACAGTGTTCCATGCTTTGATTGTGAAGGAGTCTATATAGGCCAAACTTCCCAAACCATCAAAAGAAGAATAACTCTTCACAAGAGTGATGTTAAACTTCGCCCTGATAGATGTGCCTTAGCACTACATTCCTCACAACAGGGACATCGCTTTGACTTTGATAGTGTGGAGATACTGGATATGGCTGCTAATTACCACAAAAGGGTCTTTCTGGAAATGGTCCACATCAATAGTAATCCTAACAGCATTAATAAGAAGACGGACGTTTCCAGACTTAGCTGCATCTACAGTTACTTACTTTCACATCATTTTAAGTAACCTTCGCAGACATTTTCCAACCCTGTTAGACTTTTATTTGTTACGCGTGAGACATGACATTTGTGACTACAGTATTCTATTCTCTCACCTCTGTGTTCGTTTTTCGGTGTCAATGTTCTCTGTGCTTCCTGTCAATTCATTCGATTGTTAATTTTGGTTATCATACGAAAACATTTTTATATCTACAATTTCAATTACTACTGATTATTGTTTTAATTGTCTTAAATTCTGCTTATTTTACTGTTTATTATTATTATTATTTTTTAAATAACATATTCCTGTTGGATGGTTGTTGGCCATACCTTTTATTCAAATATAGACCAGGCATCCAAATTGAATAAAACCTATTCATAGTGGCCTTTCATTTGCCTATAACCCATACAATTACATTTAAATTACCAGGCAATACTCCTTCTTATTAATATAAATATATAAAGGATATATATGAAAATATATATATATAAAGGATATGCTGATTATTAAAACTGTTTTTGAGCCACTGAGAAATATTTGAACAAAACAGGTTTTCAAAGATGTACATATTTCGAAATATAAGACGAACAACTGGAATTGAGTGGCATGCTTTTATATCTCACATGACTAATACATTTGATGGAGTACAAATATTTTTACTGAAATCTCTCTAATTGATCATATTTATAGAAGGTAAATAAAAACAACAGATGTCGATAGCATAGATAAATATGTATGGTAAGGTCGATGTCACTAAACTGCATTGTCTACCAATCGATTATACTCAATTAATAAATAGATGGGTTATTACAGTTATATATTATTACATTTTAAATTGAGAGAAATTGAATGGAAACCGAATGATATCGAACTAGATGGTTTTTATATCGTAAATGCTTCAAATATTTTCAAAATTCGATGTGAAAAACATACGATGTGTTTTTCGCAGAACCAATATATAAGAAAAATTGTGTTAACATCTCGAACACATGTAAGGAAATGAGTTGTTGAGAAAAACCTAATCGTTATTCTTAGGAATTCAATTGACCCTCAGAGTTTTGTCATATATATTTGTCAAGATAGGAGTCAAGTTTTTCAGGTTGGCTGTACTGGTTGGTAATGGCATCCAAACGTCATCTGTCAAAGTGAAAAGTTTTCAGTACCTATACTCTGCCATTTTATCATGGAAAGAATAACAAATGAGCAACGATTGAAAATTGTTGATATTTACTATCAAAAATCGTGCTCTGTGAAAAATGTGTATCGTTTGTTACGACCATAATCCCTGTTCCCAACCTGTGACAACCTATTCCCCAGGTCGTCATAATCGATCTGGGGAATCAACAATTCGTGCTGTAATCACCAAATTTCGCACCAAGTTGACTTTTTTGGACATTAAACTATTGTCTCGCATGCGTACAGTGCGTACTGAAGAGAATATTGCAGCCTTAGCGTACAGTGTTAATGAAGATCGTGAAATGTCAATTCGTCTCCGTTCTCAGCAATTGGGCATGTGTAATGGAAAATTTCACGTATTGATTCGGATTTGAGAGCCTATAAAATTCAACTTCTGCAAGAATTGAAGTCGAATGACCTACCACAACGTCTAATTTTTGGTGAATGGTCGTTAGAACAGCTCAATGAAAATCCGCCGGTTTTTCGAAAAATTGTATTCAGGGATGAGGCTCATTTCTGGCTTAACAGATATCTAGATAAACAAAACGGTCGCATCTGAAGTGATGAACAGCCACATGCCATATCGACATGGCATCCCGAAAAACGACAGTTTGGTGTGGTTTATGGGCTGGTGGCATCATCGGTCCATTTTTCTTCAAAGACGACCGTGGAAGAAACGATACCGTCAACGGCGAACGATATCGAGCCATGACACGCACCTTTTTTTTGCCTCAGTTGGCCCAGTTGAACTTGGTTGACATGTGGTATCATCAAGCCGGTGCCACATGCCATACTGCTCGTGAAACAATGGACATGTTGAAGGATTAATTTAGTGAGCTGCTTATCTCTCGAAATGGCCCTGTGAATTGGCCGCCAAGATCATACGATTTGACGATCGGACAAGCCGAACACGTTCGAAGCCTTACAGGATAACATAACACGCGTTATTCGTGGGATACATGCCGAAATGCTTGAAAAAGTGACGCAAAATTGGACCTTCCGAATGGACCATTCGATACGGAGCCGCGGACAACATTTACATGAAGTTATCTTTAAAATGTAAATGGCAAAGGCCAAGTTATCAAATTATCAATAAATGTTCAATAAAAATTCAGAACGTATGATGCAAATTGAGTGTTTTTTTCGATTAAAAAAAAACTACGTGCAAAAAATTACCCCATACATTTCTTAAAGAAAGAACAATGATAATCATCATTCAATTTTTCAATTTCCGAATTCAAATCTATAAGGAGTCTTGAAAGTTAAGTTATTTTCTGTTGTGCATAGAACTAAGGTAGTAATCTATGCTTTCGGAACGTCTCATGAAAGAAACCTCTGTTCTAATCCTTATTCCTCACGCACCTAGATCAACCTAGTAAAATACTGAAGGTTTTGCTGATCAAGTTTAATACCAACTGTAGTTTACTAAGGTTGTAACAATCACAGATTTTACTTTTTTTCATTCAGTAATGAAATTTTTTTTTCCTTCAGATAAATAAAATCTTTCCAGATTTTGTTTATCTCTTACTATGTAAAAATCCTACTTAATTGAAATTAAAAATTATAATACATTTGATATAATATCAACCTAGAAGTGAAAATGTTCTAACAATCACCATGGAGTTCAGACATTAACACAAATATAAACTATAACAAAATTCAATTGAAATCTGTTTCTTCAACTTTTCGGAACCTGAAATATATATTGTTGAGGTGTGTGTTTTCAAATTGTTTGTAGGGATAAAAGACAGTTATGATTTTCTCGTAGTGAATTTGGAGTGAATTTACTTCACTCGTGATAATGTTCAATATATTTTGCAGTTCAATTAATTTTTTTTCTGTGAGTAACAATACTAACACTAAAGAAATCAACCAAAAAATTTAGTAATGGAAATCTATCTGAGCTTCAGAAATATACGTTCAGTTTACCAATAGTAGAATAAAATTTGTAATTATTATACCGAACTGGTCCTTTTGAAAAAATCTGCAGCCAATGTTGTAGAAAATTGTTTCGTGGTTTTACCCATGGACAGAATTGGAATAGTTTTACTTTTTGAAGTGGGCAAAAACACCCTTAAACAAATTTCAAGCAATTAATATAATTTTGTTGAACTAAGCCAAGTGTTTCTCTAATCCAAAATATCAAAAGTTTTTGCGAATTTTCAATTTGTCAACTTATGGATGAGATAGCTCAATATATCAGTCGCAAAACTAGACAATTAGTAAATTTCGAGTTTTTCTAAAGTGTCGTGCTACCCTCTGCTCTATTGTTTTCAAGTTATAAATTCAAGAATATTTGAGAAGTACTCAAACAAACCGAGGACATGGTTGTATAATCGAAAGAAACGCTTAAGGTTTATCCCTTGACATTCGAAATAATGGAATATCGATCGTCCTTTCCTTGATAAAAACAGAAAGAGAAACCAACGAATCGTTGACCCACTAACGAGCCCTCACTTATCGATTTCCCTTCCGCTTTCCACGACCCGGGACTCAATCTAATAAATCCTCTGTGTGCCCCTCATTTCCGCCCCGTCATCGACTAGAAGAGCGTTTTCCTTCCGTTTCCTGAAAGATTTTCCGACGCCTGAAAATATGAAAATCTCCAGTTTTCGGCTTAATTCTCGCGTTATTGAAATATCTCTCACAACTTGAATTTCGAACACTCAGTTTTGAAGTTTGGAAACATGATTATATTTGAACACTCAATTTCGAAATCGCGAAAATGATGATTATATCTCGTAGCATTACAGACTAGGAAAAATTGTTGAATTTTTTGAATTTTCCTGTTTACCTTGTCAATATAAACAAAATATGAAATTTGTTGAAATTTTTAGTGATTGGAACAAGAGTGAATTCAACATTTAATTTCACCAAACGAAGAATTATTGAAGTTGAATGCGCAATTCAACTGAAATTGTTAAAATTTTCGAAAATTTAAATGCAAAAAGTAAATTACAACAAATCACTGAAAATGAAATAGTCATAGGCGCGAAACATTGAATACATCCAATTCAATTTCGATATTGTTAGTTCAATATAGTTTTGTATATAATTTTTATAACGTATTGAACAATTTCAAGTTGAATATAAATCTCAAAAAACAGAAGAAAAAATTCTTTCAAGAGAAACTTCCAATCGAAAAAGCTTCATTTCAGTTGACGTTTTGTTGAACATTTTGTACACAAGACATTGTACTGTTTCGTTCTACAAGGAGCTCATCAGTTTTGCCAAGTCCCAACAAGTGATAGACATCGACTGGTTCTTATGACTCGATATATATGAATGAATAGTTATGCAATATAGAAAATAACAATTTTTGGAATACAAAAATTAGACTTCGATCACCTAAATTCAACTGGAAAATAGCAAACTGCAGATTTTTTCAAATCTCAAACCAATCCACAATCCAAGTGATTCTTTAATATGTTCAAATTTTTGCAGCATTCCCAAACAGAAATAGTTGAAAAGCCTTATTTTATTGTTTCGTTAAAAGGAAAGAGCCTTGTCACCAAATACAAATACAACAAAGGTTTCCAGAATATTGCGATGAAATAATGTCACACGATTTCTATGTCAAAGAACGGTTAGCTTCTGACATGACGAAGGAAAATAAGATTTTACCCGGAATGAACAAGGTCGCGTACGCCAGGCCTGACTTTGAACCCGAAAATTCGTAATTAACGGCTTTACTATGTGAAAGTTCGTGATAAATAACACCCAGTGAGATTTTTCCCTTGATAATACTTTCCTGGAAATTAGTATCGTTCTTATTCGTCATAAAGAAAACTGCCACATTTTGTGAAATATGAATAATATTATCATTATAAAATTTATGCCTACGGAACAAATATTATGAGAAAAAAATTATTTACTCTAATATCATCTTAATTTGCTGATGTATTTCAGTAGAGGAAATATATTTCATTATCAAATAGGGATGAAGGTGTCATGAATATCTTGAAACTTCACTTACTCAGAAAAACCGTCCAAGGTAGCACGCAATGGACAATGGTTGCAGTTGTTTTTTCTTGAATCACTTTGATGAATGTGGAAATATAAATAATTCAATGAATGTTTGTCACTCAATCACATCAGAACGACTGAAAGCATACAAATAAAATTCAACATGGAATGAATGTAGAGTGCAATAGCAAATCTAGTAATAGTTATCCCAAGAAAGTGAACATTTTTGTAGGATAAAAGAGGCAATGCAAGAGAGGCTTCAGGATATCGTTAGTAAACTAGAGTGGATGGATAACAATATTTATCTTAAAGAATGTGAATCTACAACATTTCCTTGAATATCTTTTGCACCTCCATTTTCCACATAAAAATCTCTATAGAAAATTTTGGTGGCTAGGACTAAAACAGGGGTTCCCAACGAGTGGGGTGCGTACTTGGAGGCGTGAGGTGATCAAAGGGAACGCCTCAACGAATGTCCATCCAGTTTTATCTAGTATTATGAGTGGTCATTCAAGTCCATTTAAATTTTGATCATTTGTTTTGTTTCCATAGTAGATGAGTTGGGGTAGGAAGGACGTAGTTTTTCAGCGTAAACTTGAGGGAGGCGTATATGTTAATAGGTTGGGAACCCCTGGTCTAAAATGAGATGAGGTAATAACTTCGAGATTCTTTCCCGCCTTGAATATCTATTAAGACCAGAAGGTCCCAACCTGTAATTATAGGTTTGGAACCCCTGTGCGCATATCTCAAGTAAACGCTGAAATACTACGTCCCCCTAATTTTTATGAATTTATTAATGTCGGCATATAATCGGATAAATGAAGTACAAAATACTATTAATGATTAGTGGGAAATTCATAATTGCACTTTATCAACGAATTGATGAATTCTTGGCTTCATATTGGTCTCAAAAAAGAGCAGATCAATAAATTAAAACTAACACACTTGACTTAAGTTTCACTGAAAATATTATTACAAACTCTACATATGTTTCGAGTGGTTAACCCATTATCCAGAGTATACAATATTACTGGTAATATTACAGTATACGATATACTCTTGATAATGGGTTAACCACCCGAAACACATGTAGAGTTTCAAATATATTCAGTGAAACTTAACTCAAGGGTGTTAATTTTAATTTATTGTTTTCAACATAATGTTTCACAAATATACAAGCGAAAGCTGCATGTAATTTATTACAAAAAGTAGATTATTCGCGCCTCACGCTAAATTATGGATTTTAATGAAAACCGAAGATGCTCATAGCGCTTCCCACCTTGATCATCCTACGCCCTCTGAGTGGGATGCCAATAGTTGGGAACCGCTGATTTAGATTCTTCTCTTTTTACTTCAATCTGAATGAGTAACTCTTTTTAAATTTCTTCGAAATAACTGGAATACATAAAAAAAGAATCGAAAAAAATTCTAAAAAAACAGAATATAATTGAAGAAGTGTGTTGATATGCGTAATTTGTATAAAATAGATACAAAATAGTATGTTAGAGAATATAGAAGTGTACGAACGCAATTGTTGACCTAGAATCACGCCTGTAGGTAATTGTGTCTGCTGCTCGCGCTACCAGCTCCCTGAATTAAGCTTCTCGGGTTATTTTTGCGTGACAGATTTTAACTGCATTCAAGTTTTCCGTTAGACAGTTGATTTGGTGGAGACAAGTAAGAATGGTAATTTTATGAACGAGATCAGCGTGAGTGGCTTGTTTATTTGCTCGCGCTGCCCACTCGCTGCAGCTACACGCAATATTTAGTTGAGTGATGTCTTTTTTTGAATGACTTTTCTCTGCGTTATTTATGAATTGCAATGATTCTCCAACAGAATCCTCATTGGGATCCTCTAGAGGTCATTAACAATAGACTTGCGGTATATAATTTTTTTCGTTTCAACGAAAAAATAATTGGATGAAATTAACCAGTTAAAATATATTTTTCAGATTGTTATTATGTTTTGGAAAATCACTGGAAAAAATACAATAATAAGGATCTACATCTCAAGAGAATAACAAAACGAATAATATGGAATGAAATAATTAGAGAACTCTGAATGTACAGGCGAAGCAATTTTTCCGATTTTTCAATTCATTGTATTGGTCTCAGAATCTCAGCAATTATATTGAATTTCAAAAGGAAATGAAGTCATATAATGAATAGCTACATGCAGAATTCGTCAATTTCTATTGAGCTTGTTATAAATGTTTGTAGAAGTAGAAGTAGAAGCTTAGGTAAAGTGTCTCATGAAATTTGACTCCATCATCTTAGAATGCGAGTAACAGAATACCGTTTGTCTTCAGTATTTGCAATACAAAATAGCTTTTTAGGATGGTGTAACTTGGAAGAAGTCGATAGAGGTTAGAAGTACCGAATACCCTTCAAACTGGTTGCGTGCCTCGAAATGAAATTTCATTTTTATTTTTAATTTTTATTAAATTTCATGAAGAAGAGATTTGTATACATCACTATTGAAAAAACTATATTCAGAAATGGTTATCTGGTATCGTTCGATTTATCTTATTAAATATATTAGAGAATCTCTATTGAATCCTACTTCAATGTTCGGAATTTTGCAATTTTCACCTAATCTATTCATGCTGCCATGAAACTTAATATCACAAATGTATTGTTATTTAAACTTTTCAATTGACACGTCTTCGAGCTCTTTTTCGTATCTTAGTTTATCGAAATCTTCTTCAAAATTTGCATGCTTAATACACAAGCAAGTTTCTCTATCCGTTGATTTTGGCGTTACAACCCAAAATGGTTTTGTGCTCAATAGCGTTGCGTATAATAAGACAATTTCAGTTTCTTTCACAAATTTCCACACACGGTTTTTAACTGTGCCTAAAGGCACGCTTCTTTGTTTTTTAATACTATTAAGTGTTACATAATCTCTCTTAGATGGCCACATTCGACCTAAATCATCTTGCTCGAAGAAAACAATGGCCTTTTGGTGAAAACCTTGCCTTAGAAAAATTTCACGAATTTCAGCATCTGACTTTATGAGAGATTTATAGTTTCTTTCTTTTGGTTTAGCTGATAAATTCTTCTTGGCCATATGTAGCATTTTATATTTTCGCAAAATGCTTCCACTGATACATTTATGAAAGACATCTCTAAAAAATACGATATATTATCGAGTAATGACAGGAGTTGAATGCCTTGAATTTTTCATGAATATTTCAGATTTGTTGTTGTAGATCCGGCATTAGGACGCGTTATCGGAATGACCTCTCTCTGCATTTATATTGATTTAAAATGTGAAACATTGATAAATTGTATCATTCGATGTACTCACAAAACAAGTTGGTTGCAATATTTTATAAATTTTCTCTTTTCAATGAAGTCAAGATCTCAAACATTAAATTGCTAGCAAACCCATTCTGCACCTCAATGATTTTGAGCCAGGTATGTGAGGGTAGTTATTTGCGACATAAACTCGCATTTACTATTATAGAATTAATTGGGATACGTTATAAATTTTAACGTGAATCATATGAAAATTGTCTACAGAGAAACGAAGAAATCAGCATGTTCGCTTTCCCCCGAAACACGGCTAAGTCCTCGTATGCAGAGTTACAGCTGGTTACCGTGGCACCCAGACCACGCCTCAATCAATTTCCCAAAGTCTGATTACGCCTCTTCGCACCGCTCCGCTTCTGATCCGCGCGGTACGTACACGGTTGTTGATCGGTACGATAAAGAGTGAAATTATGCGGACGAAATTGAAAGTGGCTGGCGAATACGGAGCGGCCGAAAGCGAGAGTTCCCGCCCGGCCGCCAGCGAAAATCGATGAGGCCGTCTGGTCCCTGGAAAGCTTTCCGTTTCGATGGCATTCGCAAGTTCAAGGAAATCCCGGCTGGGGATTTCGAACTGGCATTGCCAGAGCCGAGTGGAATAGATGAGGTGAAGGATTGCCGCGTCTGCTCGACGTCATTGGATTCACCGGAAATAGGTTAGGAAAGGAAAATCATATCGATTTATTGTACGAACTCAAATAATGGAAACCTTTTCGTTATCCTGATGAAAGGGTGCAGAGATTCATTATTGAATGTAATTAAGCTAATTACCATGTTAAAAGTATTATTACTAATCGTTTGTTAAATATTGGAATTTCATAATAGAGATGAATAAACTGAATATTGGGGTAAATCCTTCATTATAACGTAGCTGTGTAGAAAAAGCACCTACAACAAATCTGCAAAAGATTTCAAATAATCAAGAAAATGGTTGAAATTTTGTGTTCATTCAATTTTGTACTTGCTTATTTCGTGTAATTTATTTGAACTATTTAAGTATTTATTTATACCTTTTTCGGTTCTTCATAATTCTGTATTCAACAATCTACTTCTACTTCTAATTCTACTTCTTTATCTCAAACCTAATTCGCCTTGATTTGTTCATTTTGATAGCGTTAGGTTTTTTTTATATTGAGCAAACTATTCAATTTTTATTTCGTTCATCATCGAAAAACTCAAGGAAGAACTGCAAATTTCAAGTTTCTACTGCAACTGAAATTTGAGTCACAGGATAATCTTCTGAAAATTTAAAATGAGAAATAATTATACTTGACAAGTCTGGCCAATTTGAAAATGGCAATAGGAAATTCTTTTCAACTTTTTTTGATAATAAACATAGTAAAAATTGAATCGTTTGTTTTTTATCCTCACTAATTATCATGTAGTAACGACGATGTCCATCGAAAGAGTTGATGGTGACCTAGTACTTTTTCGCTCCATATAATGTTGGTTTTCACAACGCTTGAAAATCAATACTGAAGAAAATTGATTTTTTCAGATTCACAATTAATTGTTCGTTAATTTATTCAATTTCTAACACTTCGTTCATGAACACATCAAATTCATTTGTATTGATTTACTCTGGAAACTGAATTTTTTTGTCTATTCATATCATATATTCATTGAATGTACTTCGTTTAGGAGAGTTCGTCAGTGAAGCCATCAATATGACCTGAAGTCAATATGAAGTTAACTGAAGTGATCATATTTGGACGACTCTAAATCGCTGGTCATCATAGTGTGATATGAAGGCCTGCTTTTCAATATGTTTGAAGCAGAAAACCCAAACACGATGGTTCAGCTCGTAGCATCATTCCATCAACAGGTACATTTCAAATTTCGAATTGGCATTACCCATTCCACTGGAAAAACTATGGAATCAAGGCTGCCTGGAGGTCTGAAGTAACCCCCAATATTGTAAAATCTCTCCACAAAATGAAAATGGTAGTCTAAATGGTTGTCAAAGTGACGACGAAAACCAAACCCTAATAAGTGTAAATAAACTAATTGAAACAATAAGATCACACAAGGTTCCGTTTATTGTCACCAACAGTAACAATAATCGGATTGAATGAATTTCATATACATGAAATATTAGGTGGTACTCTTCAACAATAAATTAAATTTCAACCTTCACACACAGTCAATGAAGAGGAGAACAATAACAAGAGCAAATCATTTCAGATACCTAACCTATGGAAACAGAAGAATTGAGGGTGCAGTTAAAATATAAAAAACCATATGTAGACCTATACTAGAATATGCACACACAATCTAAGTAAACTGAAAAATCTCGTTGCTTAAGATTATAGAGGTAGCAGAGAGATCAGTTCTACGTACCATTACAAGAATAAGACACCCAGTGAACAGAATGAACAACCCTTCTAATGACCTGCTGGATTCAAGGACAAACATAGAACCAATGAAAAATTGGCTTCGGAAACTTAAATGAAAGTTCCATAGAAGACTGAAGGAACTGGAGGATATTTTACCAATGTTCCATAATACCTAGAACAGGAACTATTATGTACGAATAAAACTCCTAACTTAGACGCTTCTTGAAGCAATAAGCATGTTATAAACTAATTAATTAAAATTAAAAAACACTAAAAATTAAATATTGAATATAATAAAGAACTATTCTTATTATTACTACCCCATATAAAATTTTCAATCAGAGCACGATTGTGTTTTAGATAATTGAGAAATATAATTTCATATCTTATTAATATATAGGTACATTAGAAAATATGAAGAAACTTTCAGTTCAAAATTTGAAAAATCACGTTTCGAAACTTTGACGTAAAAATTATGTGGAAAATAATAATTAAATTATATATAGAAAACTATAGCCAAATATACCAGATATCAAAAAAATCGTATTACTTTCAACAGTGTACTTGACTTTCGAAGAGTTAATTTCGGATATTAGTTTCAAAATGTCAAGAACTAATCGAACAAAACTTTCCAGTTTTTTCTTGTCATTATGACTCTTCAAAAAGGTAATTATTATTACCATAATTAGGTGCTATGGTAATTGAACTTAGACATAGTTTCGATATCTACTCATATTTCCCACACAGACACATTTTTTCATGCGTTCTTCCCTCAATTCAAACTAATTGCTGAAGGTTTCTGGTGAAGAAAATTCGAGACACTGCTATATCAACTGAAAAAACTCCATCAATCTCCTTTATATCAGGTTATTTATATTTGTTCAATATTCTTAGATATAGAAAAGATTGGAAATGATCTTTTCAAAGGAAAGAAATTCAATTATGAACGAGAATCAAGATTCTACTATATGATTATACATGGTGATTAAGAATGGGTTCCAGATATTTTTTTCCAGATAATCAAACAGGAAAACTTATTCAGCCTCATAAGGAACTGCACGACTAATACATTTTGAAGGCGTAACTGTATACTATATAAGTATACTTGTACGAAGTTTTTTGTGCTAGTTAATTCAAAAACGCGTCCTCTCCACACGGTAGATGCATGCTTGAACAGTTATTATCAGTTTCAATAATTAATTAATGACTACGTGTTGTTCATTGGCATCGCATGCTTTGGTTCTTTTTCTCTTTCATTTGCAGGATTCACGTTTGATGAACAGTGTTTGTTTCAATTCTATTGTAAAAGATTTAACGCATCATAAATGAGTTTGAATCATATTTTCATCGATATTATTTTGATACTGTTTGAGATTGAGATTCATTGCCATTTTTCTCAAGGTTTAGTACTCCTTTTAAAATTTATATACATATATACTTTCATAATAAAACCCATTATGAATCAGGTTATATAATGATCTCAGAAAACTGAACTCAGAAACACACACAAACCATGTGTGTCCATGTTCCACTTTTTATTGTTGAAACATGTGAGGGAGGTTGCTAGAAGCTTAACTCTGAGTTTGTGGGGTTGCAACCTTTGTCCCGCGGCCGCCATATTGGAAAAGGGGTGTAAACGCCTTTTTATCCATATCTCTTAAAATATACATCTCACCAAAAATTTATGAGGACATAATTTGTAGCAAATCGCTTTGTCTACAATTTTGTCTATCTAACTTTTTCCGATAAAATCGAAAATAAAAAAGTTATTAACAAAAATATGTGAAATTTTTCCCAAAAATTTCCTTTTTTGTGTTATACCTTTTTTTTTCAATTTAATCGGAAAATTACCTCAAAACAATATTGTAGGCAATTCGATAACAAACAATTTGACCTATAATTTTTTTCATTTACATGCATTTTCGAGGGTTTTGGAGCGCTCCAAAGCCGACTACTCGCAACAATCTGGTCACAATGGAACGTCAGATTTACTTATACATTATCCTTTTATTTTAGATATCGTTCTTAATATTATTTGCAACATTATTATATTATTATTCAATTCTAACTGACCTTTTTTCTTACCATAATACTTACAATATTATTCTTTTTTACAATACTTTCTAATGCGACTGTACAATTTACAAGAACTAGAAGCAGGTAGAAAAGGTCCAAGTTACCGTTTGGGGACAAGTTAACATTTGCCTGCTATTTTTTTATTATTTGCCTTTCAAGGTTCAGCTGTTTTCTCCTATATTTCTTTTTTCAGTTGTGCTACGTATCTCGCCACGTGTAGACGTATTAAAAATTGTGAACACTATTTTCAATTAAGTAGATATAATTCAGAGTTTTGCGTGAAGAATTTTTCATTTAGTGATAAGCTTGTGGCTTTCTTTAATAGTTCATCATGAGTGATTGTTTTATTTTCCTCTCGGGGATGACAAAATAAGAACTGTGAAAGCTAGAGGAGTAAAAACGTTGCTTGATCGAGCAAAAGCCAAAAACGATGTAGAAAATGAACAATTTTTACAAACTGTTTCTGAAGTAACTGTGCATACGCAATGTTACCATTATTACAATGATAGTCGAACGGATAATGTCGTTCGTCGTCTGAGCAGTAGCAGTTCATCATCTTCAGTTTCAGAAATTGTAGAGACAGATTTTGATTTTTCGCTTAATTGCTTCATTTGTGCAGAAACATTTGCAGATCAGAGACATTTGCGTCAAAGCCGGCAGAGGACGATCTGTCAGGTACGAAATGAAGGTACAAAAAAAAGCATTTTGGACCTTGTTCTCAGACGATCTGACGACGAGGCAAAGGCGTATGCACAGTTACTTCCGAAACAGTTTGTAAAAATTGTTCATTTTCTACATCGTTTTTGGCTTTTGCTCGATCAAGCAACGTTTTTACTCCTCTAGCTTTCACAGTTCCTATTTTGTCATCCCCGAGAGGCTTTTTACAAATAAAACAATCACTCATGATGAACTATCAAAGAAAGCCACAAGCTTATCACTAAATGAAAAATTCTGCACGCAAAACTCTGAATTATATCTACTTAATTGAAAATAGTGTTCACAATTTTTAATACGTCTACACGTGGCGAGATACGTAGCACAACTGAAAATAGAAATAGAGGAGGAGAAAACAGCTGAACCTTGAAAGGCAAATAATAAAAAAATAGCAGGCAAATGTTAACTTGTCCCCAAACGGTAACTTGGACCTTTTCTACCTGCTTCTAGTTCTTGTAAATTTGTACAGTCGCATTAGAAATTATTGTAAAAAAGAATAATATTGTAAGTATTATGATAAGAAAAAAGGTCAGTTAGAATTAAATAATAATATATTAATGTTGCAAATAATGCAACGATATCTTAATATCAACGATATTAAGAACGATATCTAAAATAAAAGAATAATGTATAAGTAAATCTGACGTTCCATTGTGACCAGATTGTTGCGAGTAGTCGGCTTTGGAGGGCTCCAAAACCCTCGCAAATGCATGTGAATAAAAAAAATTATAGGTCAAATTGTTTGTTATCGAATTGCCTACAATATTGGTTGGAGGTAATTTTCCGATAAAATTGAAAGAAAAAAAGTTATAACACAAAAAAGGAAATTTTTGGAAAATATTCACATATTTTTGTTAATAACTTTTTTATTTTCGATTTTATCGGAAAAAGTTAGATAGACAAAATTGTAGACAAAGCGATTTGCTACAAATTATGTCTTCACAAATTTTCGGTGAGATGTATAGTTTAAGAGATATGGATAAAATGGCGTTTACACCTCTTTTCCAATATGGCGGCCGCGGGACAAGGGTTGCAACCCCACAAACTCAGAATTAAGCTTCTAGCAACCCTCCCCACATGTCCCAACAATAAAATTGCGTCCTCTGATAAATGCAAGGTTCAATGTAACATTTCAATGGACTAACTTCTAGGCTGAAGAGACAACTTTTTGGTATTTTCAAATATTGTTCCGAAAAAAATTATGCAATCATATTTATCGCAGTAATTTCGTTAAAAACTTCCTTTTTCGAATTATTCAAATATTATGTAGTAGAATTTCCTATTTTGCAAAATACTCATTTCATATCATGAAATAGTATACTATTGTATTTGTTCAAAATATTACGTGAGATGAGCGTTATTTGATAACAAATGCTGTTATATCCTCTTATGTTACTCATGGTGAAACTTCAGATTTCTCCGGAGATTTGGCTAGTAGCAGTTCCACAAAAAAAATAATACTAAATAATATATAAAGCTACAATTGAATTTGAATTAATTTCCAAATAACCTCAATTATATTTTATGTATATTTCAAAAACAATTTTAGTTTGATTAATTCGAATATAAAATTACGACTGAACAAAAAATATCCACAATGAATCTCTTCTTATCAATAGGTAAACACATAAAAAATGAATGGAAGAACACATATTAGAAAAAGGAACAGAGGTTGCGGTTTTTCTGCCTTCTTCGTTTTTTAATTAGAAACAAAGGCAAACTGTCTTTAGAAATTTCAAATTGTAATACGATGCATTTTATATACGACAAGTTTGAAGAGTAAAGAATCAGCAGAAGAAAATGAAAACACGGAGGATGCTTCTCACAAAACGTCTGTACAAAAACGTCTGCGGAATATTTAACTTTTTTTTTAATCAAATTGGCTTTTTTGTATTTTCACATATACATTTTTAGTATTAAGAGGAATATTTAAGGCTTAGCATTCGCTTCGGAAGCTTTAGTCTTCTTCACCATGAGGAATCCTCTCAAAAACTCATGGTAAGCCAGGTGATTTTTATTAGTGTGATTTATATATACGTACATATATACATACATATAATTACATATAGTTGAGTTTTATTTACTTATCCAGAATATGTATTTTGATTGGTTTATGTGTGTGAAATTGATGGTAGATCTGGAAAGAATGAGTTTTGACATATGATGTTTGGTTATTGTTGTATATTTATTTTATGACTGTTATTTGTAAGGTTTATCAAATCGTTGTGAATAGAATAAAGATTTTTTATGTCTGTTCTTTCATTTACTGTGTAACATTTCTGAAATTTCTCTACAATTTTTGTACTTTCCAGTTACTAAAATATTTATATTGTTGTAATTAAAAACATGTTTTTCAGTTATTTTGTGTTTATTTAAAACTATACTTATATGCTTTGCATATTTATTCCAGCGAACATTCTAGCGAATATTTGAAATGAACAAAATAAATAAAATATCTTCCAGATCCACTGAATAATTTAGCTAAGTGAAAGAAGAACATTCTCCAATAAAATAAATTATTCACTTTCAGCTTTCAACCTTCGAAGTAAGAAACGCGGCAACGTCGCTTGCGTCAATTTTCTACTTCGTGAAGCTTACGAGTATCCCGCTCATTATTTAGCCACTTAATTTGCACCAATTGCCATTCGGGCAGGGTTGAATGGTTAACACATCTCGTCTAGACAACAACTCTGAAACTCTGAAACGTTATGGCGAAACTTTATGTGGTAACGAGATCATCATAATTAATGATGAACATGTCTAAGTAATGAGTACATATAAAAGGATTATCTCTTACGTTATATATATTTTGTAATTATTGGGATGAAATTTTTCTTCAGTAAATTACGTTTTCAAAAAGCGCGAAAGTGAGATATAGAGGAATCTCTTCTGAAAGTGAAATTGACTGTGCAAAAATATTTTTTTAACCCCAATTTATATTAATTTCTGTAAAGGTGAGGCTACAATAACTATAATAATAATTATTATAATAGAAATAATAATAATAGAAATAATAATTACAATAATGTTTATTTGGCCACACTATATATGAATTACATAAAATAATTTCGAATAAATATTTAATAGTGTTGGCGTTTACTTGATGTAAATCCATTATAATTCAATATTAACTTAAATTCAAACACTTGAACTTATAATTTACACTTTATTGACTAAATAGCATGACCCTTTTCGTCGTTACAAACGACTTCTTCAGATGCTAACAGAATAATTATTCTGTTAGCTAACAGAAATATTATTCTGTAAGCATCTGAAGAAGTCGTTTGTAACGACGAAACGCGTCATGCTATGTAGTCAATAAAGTGTAAATCATAAGTTCAAGTGTTTGAGTTTGAGTTTATATTCAATTTCAAATAAACTAATTATCTCACTGAAGTTTAAAACTTAAAATATATAAACTTTAATAATCATTATATAAACTTGAAACACAATGATAAAATTAAAGAACATTATATAAACTTGAAAAAAACTAATAAGTTCAAATAGTGGTAGCGGTTCTAATTAATCTATGAAGGATAAAAATTACTAAAAGAAAAGAAAGAAATAATAGTAATTTCTCAATACTAATTGTGGAGATATTATGTTATTAATACAATTCAAATAAAATTGCTTATGTTCATGAATTTTTCGATCTTATATCTAGGAGTTTGATGTATCCAGTTCTTTATTAGTCGGATATATACAGATCTAGAACTTACCTCCTGATATTGTCTGGTAATTCATTAAACATCAAGGGTCCAAGGAAAGTAAAGATCTAGTCCAATGGTGTTATTCACTCTTGGTACAGGCAACATATTCTTGCTTCTACGGTTCCAAGTATCTGTGGTGAATGGCACACTTTTATAGTGAGATCTGTGAAACCTCACGAGCAGTGTTCTTCCATACAGTTGCCTTGTTGTGAAAACGTCCGTTATTTGGAATAATTCGTTCGATGGGTAGGTATGACTCTTGTTTTTTATGATTTTGAGTATCCATTTTTGTATCACTTCAATTTTTTGATAGCAATATTTGGCTTGAGAACCCAGTATCAGCACCCTATATGTTAGATGAGGCTCAACAAGAGCACGATACACTCTCATAAGATCCTTACAATTGAATATAAAATTGTGATATTTAGTTCAAGTGTGCCAAATTGGATAAATAATGGAAGACGACCAACAGTTCTGTTTGCGGTGGAATAATCATCAATCTACTCCGGTTGATGCTTTTGATACATTATTGGAAAACGGGTCTCTGGTAGACAGTGCTTTTTCTGCATAAGGAAAATGCCTGAACGCGCACAAAGTAGTTTTATCAGCCTGCAGTCCGTATTTTGAGTAACTGTTGTCAAAACACTAAGATAGACATCCAATCCTTATTATCAAGGTTGTTACATTTCAAGAACTCAAAGCAAAGATGGACTATATATAGAGTGGTGAAGTTAACATATCACAGAATCTGTTAGGAGCATTATTGAAGGTAGCAGAATTTTCACGAATTAAAGGCCTTTCTGACAATAGAGAAGAAGATGTTAAACCTTCAGTTCCAGTACAACCTAAAAATTCTCAACCAGTCACATCTTTACACAAAGTACAAGGTTTAACGATAGAACAACGTAGTAGGGATGATAGTAGAGAAAGATCGCAATCGCCTGGTCCTCGAAAGAAGAACAGAATAAGACGGAAAAGTACAGACTTAGATAATCATGACATATATTCGAATTCATCAGAGTATTATAGTAATCATGGAACAACCGGCAAAACATTTCCATTTCGTTATGATAAAACAATTTTTTACCCCAATTTATATTGATTTCTTCAGAGGAGAGGTTACAAGAACTAATGCTTGTAAGTTTTCTCTTATTAGTACTTTTTCGTAACGCTATTTAACTCTATCTGAGTATATGATTCGTAATATATCGTTCTACTGAAACATCGAAGTCGCATGAATACGTATTGACATAAACATCTTTCGACTAAGCTTCAGTATTGTCCTCAAGGAAGAATCTCTGCAATTTCACATTAGGTACTATTAAATTTTCCTCGATTTAGATAGAAACGAAACTCAAATGGGTTATCGATTTATCTCCAGCATAGTTATAGTATCGAAGTATCTTCAGCATTTTTTATAATTGAATGAGAATTGAAAAAACTTTCTGTTGGATTATACTTCCACCGGATGAAATATTTAAAATATTGAAAAATGTTGTCATTTTCTCAGTGAAAATCCATTATAATAAGATGTAAGATGAAATCCAACACATTCACTTTTGATTTACATTTTTATTCACTATCAAAATGACTTGTTTCGCCAAGTTACTCACTTTTTCAAGCGCTTATAGAACATGAGGTGACACATTCGTAAGTAATGCATCAAATCGTATTCTGTAAGCATCTGAAGAAGTCGATAAACGACAAAACGCGCCATATTATTAACAACGACTTATTCAGTAAGTCTCAATAAAATTTTCAAGTGATTTTATTCAACTCAAAATTTATATAAGGGAATGATATATTTATATAAGGAAATGATATAAAACATCACATGTTGAATGTTCAATATATGTATGTTATTCGAAGAAAAATACCACCTTAGATTACTGAAAATTTGAAAACTAAATTGAATCTCCTTCGAAAAATAACGGTTAAAAAGTGAATGAATAACGGGAAAAGGTTACATCGAAAAAATCGAATTTGATGGTTTTCTTCGCGTTTTCAACATATGGCCACCACTTGCGGCCACTTCAAGTTTTTCTCAATTTTACCTCTAATATAAAAAATGGAGGATTTGCAGAAGACATTTGTGCTGAATGTTATTTATGTTTCAAGATCGGCCCTTTCAGATAATCTGGTGTTAATACACAGATTCTATGTCAAATAAAATCATTGCAAAATTTTTTTGCCACCAACTTCAAAATTCCCTACTTTTGGCCATTTTGATCTGCTTTTCAGCCATGAATTTTCCATACGTTTGGTCAATTAAATAATCCATTAACAGTACATCTGTCCTTTTACATTGATATCCTCATACTAATCAAACGATCATTTGTTATCTTGAGTAGGAATAACATGAACTAATGTCAAAAACCGGGTGATCTTTGGTATCACACTTAATAAACAATATACACTCTTAATAAGCAATAATTATTCGCTTATAAAGCTAGCACAGTGCATCACTAAGTGCCCTTCATGCTTCAATTGTTACCGTAATGTCATTCATACCTATAAAACTAGTACAAGATTATTGTACTGCATTAACCAGAAATCGAACAATTGCTCAAGCATAGAAGATGTTCGACCAACGGTGTAATTCTATGATTCCCAACAAACTTTCGTTCTCGAAAATATCGGAAATTCGTTCATTCTTACTCCATGTAAATGAGTTAATGATGGGAGTAATGTAGGTTTTTATACAGGTATATTACGAAGAAGTTTTCGATCGTCAACATTCATCCTAGCTTTTCAATTTGTAAAAGCAATATTCGGCAATTTCTTGAGCCTAGTTTATCCCTTTGTTGTCCATCGATAACAGACGAGCGAAATTTCATCGAAGGTGTTCATTGAACAGTTTTCAGAATGTCACATGTCACCAGGCTAACAACGTCTACTACTTTAAATTTTCATCCCAAAATAGACAGATTAACACTTTGTAGTAGTTCTTGTTAGCCTAGTGACAACATGGGACATTCTGAAAGCTCTTCTATGAACATTTTCGATGAAATTTTGGTAACATATTATCAATAGACATAAACAGGATTATTATGGACACTACCGATAATAACAGTAATGAAGTAACGACAAATCACTATCTATCGTTATTTCAATACTGAGGTTCACTCTGGATTTAACAGATACAACGATCAAGAATTTATATTACTTCTTGTATAATGGTTTCTTATCGTGTGATTTACTTACACTGAGATCCTTGGCTATTTTTTCCATATTGATCAACTCATTTGGAAATGACACCGATGTGTACTACAAAGTACCTCCTACTTAGTGATGATTTTTAATTTTGGTAAGTACTTCACGAAAATCCAATAATATATTGCGAATAAAACTAAGTATGCAATGTAATCTTTTTTATATATTATTGAAATAAAATGATTGCGTTATCAATATATTGTTGTACCAATAAGTTGTTATACGACATACTGAGTACTTCTACATATATAGTGAATTAATTGATGATGCCAATGTGTTGGTGAATTGATTGTTGTATTTCAAATATACTTATATAGTGAAAATCTTATACATAACTAAGATTTATCTTATCTAATTGCTACTATTTTTGTTTTCATTGTTGCAAGATAATGTTGAATTGTTTCATAATAATTCCCTTCATATTTTCTATATTTTGATATTGAATAATTTCACATAACTGATATATGTACTTTAGAACTAATTATAGTTCGAACTTTATAAAGCAAATATGGTGAAATGTAACTAGTATGAAGATGTTTTTATGGCAATAGAGATACTTCTGTATCTCTATTGCCGTATTAACATATCATCATATGCTAATATGTTAATATGTGTTGTAATTAACATATATATATATATATATATATATATATATATATATATATATATATATATATATATATTTTTTTTATATATAAAGTTTTTAGCATTAACAGGCTTTTTTAATATGAAAAAGTTTATTTCTTTTGACGTTTCGTTGTTATATTACAACTTTGTCAAAACTAATAATAATATAACAACAAAACGTCAACAGAAATAAACTTTTTCATATTAAAAAAGCCTGTTAATGCTAAAAACTTTCAAAATATATACCTATATGTTGTAATATATATTGTAATGGCATATTAACGCTGTGATGGTCACTTTATGGACTTCATACATTATATAACATCTGACTCTTCACTGTGTGCCTATTTTTGGTTATTTATTTTTGTTATTTATTCGTGTACCAACGCTTCGAAGCTGACAAAGAAAAAGTAGAAATAATTTAAGCTAGTCCCCTTTGGCCTTTCAATCCAAAATTCCCGTCAGCAATCAACTGAGCAGGTGACATAATATTAAACTCCCTTAAGGTTGCTGCCTTTTTCATTAAGTATTTGCCGGTCCGATGTTACTAGGCAACAGTGCTCTGATGCCGGTCGATATCCAGAGGAAGAGTCCAAAACCAAATTATAATGTAAAAACACGCAGTTTTCCGTCTTAATCTGATGCGTTTTGTATTAAAGTTGAAATGGAGAAAAAGGAAAGTATATTTTTTTGTTCTATCGACATAAGACTCTTAACTATACTTTCTTGAAAAAGAAGTTATTGAAGAGGAAAAACTTCAAGTGCAAGAAAAATACAAGTACTAAAGGTTTTCTAATTATAACAAGTCCATGTGAAAAAATCATCAAAAACTCAAATTGGTCTCAATAAATAAAACGAAATTATTACTAGAGTACCAGATTAAAGAAATAGTGAGTGTGAACAAAATAATATTGTTTCTAGTAAAAAAAAATAATAAGTTAAAGATTTGTTTGCAAAAACACCACCAACTTTTCTCCTGTGGGTATTTTAGACCCACCAGCAAAGTACGTACTCAAAATCTCTGGTAAGAGAATTTAAGTAGGTACTCAGATCAGAACCGCCACAGTGTTCTTTGTGGTGATGGCAAATAGAGGTCAAAGATAATCGTTGAGAACAATCAGGTGTAACTAAACTGATGAAATATATTTATCAACGGTTAATTATTTCTGATTTCAAGATTTTTAATCGCCTCTATGAATCATGAGGCAAAAATCATAGAGGCTGTTCTACATAGAAATTTATATATCTTCTTTTTTGATATTCTTCATTACTTTTCTTTACTATGACCGTTCATACTTGAGTGGTCTATCTTGCTCTATCTTGGGATATAGTTCTTTTATTTTTGAATTTTTCTCCAAATTCTGTTGTTTCTGACTTCCTGTCATTTGGTAATGCTGATGTTTTGGAAAAAAATTTATGTTTCAACAATATTTTGTGAAATTCATATAAATCAGTTAGTTCCTTCAACAAAGTGGCATTCGATTTAAATTAAGTATTGGCACAATTAATTACTGATCGAATTATTATATTTATAGACATCCACCTCTATTTCAAAAAATATTCATTTTTCACTGCAGACAGAACTTGATGAAGGAACTCTAAGATTTACTTTTTGTCTTTGATTAATTTTTCTTCATTACCTACCGGATACAGGTAAGCATACCTTGATGAAAGAATAACTATTACTATTGCGACATTCGTTTCTGACATGTATTGAAGCATGTAGGCGTCTAAATCCTGCTCGAAAGACGTGCATAATAACAATTTGAAACAATTGGTAATAAGATGTGAACGTATGGTAACTTTCATTTAGTCGGAATTCTCCTTGACAGCGGTGGTCGCTAGACTGTGTATTCGTTACCCTAGGCGATATTTCATTCGCATTGAATACTTGGTAATTTGTCTGGGAACGCGACCTCTCGCGTTAGGTTAGAAACCCAAAATTTACTTTTTCTATTCACTATGAGTATAAATGCGAAACAATAAACGTATCTTCAATATACACAAAATAAAATATTTCGTTCATTTGATTATACATGTTTCATTTGGATGAATCATGTGGAATATATTGATGAGATAAATTTGGATAGGAAATGAATTATTTGAACAGTCTTGTCGAAAACATTTAACGTTGTCTCTGAGTTTGATTACAATTGGCAATGTAAACATTACGTGTGCAAAAAGTAGAAGTTGTCTCAGAACGAGACTTTGCGAAGTTCAGGAGAAATACAGACTCAAATTAATAGATCATAATCATAAGCTCATCTAAGTTTCTTTTTCCATTTGAAAAAAGATTTTAAACCCCTGCTTAAAGTTATTTATTTTTTTTATAAATCGTTTGCTATTCTAGATTAACTTAAGTAAGAACCTTCGAAACAAAACAAAAAACCGACCAATTACGTAAGTACAGTAATAAAGGAACATTTTACTATAATTCAATGAAATAGTTGAGTGGTGTATGGCGGTGAAGAACCAAGGTATGTAAGCGCAGGGCCACATCTATAGCACAAGAGCATTAAGTTACCGTAAAATTATCTAACTTTGCCTGGGTTTTAGTGTTTCTCGCGTATATTTATGAAGTAATTGAATATTATATCAGCTAATAATTTTTAAACTCAAAAAAAACATTTGGTTGCGTATGATAAGATTTGAAACTAGCTAGCCAAAGTTGCAGCTGAAAAATTGAAATTTGCCTAAAGGACATCTGAATATCTATACCTCTTCGTTCGTTTACTATATGCAAATTAGGATTGAGGACATTTCCTGTCCTCCCTATTTTATTATTGAGAAGAATTCACATCAAGAAGCAGTTCTGAACATTCAAATAATTTCGTGATTAATTTGTCGTAATTTTGATCATTCTTTAGCAGAACACTGAAAAATTTATAGAATTTTCATACTAACAAAAAAAATAATAAGAGAAAATATCTTCCTTCGGCTACATTTTCGAATTTACTATAGCTGAGAATACCAATTTGATATGACGAAAATGTGTACCGTTGTAATCATTTTAGAAATGACCGTGTAAGTAAAATGAAAAACGCAGACGATAAAATGAAATATTGAATAATATATATGCACTAAATTTTGATATGTCAAATTTGCCTCGAAATATTTTCATAAAAAATGTTTAAGTCTTTTGTGACTCTTTTAACACATGTTGATAAATTTTAACAAAAACAGATTAGCAATTAGAAAAGCATCATTCATGTACCCATTAAGAAAAAGATTTCACACACTGAATTTTAGAATATAAAATGATTCAGAAATAATTAGTTGAGTTTTTTGAGTTTTATTTACGTGAAGGCAGTTTTTCCAACTTATTCGTGTATTGAAAAAAACGTGAAACAGATTACATATGAAGTGTATATTAGATAGAATATATTCATATATTGTCTATAACACACACGTTTTTGAGATTTAAAACCTGCATGTTTCTAAAAGAAATCGGGAAAAAGTGGGTCTCATACTTACTACTTTCTGCCAACGAAAAGCTCACATACCTGTAAAAATAAAGTATATTACTTTTAATCAAATTTCAACTATTTCGATAGATTAGATGATGGCTCTTAACAGATCTACTAAATTAATTGTCCATGTATATTAGCTCTCTTTTCATTAATAACCTTATGTCTTCATATTGTTTATATAAAGGAAGAAAATGTATTACCTAAGAATTTGTGATATATATAACGACGACATTTGAAAACAATAACCTTAAAAATATTAATTCTTCTCGAGAATTTTACATTGAATATTATATGATGTTCATCGATGAATTAAACGAGTTATTAGCTTCTGAGTAATAAACACTCAATATATTTCTGCTGTAGAGCAACCCTACAGCAGAATATTATAGTTCATATAGCAATATACGACACTGTAAGAAACATTAATAACACATTATTCAAGCACAATGTTGTCAATTATACCTAGAGATTGCAATAAATGAGTTACCTAATTTTTATATAAAACATCAATTTGACTTGTTCACATATATACCAAGATACTCAGTTGATTAAGATGAAGAGATAATGCATATTTAACATCTTATATATTTTTAACGCATTAATCCATATTTAACATTCAAGGTACTGATTTCATTACCTTTTAGACAAAAAAAACAATTTCAATTTCACCAACGATGGTGAACCTTCAAATTGTTCAGTCAACAGCAATTCCCAAATTCCCTTACAACGCATTCTCATACATCCAGAAAAGGTTCAAGACTCATGCCAGAAACAAACACCGATGAATCATCGGCAAATATTGTTACCAAAAATTGGGGCAATTTCTCAGATTCAAGTATTGAACCTTGAGGAAATCCAACACCAATATAATATTTCTCAGAATAACTCTTGCATGTTCTTACTATCATCGTTCTCTCTTCAAGGTAACTTCTGGTTGAATGGCTAGGTCAACAAACAAAACTGCCGCATTTGGAGTGAAGATAATCCTCAAGTGTATGTCAAAACACCGTTACATCCAGAAAAACTGACTGTTTGGTGCGCTTTATGCGCTGGTGGAATCATTGGTCCGTACTTCTTCAAAAACGATGACCAGAACGTTACAGTCAATGGTGATCCGTATAGAGCCATGAATACTAACTTTTTCATTCCTGAATTGAACAACCATGATATCCAGGAGCTGTGGTTTCAACAAGATGGCGCAACATTCACACAGCTCGTGCCACAATCGATTTATTGAAAAACACGTTTGGTGACCGCCTAATTTCACGTTTTGGACCTGTAAATTGGCCTCCAATATCATGTGATTTAACACCGCTAGACTACTTTCTGTGAGGCTATGTGAAGTCATTGGTCTATGCGGATAAGTCACAAACGCTTCATCATTTGGAAGACAAAATTCGCCGTGCACAATTGCTGCCGATATACGGCGACAAATGTTGCAAAAAGTCATCGAAAATTGGAAGTCCAGATTGGACTACATCCGAGCCAGACGTGGCGGTCATATGCCGAAAATCATATTTAAAATGTGATGCGACAAGATTATCTTTCGAATAAAAAAAATTCTTGTCAATCGAATAATCCATCGTTGTTTTATTGCAATTCAAAGTTCTATACCCCTAAAAAAAACACCCTTCTATATATATATATATATATATATATATATATATATATATATATATATATATATATATATATATATATATATATATATATATAAACTCATTATATAGTGCTGAAATAAATGTATTCTTCAGAAGAAGACATTAAGATACTGAGCTCATTCAAATCGGTATTATATTCGCAGTAGAAAATCGTACAAGTCATCATTAGATCAATTGGGAACAACTTGTTTCAGGCAACTGAACACGCATTAGTGGATCAGTGCTTCAATTGAATATCCCACTTTCTAGAACATGGATACTTTCACTCCAATAATCCTCACTGTTAGTTTCCAGTATTGACAAGTAATTTCCTAGAACTAGTACAGAATGAAATATTTTGGGTGCAGAGCAAGGCGTCGGTTGTTTTTACATTCAGGTCACCTTAATGTCACCAAAACTCGTTTTATCCTTTATTATCGCCAACTTGCGATAAATCGGTTGCGTAAAAATTGTACAATTCCCAATAGTCGTTGGGAAGAATTTAATACGTAGTTGTACGCCAAGTATTCATGAGTTTAATGACACCGCAGTAGCCGTATCAACTATTTTGATTACTGTTTATAGCTAATATATATGTAATATTTAGATGATAGAAATCGATTGCGGCGAAGGTTTCTCAAAAAAAATTCTTCTAGTTGATAAATATACAAATTACCAATTGTTGATAAAATTTCTTATACAAATTGAATATTTCAATTATCTGCTCAATATTTTATGTACAAATAATTTTATTTAGTATGAATCAAAAACAAATTATTTGTCAATATAGGCAGATGCTTTAAATTTAATGGTATTAATATCAACCACTTTTGCCAAGAACCAGCAATGTTAGGACCTCTATAAATTTTATGATGACCGTTGCCGTAATTCACACATTTCACTTAGCTTATTTCTAATTTATTGAAAGTCATGGAAGTAACAACAGATATTTCAATAATTAAAACTTGAGAAAACTGTAAATATTTTATGGTAAAACAATGATAAGCTTTCAGAAATTGAGGCAGTATTTAATTTCAGATGACGTTTCGTTACATTTTTCATGGAAAATCAAAATGAATTCTTCTAGAACTTTAGTTCAAATATCACGGAGGGTATACCAATATATCAATAATTATATTATAATTAATAATTGATGAGGCCGATACTTGATGTAAATCGATAAACATATTGAACCAAATGTTAAGCCAAGATTTACAAATATATTAAAAAGAATACTTTGTCTTCTGATTATCAAAGCTACGTTAGACAGATTCACATTATGCAAATCATTTGATTAATGAAAATCATATATCCAATTCTGATTTTGAAATTTTGAATACCGCAAATAAGGGAATGAAGCTTAATTTGTTAGAATCACTTCAAATTAAATAATACAAATATTCTGGCAACCTTTCGAATCGATCATACCTCAAGCCCCCTTCTAAATCTTCTCGAAATTACTTAGTTTCCTGTATAGTAGTTCAGTATGAATTGATCCCTTCTACCTGTTATCTAACCTGTTTTCTCTGTATTCATAATTTAAGTTTACCTATTGTATGTATTCGAGAAATGTCATCAGTCTGCACTTAGTATTTGAAATATGTAAATCTCATCGAAACGTGCATCATGCAGTATTCTTTTTAATATATGTGTAAATCTTGGCTTAACAATTGTTTCAATCAAAATTATACTATAATATGAAAGTTTTAATATCAGAAAATAAGAGACTGTAAAATGCGTACAGTATTTTGCCTGGCTAACGTTTTCTAAATTTCAATACAAACCATTCAGCAGTCTGTTATTTATATCTACACGTATCGAAAAAATCTCTGAAACACATTGTTCAGAATATATTTGGATGGTATTGATTTGAACACGAAAATCCCAATAAAAACCTCCCTTCTTTTTTCATATTTTTCAAATAAACCACAAACCTTATTTTATATCTCATTACCCACAACACGTATTTAAATTTAATGATTCTTTTTGTCTTCAATGGTCTTCCTGGAAATCATCCTGATAATTTTTTATTCAGAAACTTCGAAGCATTCTTTATGAGACAATTTTTGTTCAAAATTTTCGTTGAATTTCCGACTATAATTAAGGGTGTTTTTTTAGAGGTATAGAACTTTAAATTGCAATAAAACAACGATGATTCGATTGACAAGAATTTTTTTCATTCGAAAGATAATCTTGTGGCATTACATTCTAAATATGATTTCTGGCATATGACCGCCACGGCTGGATCGGATGTAGTCCAATCTGTACGTCCAATTTTCGATGACTTTTTCCAACATTTGTAGCCATATATCGGCAATAACACGGCGAATATTGTCTTTCAAATGTTCAATGTTTGTGGCTTATCCGCATAAACCAATGACTTTACATAGTCCCACAGAAAGTAGTCTAGCGGTGTTGAATCTGGTGGATTAATTAAAAATCCGGTGTGAAATTAGGTGATCACCAAACGTGTCTTTCAATAAATCGATTGTGGCACAAGCTGTGTGACATGTTGCGCCGTCTTGTTGAAACCACAGCTCCTGGACATCATGTTTGTTCAATTCAGGAATGAACAGGATAGTTAATCATGGATCTATGCCGATCACCATTGACTGTAACGTTCTGAGCATCATCGTTTTTGAAGAAGTACGGACCAATGATTCCACCAGCCCATAAAGCGCACCAAACAGTCAGTTTTTCTGGATGTAACGGTGTTTTGACATACATTTGAGAATTATCTTCACTCCAAATGCGACAATTTTGTTTGTTGACGTAGCCATTCAACCAGAAGTGCGCTTCATCGCTGAACAAAATTCGTTTATGAAAATCGGGAACAACATCAATCTCGTTTTGGTCCCATGGCGGATGGTTTCATTCGGGTCTTCATCAATTTTACGCTCTACAGTAGCAATAGCTTCTTCTGTTCGCACCGTACGGCGTCTCTGGGGATGAGAGTTATCAATAAGAGTAATATATAAACATGGTGCGAAAACGTTCCATGGTTAATCGAAATAACTGCTCTGATGGACGATTTTGTCGACGATAAAATGGACGTAGTGCGCGATACGTATTCCGCACAGAACCATTATTTTCGAAATAAAATTGCACTATTTGCAAACGTTGTTCAGGCGTAAGTCTATTCACGATGAATTGCCAAACCAAACTGAGAATAAATCATTTCTCAGCTGTTAAATCGGTCGCCATCTTCAACAGTAATGCCAACTTAAAGTTCTATACCTCTAAAAAACACAGCCGTTACTACTAATAATAAATTCGCATCTGGTGAAAAAAAAATTAAATTGAATAAAAAATTTTTTAGCATTTTTTTGATTCGACAACAACTCGCAAATTACCAATTGTGTTGAAGAGCTGAAGCGAGTCATTTCCATAAATAAAAAGATGAATACAATTACAGAAAAACTGTGGAGCCTAATTCTATTCGTGATTTAAATCCTAGATAAAGATTTCGAAATATAAAGTGATTGTCCAATGAAAAATTTATCTTGCTTTTTATCCTATGATAATTTAAAAAAATGACAATTAAAACAGTTTATCATCAACATCTGATGAAGCCAGTGTGTTGGCGAAACGATATTGTCATGTTTTAAATTAATTACAGTGAAAATCGAAAAACTACCTAGTTTTATTCAAATTATGTATTTAGATTTTCATCAATTATCGGCCCAATCGATTAATGATCTATTACAACACATTCGATAAGTCTATATAAATTCAAAGGAAAAACGAAACTTCACCTTCCTGGCATGCCACACCCCAAGATTGATCAATCACATTAAATAATGAGCTTCTGCCACCTGCAGAGGCTAGTGGGTTTTCTCGGCAAAGGAAATGGGACACTTTCCAATATATAAACGCATATCGATTAGGTCATACTCGAAGAATAATACACTAATTTGAATATGGTAATGTCAAATGCGGACGACTCATTCAAATACATAATCATATGACACAATGAAAGATTACTACTTACATAAAAAGGACCTTACCATTGAAACCAGATACATACGTTTGTTTAATTACTTAAAAATTTTCAAGGAAGGAGTCCATAAATATTAAAAAAGTAAATGAACTTACTGAAGAAGTGAGAGCTCTTAAAAAGGGCAAACAGTCTCGAGAGAAATGCAGTCAAACTGAATTCGAATTAAAAAATTATAGAAGCAAGTGGAAATAATGTTTCTGCTCTATCTTCTGAAGCAGCTGAAAACAAATCTGAATCTTGGTATTGACGTTTGTGTATGTCTTCGAATTGGTAGTATTGAAACACAAATAAAGAGTATTTTTAAAGATACCGAGCGTAATTCCAGTCGGAGATCAAAGTTAAATTTATGACTGCGCCAAATTAATAGAATTATTAAAAGTTGCAAAGGATCCGTTTGCAAATTCTTTGTTTTCGCAACGTTTGAAATTTTTCTACATAAGATGATACAGTTTTGCATGCTATGTCTTTTTTGGTAGTTCACTTCAACAGGTACTCTTGAGAAAACTAGCTGTCATGATCAATTGAAAAATCAGTGATACGTACTGAAAAGTGTATTCAGTAATGATAAAAATCACGCAAGCAGTGATCTATCAAGCCACGCAGGAATACATACTCGAAAGTGCGCTCTGAAAGAGCGCACGGCGCCATGCTCTTTCAAGAATATTTCTGAAGCAAAAATAACTTCCACCTTAAATGTTCAGGAAGAGTAGACTATGCAACGAAGGATATGATGAGGCGTGCACTTCAAACAATGTGAAAAGGTGAAAATTCTTCGTATTTGAGTAATATATTTTTTAATCAGGATTAATTTTAAAATAAATGTTCAGTACTTTTTTGCCCTCACCTGGCGCTTTCAACAGGAATCAACACTTATCGATATTTTTCAAAATTATCATTCACATAAAAGCAATCACTGTGTGAATTTCAAATCGTTGAGAATTATTGAGTGAATTCCTCTCCAAATATATCCTCTAAAATTGTAATAGTTATGTTTTTCCGATTGTCAATTTCATTCGAACTTTCTGAACTATTTACAGTTTATCGGAAATAACACACAGTTAGATAATGCCTAAACTCTCAACATAAGTATTCTCATTATATAGGAAAGCCATTCAGTTTTTTCGAATGAAACCAAATTCAGAATGAAGAGAAATCTAACAGCGCTTATAGGCCTCTAGAGTAAACTGAATTTCAACGAAAATATTAGCTCGCAACGAATTTGTATATTTTGAAGCACGCAGCTCATTTTCTCATGTTTTAAAAGGTGTTACATTCCCTGGCATAGTGCGGTATCATTTGCAGAACTTACAAACTCAACATGATTATTCAGAGTAATAACAGTTCGAGATCTACTTACCTATCACAAAGCATCAAGCAAAAAATTATTTAATTGTAGTCAAATGGATGAATACCTATTACAATTATCTGATAAATGATATCCACAATTAATTATGAAAGTTCCGATAATACATGAGTTCATATTTAACCCTGAAATGTGGAAAAGTTCTATTGGAATAATCTATCAAAAAATCCTGAATATTTGGTGATATACTGGTATTATATTAAGTTGATGATAAAACACTTTATCAAAAATATAATTCAATTGATATATAATATGAGTTAAATTATTACTCGTATGTTGTCGTCAATATTGTATAATATTTCATTGAATAGAAAATTTTTTTCTTGATATATAAGGGGATTAGCATAAGGATTAAAGGATGCATAGCTTTGATGATAAGTTCATATGCTTAGTAGCTTCATTTGAATTTAAGTGATTATAATTATTCGATTCTTGAGAGAAACCTCTATTATTGAAAAGTTAAACACTATGAAAACCAAAGTTCCAATTCAGATTATAAAGATAAAAGAAGTAACTTCTAAATTTGGTCTGAATTGAAATTATTATGTTGCTATTATTTGACTGCATTTTTTTGTTAAATTTCACTTACGAGTTTGCCCATTTCAGTTGTTTTTAGATTTGGTAAAATGTTTTGGAACATCTTCCAACTTTGTCTATTTCTTTGAAATACATGGAAATATTCAAAATACGAATTTATGAATAATTTTTTTCTGTACACAAAAATTGGAAAAACTGTCTTACCATAGTTTTATCTTGAAAAAAATCTTCAAAACAAAAAAAATCTCAGTTGATATCTTTAATGTTTCCTCAATGCACATAAGAGATAAGTCCTTATGCACAACTACATTTTAGTACTAATTATTTCAGACTAGTTAACCCGGCCAACGTTGTTTTGCCATATAAATTGATAATTAATTATATTTATTAAGTAATTTAATGCTGTATTGGTTAAAAAGCTTCGAAAATTAGCCATTATTTGTCGTAAAAAGTAAATGACAAAAAATTGTTATTGTGGGATATCCATAAGAGATAGACAAATACCATAGCGGAGTTTTCTGTAGACCTTTTCAATGTGCACAATACTAAGTACATTATTTTGATAAATATTGTGGCGTTGGTTCAGCCAGCGTTTGCATTATAAGCGGAAAAAATTTAATTATTTACATCACATTAGAAACCTCAAAAATAACAGTGTTTCTCCACTATTTGATGGATGTTTTTATACGAGTATATATAAACCTTCCTCTTCAATCACTTATCTACTAAAAAAACCGCATCAAAATCCGTTGCGTAGTTTTAAAGATTTAAGCATACATAGGGATATAGGGACAGAGAAAGAGACTTTGTTTTGTACTATGTAAAGTGATTATTTCGTTTGTATCAAATGAGAATACTTTTTTTGCAACTAACATTGTTTTGTCAGAGTGGATGTAAAATATTGAGTAATTCTTTCACAGATAACACTAATGTCTTAAGTCTATTTATTATTCCACATACGATCTACTATAGGTGCGGATGAAACGTGCTGAAATGGCATTCTATTGCAGTGAGAGATCGTTTCGAGACATGGGGTGACACCTGTTTGTCTAACAGCTTCTATTGCTGTGAAGAAACATCTGGACACAAGCTAATAGTGCTTGGATGACATGTCTGGCTCAAGTATCGACATATCGTATTTCGAGCATGAGAAACGCACCATTTGAAATGATACCGATCGTAGCGCCACCGTGTGAAAGTGAAGAGGCCATAAATTAAATTAAGGGATAAACGACATTCTTCTCTTAATTGACCACCTCTTATGAAACGGAATTTTGAACTGCAACATTCCGAAGGTGACATGGTGCTACATTTCGTCAAGATTAGTGAAAAAGTGCAAAGATGTTAATAGGTTTTGTTTTCAACATTTCTCGGATTGTCTGAAAACTGAACAATTTACATCAAAAACCAGTACTGAAAAGGAAAATTTGAAAAATACTTCAAAGAATATTGAAATAATTGAGAGAACATAAAAGTTAGGAAAATTCAAATTGAAGAAAAGAGGAGGTTCTGAACTTCGATCAATTATTTCGATATAATACGTTGACAAAACTGTATGTGTTCAGTTTTGTCTGAAGGGCAATGGAATTAGTACCTTGGATGTTAAATATGGGGACAACACTATATCATCATCCCAGTCAACGAAGTTTCTTGGAATATATGTAGACAGAAATTTGAGATGGATAACACACATTGAGGTCTTATGTAAAAAATTGAGTAACTCATTTTTTGCAATCTCTAGAATCAAGAACATCGTGCCTAGAAACTGTGTTATGAATGTGTATTTCAGTCTTGTATATAGTCATCTAAATTATAATATTCTGCTGTGGGGTTGCTCTACATAAATAAATAGGGTGTTTATTACACAGAAGCGAATACTTCGATTAAATTCAATATTCATCAGCGAACATCTTGTAAACCTATCTTCATTAATAATTACATACTCACCTTACCGTGTTTATATATTTATAGATGTTTGTTATATGTTAAAGAAAATGAAGATAGGTTTATTAAATTGAATAGTAATCATGAGTATTCAACAGGAAACAGGGATGTGCTACTTATTCCTATGCATAAAACAGCTGAATTTGAGCACTCTCTCTATTGTCAGAGCATTAAAATTTTCAACCATTTACCATCGAATTTGAAAGTACTGAAAGCTCATTTGTTTAAGAGGAGAGTTAAATCTCTGCTCTTAACAAAGGCATACTATAGTGTGTCAGAGTACTTCGATGATTCGGATGTAGGCAATAATGTTTGAATCAATTTTTTGTATCATATATTTGTATATTTTTTAACACTAATGTTCTTCACCATGTGAAATTGTCTCAAATGTTTAATATCTCTGAGGAAATTTTTATTTTCTTTTCTTTTCAATCAAAATTGTATATTATTGTAAATATGAATTTAACCAAGATTTTATTTGAACCAATATTTTTGCTCGAGGGCTGAATGGAAGATCAGACTCCAAACTGAATTCGGTCCTTTTGAGAGCATTTCTCTTAGTTGTAATTATTTATCAATTGAAATGAATGTAATTTTACTATGTAAGGCATGTTTCTCAATAAAATTATATTATTATTATATTATTATAATATCGTTTGTTTTTATTTTTAATGTTGTTTATTGCTACATGTGTGATATGTATAATATATTCATTTTTTTAGGGCCAGTTGCGAAATATAAATGTATATGAGGATTTAACGGTTTTAAAAATGAAATTCATATCTCATTCTCCTTCACCTTCTTGTAGTAGGTCCGAAATGCTAATAGATATAATTTAATCTCCTTGGAGGCGGTGGTTCTTCAAAAAGCAAATTAAGAGGAATTTTATGATAAATTGAGAAAAAATATGAATAACATTCATTTATATTACGTTAGGATACTACTTTTATCGAAAGTTGTGTTTTTATCTACTTTTTACCCATCTTTCAGGTTTTTTTCTACAAAATCTCCAGTAGATATTTAAATAAGGTTGATTGAATAGGTTGAAACCGTAACAAGTGTTCAGCTTTATTTTTGATAATGAGATAATACCCCGGAGCATTGGTCAACCAGCTAATATAACTTTGTCATTTTACTAAGCCAAATGTTTTTCGTTCGGTATAAATTATCTGAATAGTCTCGTAATGTCAGTGGAATAATATAAATAACACCTTGAATATACTTCAAATTTAACGGAAATTTTCAAAAGGTTCATTTAGAATGATAAAATGATAAAATATATTTTGAAGAAGAATTTTTTTTTCATTTAGCTAATTGTAATTGATTCGGTTCATTTAGGTTGATATAGAATAAATATATATTTTTAAAAAGAAATTTTTTCTCATTTAGCTATTTGTAATTGATTCACCTTCACAGAGAGGTGTAAATATTTATTACTCTTATTCAATAATTACCTGAATCATTCATACCTATATATTCACAGATGAAGACGATCTTCAATGTTCAATCAATACGGTCTAGTTGCAGTTGTCATCTTTATTCTTCACCACGATGTCGACGCTGTTGTGTTTTTTCTCAAGGTTTCAACAAAATATTGGAAAAATTTGGGGATTCAAATTTTATTTTTGGGTGCACGTTGAGTATATTGAATGTTTTACTTATAAACTTATATTGATTGTATGTGAATATAATGTTATGTTTCATATATGAGCACAAATAAAAAAATATTGTCAAACTCATATTGTGTGTTCGAAAAACCTGTGCTAAAGCTTAACATTAATCTTGATAATTGAACATGCTAAATATCAGTAGATCATCTGAAAATTTTTTTATTTCATAACATTACCATATTTTTCTTAAAAGAATTCGCATAATTTGGAAGAAATTTTGAGAAAGAAGGATTTGGAAAAATTTCGAGAGACTACCTTAGAAATGTAGGTACAGAAAATTAGCAATTATAGCGACTGCCGATGGAAGTGAAAACTAAGAACTCGTACTATTAAAATTTGAAATTTTACAGTATTTAAATTGAAATTATCGACATCAATTTGACACTTATTCAACATCTATTGACATTCCGAACAACAATAATGTGCATGTTCATATGGTTTTTTATTATTCAAATATATTACGGACTACAAGATTATGATGATTAAATTGGAATGACAATAAATTTATAAATACAATCATATTATTTATGGATAGTATTTGTATTTACATAAATTCCAATAAACTTCATTTTGAACATTATTTCCATTGCTTGCTTTATTGTCATCATTAATTTCAACAATACTCAGACTTTTTGTACTTTCAATTATTTCATTTTGTTCTGAAATGACACAATAGGCTTATGGTAACTGAAGTAAGAAATTAAATTGTTTGAAAGTTATCTAAGTAAAATACGGTACAATATTTTGTTCCGAAATTTCTCAATTTTGAGCAAATACAACAACTCTTGAGAATTAGTATCGGAGTTGTTGAATGACGTCAATGACGAACCAGATTTGCTCGAAAGATGGTTATATGGTTATATTAATCACGAAATGTGATTATATGGTTATGACGTCGAAATCAAGTTCAATCATCCCAATGGAAGCGGTCAGAAGAGCCAAGATCTAAAGGGGCACTCCAAGTTCGATCAAATATGAAGGTTTTGTTAAATATTTTCTTCAATTACTACGGCGTGGTACACAATGAGTTCTTGCCAACAGGTCTTATGTTTGATAAGGAACAATACAAGGAAGTAATGCAACGTTTGTGTGAAGCAATACGGCTCAAACGATAGGAACTGTGGAAAAACAGGTCAAGGATTCTGCATAACGATAATGCAGAAGCTCACACATCAATGCTTGTTTGTGATTTTTTGGCCAGATACAACACCGTAATCATGTTTCAATCACCGTGTTTACTAGATTTGGCTCCTTGCGATTTTTTCCTATTCCCAAAACTGAAAAGGCCACGAAAGAGAAGTGCCACAATTGATGGGATAAAGTCGGAATCGAGGAAGGTGATGGCCATGCCGAAAAGCGCTTTTCAGAAGTGCTTCGAGGGTTGGAAAAAACCTGGCATTATGTCTAAGGGGATTACTTTGAAGGTGACAAAATGGATATTGATGAATAAATAAATTTTTTTCGAAATAATTCAAACTGAACCTTTTCTTTTGAATGAACCTCGTATATATTTAATATATTTATATATATATATATATATATATATATATATATATATATAT
The DNA here is from genome assembly GCA_030704895.1 of Henosepilachna vigintioctopunctata. Lineage (NCBI taxonomy): Eukaryota > Metazoa > Arthropoda > Insecta > Coleoptera > Coccinellidae > Henosepilachna > Henosepilachna vigintioctopunctata. The sequence continues at coordinate 8,238,760 of JARQZJ010000093.1, read as the reverse complement.
ATATATATATATATATATATATATATATATATATATATATATATATCAAAGTATACTATAATATTCTTTCTATAATTTTTGACAAATTATTCCAATGATTATAGCAGACCTGGCTATAAGAAACATCAACAATGCGATGTCTCCATTGTCCTTCTAGAGATCAGTGTAAGAGAATATTGGATTCTCCATTATCCTTATAGATATAAATGTTGAAGAATCTTGAAATCGATGCCTACATTTATTGAAAGCGTGAGACAGTTACTGTTTCGTACTACAAGGTACTCATCAGTCACGCTACGTTCAACGAATGAAAGGCAAAGATTTCAATCCTCACATATCCTCTAGTCGATTGTTAAACAGAAATATAAAGTAAGTCGTATGCCTATATAATGCATAGATTAATCTACATCTCAAATCTTATAATCAATGAAAAGCACATGAATACATTTACGTTGAAAGTTTCACACGTCCTTATCAATTAAGATACCACATTTTACAAGTCTAGTTTTTTGGAACAATTTCATCGAATTTGATGAAATAATGCGCCATCTAGGTTGCGGTTGCAGAATCTCTCGTTGTAATTTCTCAAAACATGTCCGAAATTCACTACAAGAAGAAGAATTCTGTAGTTCTTGTGCTATATTAACGCACTTGTAGATAATACTACTCATAGATATTCGCTATCAAAGTACTCTCTAACTTTCTTTCGATAATTTTTGACAAATTATTCTGAAGAATATTATAGATATATATATATATATATATATATATATATATATATATATATATATATATATATATATATATATATATATATTATATTTATTGCAATAACAATATTATTTTTCAGCAGTGAATTTTGGGAATTCTCAGCTATAAGGCTAAGAATCTCTGATGCAATTAAGCCAAATCTGTTATATATCTAAATCTTTTATAAAATGAAGTGTACATATTTCGAAATTATAATAGCTTCAACCAACCTTAGGTAAGATTGGCTAATCAGTTTAAAAAGAGGTACAATCGCAAATTCGGCTAATTCTAATCGCACTCCAATTATCGACTTCATTTCACAAATGTGTGGCGAATTGTATAATGACCGATATAAACCTGTACACATATATTCCGTTCGCTTACTCCTCATACATATATAGAATGATTAATAACGAAACTCGTATTCTGTGCTGAGAGACCTTACAGCTAATTTCTCATTCATTACTTCATTATATCACAGACATTCCGTAATCAAATCATGACCCCAGGACTCAATATCTACAGTCTGGTGAACACGGCTGCCAAGGATAATAATACGTTGTAAATTGCAAAACGTGAACATGAAATTGTTTCAATTGGTCACTCTTTTTCATGATGAAGACCTGCCCTTAGGATAGTTATAGATGATACAAATTATTGCCTGTAAACTTCGATTTTATGGTTTTTTAATATGGAAATGAGTGGCGATATCGAATCGATTATCATCGGTTATAATTGATGAGAAATCTTCGAATAGTTCCGGGAAGTATGAAATATTGAACGTCTAGCTTGAAATTGATTCGGTATTGAAATGCTGCGAATAAAATTGCATATTTCAATTCGAACAATTCGTTTCATATATTTCATGCTGTCATATTGACTATTAATTTCAATTAAGTTTGTTAAATTAATAATTGTCACTGATAAAAATCTCAAAATTCTCTCACCAAAAAATATCAATCAATAAGTACGATGTGTTCAGAAAATATATATTCATAAATGTTTTGGGAATCGCACAAATAAAGATGCAAAGAATCTTCATAAAAATATACCCGAGAACTGAAACTTAAATATGAGTTTCTGATTTATACAACATATTTCTTTCAAAGTTTTCAAGTCTTCCACAGACCAATTCCAGGTTGTTCAATTGCTCGTGTATCACATGTAGTAAAATAATTACTGTTAATTAGTTATCTATAATTCCATAATTACTATAAAAAATATGAAGAATAGAATATATTACTGTTCATTAGTTATTAATAAATCCATAATTATTGTCGAAAGATATGAAGAACATATAACTCAATTGTCTTCAACTCTAAAGGATTCACTATCCTTTAAACTTATACATGATAAATGCTACAATTTAGGTTTCAGATGCGTTTTTTACGCATTTTAAAAGATTTTTTTTACGCATTAATTACGTAGGTACCTTGAAGAAAGAACAATGGTAGTGAGAATAGTTAAGAGTTATTCCCAGAGATATGATATTTCTCCTGGGGTGCCGTGAGGCTCTGTACTCGGACTTTCTATTCATATTATTTATAAACGATCTGTCTGCGAAGTTGTCCCTATTTTTGGTGACACTATTTAACGATGATTGGTGGTTATTTTTGGCAGGACTCCTCAAGAACTTCTAGAGGTATATGAATGGATTGTGAGGGAGTTTGTGGATCAGTGCCGAATGAACAATCTGATGGTGAACGTTGACAACACTGTATGTGTTCATTTTCGTCTGAAGGGCAATGGAATCAGTACCTTGAATGTTAAATATGGAGACAACACTATATCGTCATCCCAATTAACTAAGTTTCTTGGATGTATGTAGACAGAAATTTAAGAAGAACAACACACATTGTGTTTTAGGTTAAAAATTGAGTAACTCATTTTTTGCAATCTCTAAAATTAAGAACATCGTAACTAGAAACTGTGTTATGAATGTGTATTACAGTTTTGTATATAGTCACCTGAAATATAATATTCTGCTGTGGGGCTGCTCTACAGAAATCAATAGGGTGTTTATCACAAAGAAGCCAATACTTCGATTAATATTCAAAATTCATCAACGAACATCTTGTGAAATTGTCTTCATTAAATATTACATACTCACCATACTTTTTTATATATAGAGAAAAGGAAGATAGGTTAATTAAATTGAATAGTAATCATGAGTATTCAACAAGGGACATTGATGTGCTGCTTATTCCTAAGCATTAAACACCTAAATTTTTTGGATCATATGTTTATTTTTTACCACGATTGTCCCTCAACATATAAAATTGTCTCAAATGTTCAATATTTCTGAGGTAATTTTTTGTTTTCTTTTCTTTTCAAATATAGTTGTAAATTGCAAAACGTGAACATGAAATTGTTTCAATTGGTCACTCTTTTTCATGATGAAGACCCTGCCCTTAATTAAAAATTAATGAAATATTATTGTGAATATAAACTGAACCAATATTTTTGTTCGGGATATGAATAGAAGATCATACTCAAAACTGAATTCAGTCTTTTTGTGAACATTCTTCTTAGTTGTAAGTATTGTATCAATTGAATTAATGTAATTTTTCAATGTAAAAGATGTTTCTCAATAAATTTTCTAAGTTTGTGTTCACAACTCCTGAAGAAGTAAGATTCAAATTCTGAAAAAATTCGTAATCGAGTTAAACTGACTTTATGATAAGGAGGGGATTATCAAAAATAGGAAAAGATAGTTTTTCACAGGTTTGCATATTCTCAGAAGTTGAATTTGTGAGGTTCAATATTGAATTTTTCAATAATTTTGATCTCAATTGGCTCCTAAAAAAATGTATCGCAATAATTTCTGGTTTCAACATATTTCTTAAGCTGAACGCAGTAAATATAAATAGAACAAATGAGTTTTGAGATATTGAAATCTACACAAAAACATAGAGTGACATCTGACAGTGTATAGGTACTTTATCAGTCATTGTATTTTCTTATAAAGAGTCATAAATATCTTCCCTTCAGTTTCAAGAGTTTCCACTTGATTTCATATTTTTATAGAAATAAACAATTTCATTTCATTTTCGCCAAATACTCATAATATTTTGCATCATCTCAAAATGGGCATGACAGTGTAGATCTGGGTATATATTCGGAAATTAATAGATTGGAAGAGAACATATCTTCAAAATACCATCTGGTAACCGATAGAAGATCATTAGCTATTTAAAGCGAGAAAGTAATAACTCTCGAAAATACAACAAGCACAAACGAATATAAAATGTGGATGCCAGTAGTGTTAATGTGAAAAATAAAATATTGCGGATCATTAAAATAATGTCTACTGATTGAGTTGTAATGTTCAGTAGCATATCAGAAATATAAACTATACAAGCCAAATTGAACAAGGTAGCAATATCCACAGCAATTAATTGTGAATGTTCTTGATCATACATCTTCTTTCTTTGTCACAGAACTGTGAAATTAATTCTGCAATTCATAAGAGCCAAAAAGAAAATAAAATTCAACAATACTCTTAGACCGGAGTATTGCTTATGTTTTTGTGGTGTTTTAACGCTCTAGTGCCGATCGAATAGTTTATTTATTCATGGATCGTGACGAAATCAATGAAGTCGTAAGAATGAAGCATTTCTATCAACTTCTCTTTCAACGCTATCCTTGGCAGCTGTGGCTACTAGACCGTATACTAGGTGCAATCTAAGTGGGTTGAGCAAATAACGATCCAGACTAATTGAATGGTGGCGATTTGTGGGCAATTTTAAGTGTCATTTATCATATTCTTATTAATTTGAGTTACACGTAAACCGGATGGAATTCATTCGAAATTTAATCAAAATATAGAAGATGCTACCATTCATAATTGAAAATATTGTTTGAGTTTCAGTCAATATAATCATAATGGGGATATTAAGCGTAGGTATTTATATATTTCTCTTCTTTATATATTATCCATTTTTTTTTGATAAAGATAAATTTCTTCAGGGATATATGACTGTCTCATTTTAAGAAGCTATGCTCAAAAATGCATTTTTTTTTATCAAACCTAGTCATGAAATGATCTGAAGCCCTTAATGATATTTAGATTTAAGTTAAGTTTGCTTAAATACTTTCTAGTTCTTTGTTTTCAACAAAAATTAAAAATTTTATTTGTACTTCTTTCATAAATCTTCAATAGACTAAACTAATTTCTACACACTGCTTGATATCAGTAAGAATGTGAGAGAGGGGACGAGGTCCCCTCTCAAAGAAATAAGAAACACTGTATTAAGTCACAGTAAAAATAAGTTTGTAAAACATTAATTCATAACTATTAATTCATAATTTCATAATCTGACAATATTAAGAAAAATATAAATTGAATATGTCAATAATCATATATAAAACAACTAGTTATTGAATATAATAACATAATCTTTCAATGAAGCAAATTTTTGAGCTCTGACTGATACAAAATTTATTTCCACTGTATTTGAAAAAGTTACAAGAAAATATGAAGATAGTTGATATCTGACGGCTTGCGGTTGACGAAGTGAAGATTAATGCAAATTTTGGTCATCGAATGATACTTAATATTTTCAAGAAACTGGGAAAAGCGTATTGAAGTTATGATGAGGGAATCATTTAGAATCAGTGGAAAAATTATCCTGTAATTATGAAGAAGCATATTGAACTTATTTTCTAGAAGAACATGTTCGACTTATGCATGAAAAATAATTAGTATTTTTCAGAAAGGACGGTTGAAAATTTTAATATTTGAGCATCCCATATTTTGAATTCATTTGGAGGACAGAAGGTTGTATTCGAATTAATCTTACGAAAGCAGCGATCATTTTGGAATTGTCGATTGAGATTTTTGAAGTCTTCAATTTGGTTTAGTTAGATCAACATCATTAAAACGTTTGTGCATGGAATAATTCTACATTGATAAACCTCCACTATCCATGTTTTTTTCAAATATGAATTTAATTATTATAACAAAAACGGAAACTATTCTCATAGTCAAATTCGAGAATAGTAAATTGAATTAATTTGCTTTTTTTCCAACAAAGAAAACGAGAATTATGAAAAAATTCCGATGATATAACAAGATATTATCGAGTTATACTGGAACGAAGTATTCAATTGAAATTTGTTCTCATAGGATAAGCAATCTAAAGTTCATTTCGACAACTAAATACTATTATGAAGTACGGTCGAACGTTGCGTAATTGTGTAACATCTACGACTACCGTTTTTATCACTTTCAGTAATGTCAACGACATAATTCGCTAGCAGGTTGCAGTCCAAGAAACTGATCTAGCAACCTTTCCAGTACAACAGATCAAGTAAGCTACACGATATAACGATGTCAGCCCTACCTACCCAACGAAAAAAAATTATTGAAAACGGACAACATTACTATACCTGATCTAGGTTAAGTTGTTTTTCAATTTATGCAACTTGACATAATACCTTACGAATTGCATAAATCATTCAGATTTAGAATAAATTGAAATAATTGAACCGGTTGAATTTGTGGTAGGAATCAGTGTCAGACAAGAAGATTTAAGGATATTGGAATAAATCATATGAATATATTTCATAAATATTCAATAATCAAAAGGTGATTATATAGCTGAGATAAGTTCAAAGCACTTGACATAAATCACTTCACAAACAGTTTTATTGTTGTAAATTGTACAGTAAAAATTATAGAATAGTAGATTCCATAATATTTTAACAACATCTTTTTCATAATAGCTTATTTTGAAAACCTTTTTTTTAAGATCTAGTGGTAATCAAAATTATTAATATGTGACTTATTTATGATTTCTTAAAGTTAGTACGTTATTGAGATGACAAGTGTTTCAATATCATTTGAACAGATAGATGAAGACGAAAAACGAAAGTATGGAAAGTTTTTTTCAATGTTTATTAATACAAAGTTGTGAAGTATTAGGGCATGCTCTGCCCAGATGTAACGAAAAGCCTGTTCGTTCTTTCTGGGACCACAGAACCATGAAACCAATATTCGAATTACTTTCGAACCTAAATTCTTATTATTCAAGTTTGAAACGTAAACTTGAACCCCTTCTTGAACCTCTTCTCGATTTTAATCGATGAAAAAGATGCTACCTCTGAAGTTTGAGGTTCAGGAGTTCACATGTTTATTTGTCCTGTATGTAATATATTACTTTTAGGCCTGACTGATCGATCGTTCAGACCAAGATTCAAAAAAACAGTAGCAATCTGTTCGAACCAAAATAATTGATTTGACATTCTTGAACCAATGGCACGAAAATATTCACCAATTTCCATAAATAAATAATCTGCAAGAACTTTAATATTCAATTGAAATTTTCCATTAATTTACTGAAAATTTATTATTTTTAATGAAGTGATTGAAATATATTTATAGGAATTTTTTGTTCATAATAAATTATCATTCAGTAAGAACAAAATCTTTCAATTATCTGTCTAAACAGTCTGATAAACAGTCTGTGAAGAAAATAATGAAAACTAATGTTCAGATATATCATAATAGAATTTGTAATTTAACATATAAATTTATAATTTTGAAAATTACAAATGTAGTTGATGATTAAAGTCATAATTCATTCTCTGTGATGAGTGACATGATGTTGATTATTTCTTTCAATATTTTGTTGTCATTTTTTATAGAATACATTCACTATATTAACGAATATATACGCCTGACGCGTTGAAAATGAAAATTCGGATCATTTTATGCACCAAGGTCCAATTACTTCAAAAGGAAAGGTGCGCTTGACAAAACACATCGAAATTAGATTGCATGCCACTGATGATTCGCATACTAGGATGAAACAGCGCTTTATAGTTTATATATATATATATATATATATATATATATATATATATATATATATATATATATATATATATATATATATATATATATATATAAACTATAATAGGAGGGGCATCGCCGTATGATTTGAATCGAAAATTGATGAGTTTTCGGCAAATAATAGGGCCACTATAAGTGATACGAAACCAATTGGTTAACCTAGTCTCTATTTCGAATATGAGTATATTATTCATCAGAACTCAGAAAATACAGTTTATAAATAAAATTTCATAAAAAAATATACCACATCTTACGGCTAACTAGGCTGAATATTTGACCAAACTGTGAGAATTTATTCTAATAACATTATAATAAAGTAATTATAAATAACTCTTGTATTATGTTCGATATTATTTCATGAGTATCAATATTAGTGGTTTATAGTGTGTTATTTTGAGTAGTGATATTCAATAAATTCTTGAATCATTATTGATTCATTTCAGTTGTTCTATTTCTATTTTGCGATCGATACTAGTTTCCAAAGAAAAAAAGATATATTCATTTCAAATGATTATTTTATGACCCAGGTGATCTTTACAAAGGAAATCTATTGAAATTGTATAAGCATTTCTGAATTTATATTCACTTACAAGTTGACTATAAACTTAAATTCAAACACTTGAACTTATGATTCACACTTTATTGTGTAAATAATAATAAATAAATAAATAATAAATAAATGAATAATAAATAAATAAATAATAAATAAATAAATAATAAATAAATAAATAAATAAATAAATAAATAAATAAATAAATAAATAAATAAATAAATAAATAAATAAATAAATAAATAAATAAATAAATAAATAAATAAATAAATAAATAAATAAATAAATAAATAAATAAATAAATAAATAAATAAATAAATAAATAAATAAATAAATAAATAAATAAATAAATAAATAAATAAATAAATAAATAAATAAATAAATAAATAAATAAATAAATAAATAAATAAATAAATAAATAAATAAATAAATAAATAAATAAATAAATAAATAAATAAATAAATAAATAAATAAATAAATAAATAAATAAATAAATAAATAAATAAATAAATAAATAAATAAATGAATAAATAAATAAATAAATAAATAAATAAATAATAAATAAATAAATAAATAATAAATAAATAAATAAATAATAAATGAATAAATAATAAATAAATAAATAATAAATAAATAATTGAATGAAGTGTAAATCATAAGTTCAAGTGTTTGAATTTAAGTTTATATTCAATTATAATGGATTTACATCAACTAAACGCCAACACTATTGAATATTTACAAGTTGACAATTGATTCTAGATGTCGAAATCTCCTCATATTGTTATTATATTACGTAACTTAACAGAGAAGTATTTATAAATGGTGATTCAGCATGAAAACATACATTTTGTAACATCAGAAAGCTATTAAAATGTTTTGAATTTTTAAAAACCCAAACGGTGTCCGATTCTGCAAGAAAGATATCACAACATGCACCTGCTGTGAATATCTACACATCTATACATTTTTTGAATACTTCGACAAGAGGAGGAATTCCAACTGTGTGTGTGAATTCAATTCAATTCAAATCAATTCAAATTGATTCAGCAAGTTTAATTAAATTAATTTTTTCTGTATTTTTTATTCCCGATTCAAAAATAATTAAATGAATTTCAATAAAAAAAAGTACGATGAAATTCAAGAACTAAATTTGAAACTTTTATTCCGTTCATGTATTACAAAAATGCTAACCTCATAAAATGCCTAATTGATATAATAATTGAGTTATGTATGATAATCATGGGAAAATGCCGTCTTTCTGAGAAAAAACTGATTACATTCTTGGTCAATTTGTTATTTCCTCTTAACATCTGAACTGCCGGTGTGTTATGTTATGTAATGAATAACGACAGCAGAAAATTTTCATGAGGAAGATAGAAAAGCGAATGATTTCCATTGAATTATATCATCTTTCTGTTCAGTACACCTCGAAGGATATTTATAATCCAATGAATAATGCACTGAAACTCACCGTGATAGACATATATATGAGAGAAATGAATTCAGTTGTGTGTTTTTCAGTATATAATTAATAATAGTAACGATAAGTTCTTTATTTTCAACAGGTATAATACCCAATTACAGAAAATAATAACATAATGGTGAATAATAACTGAATAATTAAAATGAAAGAGATATAACAAAGAGCTCAATCTAATCTAAAAAAACTAAAATAGTAACTAATAACTACATTTAATGAAATATTACAAAGAGCTCAATCTAAAACTATTTATTTTAGTCAATTTCCTTTGTTAACATAACTCCTAATAATAAATTCTATCTACTCGAAGTGATTGTGTCAATTATTGGCAACTATATTGAATGTAAACTCCATAAACCAAATAGGGGATTGTATTAGCGAGTTGATCCTTGGAGTCTCTCGGTGGAACAATTCTGTACTACGAGAATTTTGCCTAGGAACACGAAATTTCGAAGAGGACAAGGGGGAGGACAATCAATACTGTTGTGGAGTAATTTGTACAAAAATTTGAGTGATAAAGTTTCACTCCTGCTCTGCAATGAGATTAAACTAAATCGACTCAATACTTTGTTTTGATTGACTCCTCTCTGTGGATAAGCTTTATCATCCCTCCAAACTAAGAATTTCAAGAACCTTCTCTGAATGATTTCAAGATGGCGTTGATGGCAAGTGTAGATAGGATGCCAGATCATGCTGCTATATCCAACTTGCTACGAATTAGAGTATCAAATAGTCCTAAGGATGTTTAGGAATTATTGAAATATTTGTTATTGCGTAAAACGAATCCATATATTTTCGAGGCAGATGAAATTGTTTGGGTGATGGTTGGAATGAAGGAAAGCTTCTGGTCGAAGACTACACCAAAATCTCTCACCTTATCAAAAGGAGAAAGAACCTGACCACCGGCGCTATAATCATACTAAATTTGGTCTTTTCTCCTTGTGAAAGAGACAACATGACACATTCAAACTCATATAATTGTCCTCACGCCAACTAGCAACAGGGTCCAGCGGGAGCTGAAGTTGAACACAGTTATCCTGTGATCTAATTTCATGATATAGTTTCAAATCGTCCGCGAACACCAAATATGAAGAGTGAATATCATCCATCAGATCTTTTACGAACAGTATATATAACAGTGGTCCAAGATTGGACCCTTGAGGTATTCCAGGGGCAGGTATGGACGCAGACGACTGTGTACCCTCCAGCTGTACGAATTGACGTCTGTCCACCAGGAAAGAATGAAAAAGTTTGGTGAGGCTATCAGAGAATCCTAATTTGTGGCGTAATTTCTGTACAAGGAGCGCATGAGCAACTTTATCAGAATGAGAGGTTCATCATTCTTGATAATGGCGTAAAAGGCGAAACTAGTCGAATAAAGAATTGTTCAGTCAGTGATTTTTAGACAAGTTTTTATTATTACCTCTCATTCAAATATGAACTATCACAGAGTAGATTCATCGTCCATTGAATTAACTTTATCAGAAGCTTTATGAAAATCTGTGTAAATCAAGTCAACTTAACCGTTGCACAAATGATATTGCAGTAAAAAGTGATACTATGTTAGTTTTATTACCAACAACTTGATTCACTATATTTCTCAAGAGAATGTTGTTTCTGAACAGATTTAAGGAAAAAGCTGATATTTTTTGGTGGAAACATAAAATATTATTATTACTAATTTTCGCAACCACTTCATTCTTTACTCTCACAGGAGATCAGTAGTCATGTAGGAATATCATTTTTTTGAGTTAAATTTTTCCTAATGTCCAATATTTTGAAAATGTATCTCAAAAATTGTTTTTTTTTTCAATTTTGAAGACAAAATTTAACCATTCTGCGTTGAAATTGTAGTTAGGAAAAACTTTGAAATTTGATTGTTTGTATGCAATTATATAAGTTGTATGTATTCGATGTGTTTCGGAACCCACTAAATATTCACGCCCGAAAGTATATATATATATATATATATATATATATATATATATATATATATATATATATATATATATATATATATATATATATATATATATATATATATATATATATATATATATATATATATACGGAAATTGAAATTATAGTATAACTTTCCATCGATAATTTTTCACTAATTATAAAAAGAATATTATAGCAGAGCTAGTAATGTAAAACATGTACAATGTCATGTCTATATTATACTTCAAGGGATAAAAGTAAGAGATATCGAAATAGGTGCCTACATTTATTGGAATAGTAATACAGTTACTGCTTCGTACAACAAGTTAATTCCCAGTCTCGTCCAACAAACGAAAGGCATCGACTTCGATTCTCAAAAATCTCCTTATGCAACAAAAGACAGAAATATATTTCAAAGTCGTATGCCTATATAATGCATAGATAACTATATATCTCCCATCTTAGGAATCAATAAAGTTAAAACATGAACAGTCAAACAATTTACACGTCTTTATCGATTCAGATATTACATTTTACAAGTTTAGTTTATGAACAATCAAAACTACTCAAAACATTAGGAAACAGACTACAAGAGAATGAATTCTATGGTCATCGTTCTCGTATCATTGCACTTGTAAATATTCAATTGAAAGTATACTATAACTTTCTTCCAATAGGTTTTCACGAATTATTCGAACACTAACTGCCACATAGCCGTCTCTGCTATAATTTTCTTTCGAATAATTCGTTGAAAATTATCGAAAGAGTATAGTAGTTTCAATATTGAATATTAAGTGGGACGTTATGGTTCATTTTTACTTTACATACCCCTACTTATATAAATTGATTTGTTGAATGATTGATATAATTCTGGGACACAAGATATCAAATGTGCGCTTATATTTCATACGGAAATTATTCGAAATACTTTTGTACATGTCGTCTATGTACTGAAATTCGACTAATTTAAATCTAGATTAACATACGGCTGTCGATGCTAACATATGAGTAACGATGACATGCGAATCTTCTTGTTCTGCAATAAATAACCAACAATTTCAACATTTCAATGAAACTACGCAATACCCTATTAAAAATTCGGATCCACTTATTACAAAATCCCAATATACCCGGAGAATTTGCAACGTATGACCGCAGCAAAAGTTTACGATACCGCATGATCTGATGGGAAAAGATACAAATCACATACAAAACGATTCGAAATGACTTGTCGCATTCGAAACAAACACAATATTCGGGACGAGGTTAACACCTGCTTGTGCAATGGTCGACGTCGAGAACCGACGAGGATATTGAATTTTTTGACCACGTAATCTCCATCGGACAACAATTAATTCTGATGAAAAATTACGCAGTCAGGAAGGACCAGCAGGTAGTTGGTAGGAAATGAGTCGTGGATGTTGGTTATGTTGAAACGGATTTGGCAACAGCCGATAAAACGATTCCTTTGACATAAAATTCGAAAGATTCAGGTTTCAGATGAAAAATCTATGATGCTTAGTATAAACGAATAAGCGTAGTCAGATTGTTTTGGATTTCAGCGGAATTTTGCATTCTTTTCGTGTAAAAGTTCCGTTAAATGTGACATTAATAAAAACAACAAATGTATTTATAATGTCAATTGATCTCACGCATAATATTTCCAGGAACATTGTCTTAAAGTGCCAGAGTTTAATTTAAATTCCGCCAAAGTATTTTGTTTCACTTTTATCATACAGATGTTCAAATATCTGAAGTTAATACAACAATTATGCCCTGAACCGTTGTGAAAAGATTATTTGTTGAAAACAAGCACAACCGAGAAAATCCAGTGTTCAGCAACTCTTTTTGTGCAAGGTCTCACCTTAGACTTTCTAAAATACTTATGCCCCCTGAAAAGGGTGAAAAAAAAACGAATGAGTTAAACTGCACCCTCAACAATCAAATTGTCCCCTACGCGGGGACACTTTTCCAACCTCTTCTAATTTATAAAGATTTTAGCTCTGGAAATTAACACAGATTTCTGAAATCAATTTGGACCTTTTCGAGCTCAATCAGCTTTTGTTAAAGGGATAATATATGGGGAAGTGAACCTTAAAAACACTTGTCCAATTTATATCTGTGAATTTTTCATTTTAATACAAAATTTGAAAAGAATGGAACATTTGTCAGTGTTTTAACAATATTCGAAAGAATTAATTCAAAACGGGTGTTTCGTATTCTGCTGAAGAGTATTTTTTGACAGTAGTTCACAGTATTTCGAAATATTAATTTGTGTATTATGTAATTCCACCAGTTAAGCTTCTGAAGATTTTGAAGATGAATTAGTACTTTGAAATGAAAGTTATGAGTCAATTTATCAAATCAATTTTGTTTATAGTGTTAGTTTTGATCTGCCCCGATAATTACTTTAACTGTTATATTTTGCATGAAATTTATGACAGTTCAAGTCAAAAATAAATAATTAAATGCAATACTGTTTGTTATTGTCAAGATTCCAGATTTCTTCTCTATTCTAGATCCTCAAAATCTTGATGTTATCGCACACCCGATTCATCACTAACAGCGCCAAGATTTACTGGAAATTTAGCAAAATGGCTATGTAGGAAATGCAGTTTGATACATGTTACAGACAAGCTTTTTGAAGCTTTTTAAGAGTTATTGAACAATTTTGACGTAATTCTGGGCTCGTGTGTTTCCAAGAAAGTCCTTGACAATACATTTGAATGCCAACCAAGCATATTTTTTCAAGTTCGGTCATAGTTTCAATGAAACGTTCATCTTTAATAAGTTGCCCAATATGTGGCCCATCAAGGACACCAGTCTTTATCTTCTCATATGACATGCTAGGAAATTTCGAAATGATATACTTAAAACAGCCCCCTTCAGTTGACTGCTTGTAAAGCTTTTACAAATTGCTCCATGAGACCTAGTTTTATATGCAAAGGCGGAAATATAATGTTGACAAGTGGCTGATTTAGAAAATTTGGATCACCAGGTTTCAGTTCAGATCTTGGCGGCCACTTTCACTGAACGCAATGCTTCTCACGAGCTCTGCTGTCTCACATACATAAAAAACAGGGATGACCCTCTAGTCATTACTGGAAAAAGTTCCACTGATAGGAGTGCAGTAGGGCTTTCTGTAATTCGGGTTCAGTTCCGCGAAGCGTAATAGCATGCCCAACAACTCTAGAAAAAAAAACTTCATGTGATAGAAAAATACTGATTAAAGTTTTGGAAGTAGCATGTCAATCTACCTCTAAAACAGCCTAAAAATCTAAGTCAACAGAAACTATGTTACAAGTTGTTCCCCAGTGTTATTTGTATCTATTTCAACATCGAATTCTTTCAAAATGAATATTTCAATAATATCTCAAGAATACTTATTTAGTGGGTGAATATCAATTGGTTGAACTTGACGATGTCGCCTACTTTCGAATTATATCTTATTATTAGTACTTCAAATCATAGCTTCTGATTAATTTTCCGAGAGGGCATTTTAAGAATAGTAAATAATATCTCTTCCTTCATTTTTCTCATTCATTTAGTAATGAGGTTTGCTTTTCAGTTGTGAAATCAACATTATAATTTTGTTATTGTTTTAATCTTGAAATAATATACAATCAGTTTATAAAATTTATATCATTCTGAAACAGCAACATTGTTTATATATGACGAAAATGAGTAACCTATCATTAGAGTGACAGGTTTATTATACGTAGATGAAAATGTATGTAACCGTTTTTTTGGGCACCACAATGTTTATTAGAGTTTGTAAAATTCATTTTGTGATGTCAACATGATGGTGTCTTTACTGCATAAATTTGAGAGATATATCAAATTGCTAGTTATTTCATTATATTCGCAACTTTAGAATTTAAAATCATTTTGAAGAATTGAATTGAATTATTCATAGAAAATCGTATATGATAGATAGTTCAATCGAATTCATTCTCAGATTGATATTGATTATGGAGATTATGTGGGTGAAATAAATGGAAATAACTTTATTTGCGGTGAATTGTCGTGTTGTTTTTTGTATTGAGGTGTGTATAATATAAATTTATAAGTATTATTTGAATTAGAGCAGCTGTGACTACAACCATTTTTAAGCCACATTCCATGCAAAAATGAGGTTATTTCTCCGCCGTATAGAAAGTTAACATTCGAGAGCAATATATTCAGTATTGCTTTCGTAGTTAGTTCTGTATTGGTCATTTTAGTGGCGACTTTCAGCTTACTGATGCTGGTGGTTTCGATTCCCATCGTCTTCTTGAGACATTAGGAATAGGCGTTGTTCTAATGGGGGGTTGTTGAGCAGGGAGGTCTTTGCTTTGCTTATTTTGGATGACATGGGGGGAGGGGGTCTAGATGATGATTATGTCATCAGTAGTTATTTACTTTTTCACACATATGGCAACCCTCGCCTTGTCTTTGCTTGAAAAATAAACGCATTTTCTGGGATTCCCGCAAATAATTCATATGTTTAGGCATTCGCTTAAAACCGAGCAGGGAAATTACCTATTGTATATTCACTTGTCTAAATTTCCTTTGACAGTTTATTGTTTCGTTTGTATACTATAACGAGTAGACGTATTAAGTGGTGCAAGCATAGTAAAGCAAGTTAACATTTGTGTTACCTTTGATTCCATTAGCCGAAGTGTAATGTTTAAATCAGAAGTCGCTTCAAATATACAAATCCAAGTTAAACCAGAAATTGTTTGAAAGTTTTAAAAAATCGCATATAAATACGAAGTACAAAATGTCCGGGTATCGTGGTCTGAAGACTGCTAATTCGAATTAATATGTGTACCAAAAAGTTTAAGTAAGTTGTTATTTTCGTAATCTTGCTTATTTTTATAATATTTTTGCACCTTACACTATGTTGAATACCGCGTATCAGTAAAATCTAATCCCTATCCTAAATCTATCTTATTTTTTTAGAATTATAGAATTATAACTTCTGATTTGAAAAATGTTTACGTAAGCATGGGTGAGGGGGTAAGGAGTTTGCTTACTTTTGCTGACAAGGGGGTTTGGTGGTAAATAATTGTAATATATCTGCTTACGTAATACTTGAATGGCCCCTAAGCCACTGTGTTGGCGAAAGAATATTGTCATGATTTTAATTAATTATAGTGGAAATCAGAACACTTCTTAGTTCTATTTGAATTGTGTATTTAGATTTTCATCAAGTAACGGCCCAATCGATTAATGAGAATTATGTCGATCACAACTGACCGGAGTAAAGGAGGTTGAACAAAATAGTTCAATGAACATGAATACTGAGTCATCATAATATTTAATAATAACTATGTACTGTTTTTCTATTTATCACTACAGTCCTTCGAGATAAATGGAAATTACCGCACGATTAATTAATTATTAGTTCTCGAATTTTCTTGCCACCGGCTTCTGCTATTCTAGTTTTCTATCTCCCACTAGTGTAACATTTCAATCACCTTCTAAAAGCATTCGCAGAACTTCGAATTACGAAACAGTTTGTCACTATTGATGTGAAGTATGAGTAGATTGTACGAAACCAAACAAGTTTGTATTTCCAATGTCATAAAAGTGATTTAATGAGTTGTTGACCGATAAACTGTATGAAATGAATACGCACATGAGCTAATAACAGATGTTGATCTCTATTATTAGATGTTCTAATCGTATAGTGCTTTCACACACATAAATAATACTAGCCGAAATTTCGCATACTTATTGATAATAACCTACTGGACCAACAATTATGAAACTTTTAGTGCTTGACCTAACGTATAATTCATCAAGTAATTCATAACCTCATATATTCGATCATCGTCCCATTGAAGTAGTGCTAAGAATATAAAATTGCTGAACTAGGGATCTAGGGTTCGAATCCCAGGTGATGTATGAAGGTCTGGATACATATCTGAGTTAGAATGATTACAATTATAAAGCGACTAGGTATATGTATAATAGGATGGGGCCTACAATATTGAGAAGCCGAACCAGAATGAAAAAATGACATTCGATCACAGTTAAGGCGTTTTATTGAAATCTGAAGAACGTCGAATCCGTAGCAAACATCTCACCGCCAGAAGGGAAAAATGTTTTCCATTCAGAATTTAAATGAAATTCTGAATTTCAGTGTTTTAACAAGGCAGAACAGAATTAACAAAGAAAAACAAATTTTACTATTTTCGACCTCTGTTACTTATTAGTTTGAATTTTGTTTCCAGAGTTTTTATGTTGATGGTAATGTGTTATTTTGATAACTGTTATCGAAACAATATATATTGAATCGATATGAATCGGATTGCGATGAATCATCTTTTTTGTCATAGATTGCATTGTTCGAATTTTCACTAATATTAATTGATTAATTTTTTCACCATGGATAATATTGATAATCACTCGAAATTGACGAATCACATTGACCATAATCGAGGGCCTACTATTGCTAAAAAACTGAATAATTTCAATAAAAAATATTCTACATACGAGAAATAACAATCAGCAATAACAGGCTTATTTTAATGTGAAAAAATTTATTTTCGTTGTAATTTATTTCCTGTTATTGCTAAAAATATTCAATATTTTTATAGATCATTCAAAATTTTATAGATTATAGATTATAGATTTTTATGATTATATATATATATATATATATATATATATATATATATATATATATATATATATATATCATACAATTTGGTTATCTGTGTTATCTTTCATATAAGCGCAATATTCATTTGTGATAACAGGTATTTGAAACAATAAAAAAGAAATATAATAAATGACACGGAGGTTTCGCTTATCTCTTGGTGAAACATTATGTTAAAAACAAGAAATTGGAATTAACTCACTTAACTTAAGTTTCACTGAATATATTGTAAACTCTACATATGTTTCGGGTGGTTAACCCATTATCAAGAGTATAACATATTACTCAAATTGTATATTGTATTCTCTCGATAATACGTTAACCACCCGAAACATATGTAATGTTTTTAATATATTTATAGAAACTTAAGCCAAGTGTGTTAATTTGAATTTATTGTTTGACGAAATATAAAGGTATATTGGACGTTTCGGAGGTTTCTTCTCCTTCCTCTATAGTATAAATATATTATTTTCCAGTTGTTTCTTCGCCTAACTCTGCTTCACAATAATCATCACAATAATATCTAATTTTGAAGAAAAATTAAATTTATCAAAAAATTACAAACACCAAAACATTGTAAAATTATATATTTTTGCCAATAATTATTGTAGAACACAGTCAAGCGAGGAAACATCTGAAAAATAACATATTTTTACTGCTGAGAAAGGACGAGAAACCTCCGAAACGTCCAATATACTTTTATATTTTTTTTTATTATTTTATTATTGCAAACACCAGTAGTCACCAATAAATATTGGTCTTATATATATATATATATATATATATATATATATATATATATATATATATATATATATATTTATATATAGACAAACATATTCTACAAAATAACAGAACGAGCTAATTTAATAGAAAATAGCGATGAATAATTTCAATTGATGAAATAAATACTTAAAAAATCAAATGAGAAAAATTCAAGAATTTGCGTGAAAAATAATCAAGGGGCACTTCCTTCGACCACGAGAAAAGCTGTGAGAAGCTCAGTCATATGATACTCTGTTTTTCTTATTGATACTCTTCATATGAATCTAAAGAATGCCATAATTATTATTAAGATAATCTAAGATTGAGATTCTAATTTTTAGATTTTGAAGAGAAGAAGAAATATCGAGCTCGTTTTTTTATTGAAAATTAAGTTCACTCAGACGTGCTTTATGTTATAGTATTTTTCCCAAACAGCTGAAATATTTGAAGAACGCTGCGTAACACAAACATATCAGTTTAGGAAATACTTCGGTGCTTGGTATCCCACATTGAAAAAAGAGACATTATCACCCCATTAGGATATTACAGCCGATCTCTCAACGAGGCTTTGCCAAAAGACCGCCGCGCCGTTGTGTGCCATCCCCTAATTATGTCAAACACGTAGTGGATGCGGTGCAAAAGTCACGAAGAGCAGGGTCGAACGTCGTATGTGTATAAGTTTTTTAAGGGCATTTTTATGTTTCCGAAAGGAAATGTTTACAAACTGCTTCTGCCGGAGGATGTATAAATATTGGGTCGTGGCGATTGCTCACCACATGTTCACTTTTTCTAACATTCTTATTATTAATAATTGGTACGAACGCCCTTTTCAGGTTCAGATGTTTTCAAGGGTCTTTTCATGAATAAAAAATAATAATTATTTTACCTTACTGGAGTTTGAGTAACGCATAAAAAATAGATCACCCAAGTTGAATGAATTTTATTCATAATATTTTAAAGTGAATTCATATTAATGAAATATATTTGTATGTTGAATTGAAACATTTTTTGAAAGCGCAAAAATCTAATCGTCTTCTACCTTGTAGTACGAAAGGAGACTTCAATGGTAATACAATTGCACTGTAGGTGATTTTGAAATCGAGGGCTACTGTACTGATTCGATAATTATGATGTATTTGAAAAAAAGTATATTTTCTATTTTGAATAAATTCTATTCAGAATTTAAATATTTCTTATAGATTATTATATTTTATAAATTTTATAGATTAGTATTTAGATATTTTACTTGGGAATGAGATTCTTTTTATTATATGAATGAGGAAAACATTTTTTAGAGGATAATAATGCCAAACATTTTTAAGATTTGGACGTTTTGATCCTCATCAGTTCTCAATTAATTTTTTTTGATATTACATTTTGATTATGAAACCATTTTTACATAATAAACGAGAACAAGAAGGAATAGGAAATTTTTGAATAAATTTTCTCAAAATAAAAGTCCTCTGAATAAGGCATTATAAGTCGAGCCGAAACGTCATGAAAGTTGTATTATTTGAAAAAAGTTTATATATATATATATATATATATATATATATATATATATATATATATATATATATATATATATATATATATATATATATATAGCTTTCAAAACATAGCTGAAGCAATTTTCACCGTGGAAAAAATATTTGAAATTGCGCAGAAAACATGATTACAAATCTCTTGATGTTTTAACACAACTCATAGGAAGAAAACAAAAAAATGAATCTCCTCTTATTCCAAAACATTCATTTTACAAGTCAGTCATTTCAAATACAGTCCTCAGGATTACACCGAAACCCTAACGAACAAAGAATTAGTCAGAGAAAAGTTCAAAAAGTCTTCAAGCTAACATGAGCTTACTATAATAAGAAGTGATTTACGGACCAATCAATAGAAACGGCAAATGACTTCAGAACGCACTTCATCAAAAGACGAAAACAATAAAGCAAGAAATCAGAATACGTAGAGCAGAGTTTTATGTACAAGTCTACAGGTTGAAACAGTTTAGAATATCGAAAAAACTACTCCATATAATAACAAAGAGTAAATTCGGCACAGAATGGCTAACAGAGGTGCAAAATCGCACATGTGAAGTTTGAGTAGAAATCATCGAGCCATCCTGGAATGAAATGCACAGATGAACGGAAGAAGGAGAATTTTGACAGGATGAAGCGTTTTTGGGAGCCAAAAAAACGAAGCAAGCTTCTAAAAATTACAAACTCAAGTTTAATTGCTCTTTATGGGGAAGAATCATATATTAATCGTATTTAAGTTGAATAATAATAATATAGTTTACTCACGTGGAAGTGGAGTATAAATATATATATATATAACCTTTTATATAGTTTCTGAAGTATATATATATATATATATATATATATATATATATATATATATATATATATATAGTCTTATTTTGAAGTAAATTCAATTTTATCCTGAATTCTTTATGGAACAAGTTGTTAGCTCGCAGAAAAATTCATTTTCAAATGGTGTCTATTAGCTCGTTACAATCTGTTTCAATTTCTCTTTTCAGCAGAGGATACATATTCAGTTTTTCTTTCATATACAGGTTAACGAAGGAAATCCCATCTGATTTTGGCAATATTCACTTCTATCGTTTCCAATTCGACGTTATTAATAGATGTAGGTACTTCTGAAAAACTTTAGATAGTTAGATACCATATAGTAACCTCTATGTACCATTTGCAAATTTAACAAAGATCTCAAACTAGTAAGTTTGCCTGTATGGTTTCATTGAATTCAGATATTACGTGTGTTACGTTCGACTCATAATATTATATAATCGTTATGTATTTAGTTATTAATAGGTCTTGGTTCAATACCAGATCAGATTATGGAAATTCGAAAATTATTTCCTTTATAATTTCATCATACAAACGAAAATTTTTAAAATTTCTTTCTAATATTTCACAATAATTCTAAAGGTAAATGATTGATCTTTTGTCAATAAAAATTGGGCCTGCCAGTGTATCAAAATATTGAAAAAAAAATGTACTTTCTTCATAAGCAGCCAGCTAAGTAAATAAAATAAATATATTCTGTCATTTTCATTTATCTCTGACGTAATATATTCAATCGATAAAAAATCGATAAATAATTTTTTAATCGATAAAACCATCAGAGAATTTAAGAGAATCAGCTCTTAAATTACTAATATAATGATATTTGGTTTTCTGAAAGCCGATTGAATGCCATCATAATAATAACATTTAGATTTATATAAATAATTCAATAATCAATACATTCAAATCTTACATGAATTAACACAGTCATAATTTATTCCATTATCAAGGATAATAAAGATTTAATGTAATAAACATATATTTCTTTATTGGAAAATATGGATTTTATTAAGGTTTTTTATTTCTTGAAGGCGCAAACAAGCCCAGTTGATTTTTGTTGTTACAATTTGACGTTTGATAAAAATTTAATTATTTAATAGTTTTGACGAAGTTGCTCCAATTAGCAACGAAACTTCAACTAACAAAAATATTTAACCATATCAATTATGCAGCAATCAGATACATAATATTTAAAGAAAAGCTGTATACAAATTATTCAAGTCACAGCAGATTGGATAGAATGACTTTAATATCAAATGGTCCAAACCCGACCCAATGAAGAAGTCTGGAATTTATAGATTGGACTGTAATGAATGTAAGTCATCATATGTAGGCCAAACCGGAAGTTGTTTTGAAACTAGGCTGAAAGAACACTTAGAAACGGACAATCTGCTTTTCGGGAACATCTAGAGTAGACAGGACATAAGATCTCACACTATTTTAAACCTAATATTCTCCATTACTGTATAAAAGTTATGAAAATGAACTACTTGGAAGCCATGGAAATAAATAAACTCCAAAAATCCGATAATTACAATCTTCTGATTGACCAGTTAGACCTAAACCACCCCCCACTGTTAAATCTCTGATAGTTTGGAAATCCCCACATCTATGGCCGAATTTAGGATGTATTCTGTGGTACGAACAGATCTGCCAATATTTAAAGGTTGTCTTTATAATATGTATTCATTCTTCATAATGCTGTAAAAGGCGAAACTAGTCGAATAAAGAATTGTTCAGTCAGTGATTTTTAGACAAGTATTTCTTATTACCTCTCATTTGAATATGAACTATTACTATCAGAGTTGGTTCATCGTCCATTGAATTCTTTATGTTAGAAAAAATAAATTTGAATTAACACACTTGGCCAAAGTTTCACTAAATATTCACTATGTTTCAGGTGGTTAACCCATTATCAAGATTATATAATATTGCCGATACATTAATATTGTATACTCTTGGTGAACCACCCGAAACATATGTAGTTTTTAATATATTCAGCGAAACTTAAGCCAAATGTGTTAATTTTAATTTATTGCTCTTATTTTAAAATCAACAAATTGTATTACTCCTATAAAATGCTGACACACTGCGGTGAGTATAAAAGTAAAATGGATCCTTGAAGCGGAAAGTAAAAATGCGATGGTACATTCGTAAACACACAGTTAACATTTGTTACTAAATGTGACTAAATGTAATAAATACCTATGCATTTCATAATTTTAGTACTTAGCAAACGAATTATTCAATCGTTTGGTAAAATCACTATGATTCTTGAGGTCATTCTGAGCAACAATTAAATAATTGACCAATTTAAGTTTTTTCCCAAATGATACTAAATTATTTGAAGGGTAAAGAATACTAGGGAAGTATACCTCAAGAAATAATTAGATTACACGTTATAGTGACACTTCAGATTTGTTCACTACCCTAAACAGCGCATTGTGTATCGAGAGAAATTTACTTTTATTAATATGCATTTTTATAATTTACAATCTTTATCATTCACTCTTTACTTTTCAAGTAATTTAAATTTTACTCATGGCGAAATCGAAAGTGAAATATAACTAATTCCTATTCAAATTAGTAAACATAACTTTATTTTGCTTCGAAAAATTTACAATTTTCATAGGAACTTCAACAAATAATGAATATTTGCCAAACCACCCGAAATATATGTAGAGTTTTCAATATATTCAGCGAAACTTAAGCCAATTGTGTTAATTTTAATTTATTGCTCTTATTTTGGAATCAACAAATTGTATTACTCCTATAAAATGCTGACACACTGCGGTGAGTATAAAAGTAAAATGATCCTTGAAGCGGAAAGTAAAAATGCGATGGTACATTCGTAAACACACAGTTAACATTTGTTAATTGCTTTACGTGACGACAATTATTGCGGTGAGGAGGGCGTTGCAAAATCAGGTCAGTTGCATCCGACCGAGCCACCGTTTACCATTTGGTAGTAGTTAGAAATCACCAGGCACTTATACTCTCACAAGTTTTCAGCTTGTTGAAGATATTCTTGCCATCTTTGAAATCTCCGATGAGTCCATCGGTCTCCAGATCCGTAGCGCCTCGAATTATGTTAACTTCATAGATTACTATTGTACAAAAAACGTAGGTCAGAAACCAATAAAACACAAAATAATCTGAAATTTGGAGCTAATGTTTAACGCCTATTTCGAACGGTTGTCGAAAACTACGGCGGGAATCGAACTCACATCCGACTCGAAGGAAATCTTTTGATTCAGTTAAATAACTCAATATTTGGATATTGATATAATAGATTTTCATTATTATATTCGATAATTATTATTATTTTTTAATAATGTATATATATATATATATGTTATTATTGATATTTTGTCAACAAATTTAATATTTCATTATTCATCATGTTCATACTGTAATTGGGTTCGGCCTTTCAAAATGCCGAGCATGCCTTCCATGCAGGATCCTGCTTTTCCACAGGTTTATTTTTTGCTGTGCAGTTTGAGTGCACTCATTTTGCTGTGGAAGTAGACTGTGTAGATTCAGCGGTGTGTACTCTGTATCTGCTTCACAGACAGCTTTATGTAGGCTTGCGTGCCGACTGCGGTCATGAAAACATGTTCGGAGATTCGTAATATGTGTGTTATGGAAGTTACCTATATCTATCATACCCATACCACACACATATTATTATTATTATTATTATGATTATTATTATTATTATTATTATTATTATTATTATTATTATTATTATTATTATTATTATTATTATTATTATTATTATTATTATTATTATTATTATTATTATTATTATTATTATTATTATTATTATTATTATTATTATTATTATTATTATTATTATTATTATTATTATTATTATTATTATTATTATTATATCATCATTATTATTATTATTATTATTATTATTACTATGAGTGAGTTGAAAAGGTTATAGGATCATTATACTGTTCGGTCACTGATCGCTTTATTATCACATAAAATAAGATAAAACATTATACACAGAGCTAAATATTGAGTTCTCTGATATTTCAATTTCTTTTTCAATAAAAAGAAGTTGAATTTTTATGTCAAATTACTTTATGTTTTGATTTAGGTTTTGATGAATCCAGAATATAATCTCCACAAAAAATCATCAATTCAATCACGATATTCAGTGATGTGTTAAGGAGGATAAGGGGTGACGAATTTTAACCAATGTCACTTCAGAAGCGTCCTGCCTTTATCCAGTTAATTCTTTCCTCTATGAAAATTCAAAATCTGGTAAATCACGAGAAAATTGAGTCGAACTAAGTAGAATATAATTATATTTTCTATAAAATGGCTAAATATTATATAACAATATTTATCTTTCGTATGCGGAAGTCACAAGGTCTATTAGTTGATTTCACTAACGATCAGATCAGCATGTTAAGTAGTTTCCACAGTCACTCCTGAGCCCCCGTTGACTAAATGTAATAAATACCTATGCATTTCATAATTTTAGTACTTAGCAACCGAATTCAATCGTTTTGTAAAATCACTATGATTCTTGAGGTCATTCTGAGCAACAATTAAACAATTGACCAATTTAAGTTTCTTCCCAAATAATACTAAAATATTTGAAGGGTAAAGAATACTAGGGAAGTATACCTCAAGAAATAATTAGATTACACGTTCTAGTGACACTTTCGATTTGTTCACTACCCTAAACAGCGCAATGTGTATCGAGAGAAATATACTTTTATTAATATGCATTTTTATAATTTACAATCTTTATCATTCACTCTTTACTTTTCAAGTAATTTAAATTTTACTCATCGCGAAATCGAAAGTGAAATATAACTAATTTCTATTCAAATTAGTAAACATAACTTTATTTTGCTTCGAAAAATTTACAATTTGCATAGGAACTTCAACAAATAATGAATATTGTTTGAAGTTTTTTAAGACTTCGCCTAAATAAAACATAAAACAATCAATGAAAAATAAATCATTTATTTATAATATATTATAAAAGAAACTTACGGTATAGACCTGCAATTGTAACAGGTGTTTATATATGTTTCGAGCTATTGGATCTCTTCAGAACGACGCAGTTCAAATTTCAGATGTTCGAACTTGAAAGTTAATTAAAACACAAAACTCTACGTAAAGGATTTTATGTTTTAATTAACTTTCAAGTTCAAACATCTGAAACTTGAACTGCGGCGTTCTGAACAGAGCAAATAGCTTGAAACATATGTCAACGGCTTTTACAAGTGCAGGTCTAAGCCGTAAGTTTCTTTTTTCTATTTTTATAATTGTACCTGTGTAGACATTTCTGAATTATATATATATATATATATATATATATATATATATATATATATATATATATATATATATATATATATATATATATATATATATATATATATATATATATATATATATATATATATATATATATATATATATATATATATATATATATATATATATATATATATATATATATATATATATTACTTACATATAATGTATTGTTTCTAATCAAAGATAATGATAAACCATAAACAATTGTTTTCTAGTTGAGTTTTGTTATAATCGCTATCTATACATATCTTTTATCAGAACTGACCTAATTTCAAATTATCCATTATTTTTTTAAAGGTGGAATTTGAAAGTACATGAAAATCGTTATACTAGCGAATGAATTCTGATCAGCAATATATTAATAATAAATGAATATATTTATATATCAATTATTATATTTCAATACCTGGATTCTTCCAGATCAGAATTGGTCATTCTGATTCTTGAATTTTTCGTCTATGAATTTTGAATTAAAATGAATGTGAGCTCACTTATCTCATTATAATTGCTTGTAGGTCTACATAGCAAAGAAGATGATCTTCTTTCATTGAAATCGCAATAACTGATGTCACAGTTTGACCATTTTCAATCTCAATTTTTGTTTCACAATTTTAAATGTTTCATTTTCATAGTTATAATTCTGTATCTGCTCCAAATCAGTAGAGGCGGAATATGAAATAAGAAATGAAATGAAATTAATTTTATACTATTCACTTTGAATTTATTATGTGTGTGATTTTTTGCTTTCGCAGATATAATCAAATGAATATGCTCAACTTATTTTCTTGTGAATCAGAATTCGATTCTGGTGGTATGAGAAGCGAATCATTTTTAGTTCACTATTTTCACCAAAAATCTAGATATTTTATGATAATACTTATAATATCAAACATTACAAGTTAATTTGGTAATCTTAGAGGTATTTTTTCAAATAAAAAAGAAATACTAAAAACACTTTTTTTTTATATAATCTTTTTTATCAAACAAAAGTACCATTTGCAGTATTTGGCCAATGACTCGAGTAATATTGGCCTCCAATGCCTCAATTGTAGTCGGCTTATACATACAGACTTAGGACTTCACATAGCCCTAAAGGAAAAAGTCAAGAGGAGTGATGTCACATGATCCAGCCGGCCAATTCACTGGTCCCAAGCGTGAAATCAGCTGTTCGCCGAATCGCTCTCGCAGTAAAGCCATGGTTTCACGGGCTGTATGGCAAGTGGCGTCATCTTGTTGTACCCAAATTTCGAACTTAAATAGTCTCTTATCATGGCGCGATAACGGTCACCATTCACAGTGATTTTCCGGCCGGCCTCAGCCTTTGAAGAAATATGGACCGATTATTCCACCGGCCCATGAACCACACCAAACAGTTTTTTTCTGGGTTTAATGGCAGCTCTTGAACCTCTTCGGGTTGTTCATCACTCCAAATATGGGCATTTTGTTTATTCACGAACCCATTAAGCTAAAAATGGGCCTCGTCGGTGAACAATATTTTTGTCGAAAACAGTGGATCTTCTGCAAGCTTGTCAAGAGCCCAGCGACTAAAACGGAAACGATTCGGAAGGTCGGTCGGCTTCAGTTCTTGCACTAATTGACTTTTTCAAGCTTTTGAAGAAAGATCTTCACGTAAAATACGCCATGAGAACGGCCACGAATAGACAATTCACGGTCTTCGTGTACACTCTCCGCTACAGCCCCTATATTTCCTTCACTACGTGCTGGATGAGGTCTATTCGGTCGTGTATTAAACCCATTGATGAAAATTGGGTCTCAAACTTACTGATGGTAGAGCGAATTGTGTATTCGGTAGGCCAATTATGTGGACCATTAGTTGCTCTAAGCGCCCGAAACACATTCCTCGTAGAACGCCCATTTTCGTGAAACAGTTGAACAATTTGTAGACGCTGTGCCGGACTAAGTCTTTCCATTATGAATTGTCAAACACTACTGAACAAGAATGTTACTCCAGTTGACACGAGGCATGCGCAATCTGCAATTAAATCCCCACCACAAAAAGTATCTCTAAATGAATCACCCTTTACTTAGCGTTTAGATGCATTATCTATCTGTCGGCAAGATCTGCCGGACGCTGTGTAAACGTGATCAGCCAAGCAGAAATTGCCGACGCCTTGCCCTTAACAATTATCCCTAGAAGGATAATGGGGTCAAAATTGTAGAAAGCAGAAAAAGTACAAATCGATGACGAAGAGGCATATGGAAGATAATTCCGGACCTCATTGAAATTCAGTGGATCTCAGACCCCTAACTCTACATTGGAAGACTATCACCCACAGCGGAAGGACCTGCCAGGTGGAAGCAGGTAGACGATATCACTGAACGACCATTCGTGCACAGAGCATTAGTATTCTGCAACGTTGTGCGCAGATAATAACAATCTTGTAAATATCAGGTTAAAGAAACTTGACGGAATATGGAACATAGTACCACGTGTTCCGATTTTTGTAAAACTCTAACTACGGTCATAGAACAACAACCCAGGCAAAGGGACGTCAACGGAATACGGAACGCCGTATCGCGGGTTCTTTATTCAGCGGTTAATCGGGAATTACACAACCGACAAAAAAAAGACAGAACATGGAAAATAATACGGAAACGATAATGGAAGAAGCGAGGAGAAGGGCCAAAGAAATGATGGAAGCTTGTATTTTCTTATAAAGTGAAGGATACGATGTTTGTGGCTACCTAGAGCAAGTCAACACAGGGTATATGGCAAAACACAAAAACAACGAAACAGTGACTACAAAACGAACGGTAGAAGACGAAGAATTCAAAGTTCTCAGAAAGACAGCACGTAAATGCAATAAGACCACACAAGACGCAATGACTAACCAAGTAGCAATAAATTCGAGACACTGACCACAGAAAAAGAGATGGACATAGAAACTATCCCAGAAGAAAACGCAAAATTGAAAAAAGAAGAATCAAGAGATATAACAATCAAGAAACCACGAAAGGAACGAATGGTTCCACTTATCATTCGAGAAAAGATAAGTGGAACGAGATATCAAGAATCACGAAAAATATGAAGATGAACTACAAAAAGGCGAAACTCGTTTACGAAGGCCATAGAAGTTGAGCCAACCACTGAAGATGATAGGAAAATGTTCCATTTACTGGAGGAACAAAACATCCAATTTTACACTTATCAACTGAAGAGCCAAAAACAGTTGAAGGTGGTAATAAGGGATATTATGATTGAGAATAAAGTGAAAGGAATCGCTGAAGACCTGAAAGAGCAGGGCTATCCAGTCACAAAAGTTGTCAGGATGAAGGGCAAAAAGGGGTTTCCAGTCCCACTAGTTATTGTCGAATTACCGAAAGAATACAAGATCATCTACAACGACCTGAGATTCTGCTGCGGACTATCTGTACAGGTAGAGAGTCTAAGGTTAACATCCGAAATCGTTCAATATTACAAGTGTCAATTGTTTGGACACGTGCAGAGTAACTGCCACGCTGATCACAAATGTATGAAATGTGGAGAAGCCTACAATTCACACGAATGTGAAAAATCCAGAACGACTACGCCTAGGTGTGCCAACTTCAACGGTAAACATTTATCCAGAAATGTTCACTGTGTCAAAAACCCTAATAACCCGAACAACAAGAAAACGACGACTAGAAAATTGGAACATACACCACAATCTCCAGTCAATTACTGACAGAAAAGGACTGACGAAGCTGAGACACAGCAGAAACAGAATACGGAGAATCGAGAAAAACCCAAAGCTAAACCAACGGCGGAAGATGATCTCGCTACAATTCTTGGAAGAATGCTAATCGCATTCTGTAACACAAATGCTGCAAAAAAACATAAAATAGACTGACAAGAATGACAAAAGGAAAAGATCGTCGAACTAGAAAAACTATAAAATCAACAAGGAGAAAAATTGCTAATGAAGCACTAAGAAGCGAATTGTGGGAAATCACAAAACTCCATCGTAGAAAAGAGGCTAAACGAGGACGAAGAGGCAAAAGATACAAATCCAGTCCTAATCAAAATTCACTGCAGAGCAATGCCCTAACTCTACCGACGGCACTCGTCGAATATTATCCAGAATATTATTCAGAAGGGAATGTAAAACTAAATACATAGATCATGATTTAAAACAGTTGGCACCCTTATGTGTTCGTGTTCGTACTATGTACTATTCTAAAGCGAATAGTATAATCTTAACTAGTTCAAAAATAACTTGTTTTTTTTTGCAATCGAAAACGTTTACGTATACCATCCTCACTTCTGTGGAGTGTTCAAGAACTCATTCAAGTCATAATGCCTAGCATTTCGGAAAGAGTGGAAACTCAAATACGAGACGTTCGAATAGAAAAATTTCTCTGAATACGTCCCTAGTCGGAAAACCGTCAGCGTTCAGATCTTTATGTGGTCGGCCGCAGTGAGCCACGGCCGCCTAGGATTTCCCTTTCTCCGCTTCCTTATGCAGAAAAGTGAAACTGACGCAACTTGAACGCTATCCGCGAAGATAACCATGACCCGCTTCTATGCTGCGGAGAGCGAGGACGGAGGATTACGCTTCTCCATTCGGCGTGATTTCCTCTCGGATGTTTTTTCCGAGATTGGATTAGATTGTAAAAAAATTCGACGGTTCTGCGGTAAAAAGTGAAACATTAATGGGTTTGGTCGAATGATTAGATAATTTACATGGACATGAATTTGCAGGTGAAATTCTTTCTGGGCGATTTATACCTAGGAATAGTTCTATAAAATTATTTTACTGAAGAATAAACTCAAATTATATATTTATGTGCGAATTGGTATGCCGAGGAATAGTTATATAAAATTATTTCATTGAAGAAAAACTCAATTAATATATCTTATATGTGTGAATTGGAGTTGAAAATTTGACTTCAATATAGTAAAATTTTTGTTCTCTAAAGACTGTGGTCCTTACTTGTCGCCGAGAAAGATTAGACTAGAATTCAGAACTGTCCTTTTTCAAATGTTATCAGAGAAAAATTCAGAAAGGAAATCCCTAACTTCTTCAATAAATATGTTCCATTGACAAAACTGAAAGTAATGTGTGAAGATCCCAAATTGTTAAGGTACTTAGATTTTCTAATAGATTTGTCCAATCACATGTACAGTTTGAGACTGAGTCCTCAAGGAAAAAAACCAAACGGTTTCCGATTTGATTCGAATGATAAATGGATGTCTTGAATGGATATTTTAACATGGAGAAGAGAAACTTCCCTAGTTATCTGTCACTAGCAGAAGAATGCAGAGATATTGAATTTTCAATTTGCAGACCACGAATTGAACAAGTAATGGATGAATTCAATAAGATATCTGTCGTATATTCATTCTCTTGGGGCTATCAATGAAGGACATGATTTTATTGAATTGCTGTCTAAGGAGAGATTCAAAAACTTTCGAGATTTTATACAGAAAATTAGATGAATGTTCGGTGGCAAAATATGTGAAAATATGTAAAAGTGTCTGTCTACTATGAATTTCATAAAAAATCACGACAGAAAAAACCTTACAGATTATTCTTCCTTACTTTATCTACATATGGCCCCCCAACCGTATTGAAGGTTTCAGTAGCCCTTCAGGCCTTAAAAGACTTCTGGTATGTCTATTCATAAAACGCAACATGATATTTTGAAATTTAAGCCTAAAATTAAACAAAAAATATATGTTCATTCGCACATATGGTGCAAGTATACTATAACATGATGCTAGTCTGTGAGTAATAATAATAATCGATAGGGAGCAAGAACCAAATGACTCTGTTAATGATATTTAGACCAAAGCGTTATGCTGTGGTTTTCACCCTTTTAAGTTAGAGATCAAAATATGGTGACAAAGCAGATAGCTTTATGCCCTCAACTTGTGGAACTGAGTCCTAACCTCGTGCCATGACCTCCAAACCTGACCCTTTATAACCGATCTTATACCTATGGATTTCGGAAGCACCATATCTGGGGTGTCAGGTTCTGATGTTTGCCTTCCAGCTACGTTTGCAACTTCATTCAACAACATGACTGGAAACCTAGAGAAAAATGATTCGGAATTTCGTTTTTCCAGGTAACTCAACTGACTCTGAATTTCCCTGTGCCTCAGAGGGTCTGTGGTGAAGACGACTGACAAACCATGCAAAGAATTGAGAGGATTGCTAACAATATGAACATTCTAAGCAACACAACACATTCCGCAATACAACAACGGTTGTCATATATATACTGTTCAGCAAGTATATGCAGATGATCGAATTCTCAATATCCAGGAATATATCTCTGGTTTCACGATGGCAAATGAGCATCACACGTTGTTTTCCAATTTCGACCCATTTGAATGAATGATTGAATGATCTTTATGTATGTTAATTATTGATGAAAATTAATCACGATAGAAAGCCGTAGGTACTAAGTCTTCCGAAAATACCACCATTCTTAAATCGACCATGATTTTTGGTTATGTCCAAGGAGGATCGTCACTTCTGCTAATGATTCGTACCATATATAGGTGTCCTTTAGTCCCTTCTAGAGTCTTTCAACATATATCGATATATATAGTCTTTCAAAACTCTACTCGAAAACTTGTATATATATATTTATAAAAATTCGAATCTTGATAGATTCAGATATAATTTGAACGAATCAGATATATTATATATGTATATATATATATATATATATATATATATATATATATATATATATATATATATATATATATATTAATATTTTATTCAATAACAGGCTATTTCCAATGTTGAAAGCTTTATTTTGGTAACATTTCACAACTTTGTCAAAACTAATGAATATTTGAATTTTATAAATTACTATAGATATTAAAACGTCAAACTTATTTATACATATATATATATATATTATATATATATATATATATATATCTCATATATATATATATTGAGTTTTATATAGGTACTTATCCAGAATATATATATTGAAATATTTTTATGGGTTCATGTGTGTGAAATTGATGGAAGATCAGGAAATAATAAGTTTTGAGATATTATGTTTGGTGATTGTTGTGTATTCATTGTACGAGTGCCATTTCAAAGGTTTAAGAAATCGTTGTAAATAGAATTAAGATATTTTGGTTTTTTTATTTCATTTAGGTACATTTACCAAATTTTTACGAATGTGTAACATTTCTGAAATTTATCTACATTTTTTGTCTTATTCAGTTGCTAAAATCTTTGTATTGTGCAAAACCTCAAATTTCAGTCTTACGTAAACATAAAATAACCGAGAAACACGATTTTGATTACAAAAACCCATAGATTTTAGCAACTGAGAAAGATGAAAAATGCAGAGAAATTTCAGAAATGTTATAAATCAATATTATAAATAACACTCATAAAATGAATATACAACAATCACCAAACATTATATCTCACAACTCATTTCCTGATCTACCATCAATTTCACACACATAAACACATAAAAATATTTCAATATACATTCTAGATAGTATATAAAACTCAACTATGTGAAATTATATGTATGTATATATGTATATATAAATCACACTCATTTGAATCCATGGCCTACCATGAGTTTTTCAGAGGTTTCCTCAAGGTGAAGATGACTAAAACTTCCGAAGCGAATGCTAACCCAGAAATATTTAATTAATCATTAGGTTTGACAAAGTTGTGATATACAACGGAACGTCAATAAAAATGAAGCTTTCAACTTTCAACATTGAAAATAGCCTGTTATTGCTAAAAATATGAAAAAGATTAGGTACTATCTCAAACAGGCAATATAGACCAGCACACACAGCTCGTTAAGAAATACAGGCTGTTCTTTGAAGGATTGTTTTTGTTGGGTGCTTTATTTGAGCTTCAAATAAAAAATAATGAAGCCAAATATAAAAAATATATACAAGGTGATTTTTCTCTGTGCCTCGGTTCACCGTGTATCAAACTAGGCCAATAAATCTGGTAGAACCACTTGTTTTGTATTCGCCTTTGAATATGTCGGTTTTCCTATAAAACACCTTGTATATATTTATATATTCAAGTGTTTATGTAATTATTATTATTAATAAGCAATGGTATTTTTGGGAGTATAATCAAAGGAGGTCATAATGCAAAACATGATGACTTCAAGTGATTTGTAAATCTCCTGTTTTCAATCCTTCGAGCTTGAAATACCTTGAAGAAATTACGTAAAAATTAAGATGTCCTCATACAAATGAAGCGCCATATATCGAGCATCATACGACATTTCGAAGAAGAGGAGTAATTATCCCAAAAAGCATTTCCTTATGCAGAAAAGTGAAACCGAATATTTATGGAAACAGCCGTGACCCGCTTCCACCATCTTGAGATCACTTCATCAATCCATCAACTGGTTTTCTATTAACGCTTTTTACGAACGACAAATTCTGATGCGGTTAATTTTTCATTTTTGCCTATTCCGCAGAGTATAAGACAATCTTCGTTTACCTTGAATCGGAATGAGGTTTGGTTTAAAAATGTAATAATTTGTTCTAATGCCAATGATTTTATGTCTTTCCAAACGATTATTGACATCTGTTCCACTTGGTCGGTTTCGTATTATCGTCGCACGTTTAAATCACTAATCAGATAAATTGGAGGTGGTCTATTTCTTTGTGAAGGCGTTCAACCGAGAAATGTAAGTTTACTATGGGTGGTCTTTAGATAATTGAATTACTTGCAGTTTCACTACGAAATGAATATTAATGAAATGATCACGGTTCGTTGTTTTACGAGGCTTTTGTGTAGAGTAGTCCCGAAAATCGATTTTATGGGCGCAAAGAAGAGCTTTTATTATACATTAGATTATTAGAAAAGTACCGAAAACTTGCTCGCATTTTGAATATCAATGATCATAGGACATAGTAAGGGGCGTAAGGGGAAACTTTCGTAATAAAATAGAGAGGTAAAAAACATGAAAAGCTTGTTTTCATTTGGAATACGAATATTAATGAATGTAATGAACACGTTTGATTGTTTTGGAACGCTTTCATGTAGAGTTATCACCAAAATCAATATTATGGGCTTTTTTGTATAACCAATTAGAGAGTTATAAAACTACGGAAATCTTGCTTTCATTTCAATATGAATATGAATGAATAAATGAAATGATCACGGTTCTTTGGTTTAGGAGGCTTTTGTGTAGAGTAGTCCCGAAAATCGATTTTATGGGCGCAAAGAAGAGCTTTTATTATACATTAGATTATTAGAAAAGTACCTACCGAAAACTTGTTCGCATTTTGAATGATCATATGATCACGCAATGATCATATATGTAAAAATTTGATCATTATCTCATATTGAATGCAAGTGAATGTACCTTCATGTATGGCATCAAATTTATACTTGCAACAAATTGCTTCAAAGTTCAAATGATTACATGATCTCCACAAAAGTTGAGCTCAAATGATATCAGAGTAAATGATACTATTGAGCAAAAATTCAAGGACGTGAAACACTATCGATTCATGAATAAAAACTAATACCAGGCCGAATAAATAACTATCGATATTTTCCAAGTTCATCAGCCCATAGATGTTACCAGTCACGCATCATCCATCTGTTCGTGAACCAGACTTATTCGGGGTCGATTCCCAAAATGCAAAGTACAATACGCTATAGTTTTTGCTCCATTCTATAAATCAGGACAAGGAAAAAGAGACAGACTAATACTGCCAAAAAGAAGTAAGCACAATCTTGTATACAGTTCGCGTGATTTTATTCCACCAACTGGAAAACTTTCCTAGATAACATCTCATTTCGTGACTGCTGAATGTCGAATCGAATGAATACTCCGAATAATTTGACATCGCCGTTTTTATACGAAAGTAATATTGGGATTTTAATGAGATATGTATGTAGAGGTAAATGTCTTAGCTGAAGATGATCGAAGGTATACCAAATTCTAATCGAAATTATGTATTATCTTTTGATTAAAGTTTTCAGAGAATATTCACATTAAGAACAATATATTTGAAGAAATAACAGTGGATATGTACATAGAGATAAATGTCTTAGCTGAAGATTATCGAAGGTATACCAAATTCTTATCGAAATTATGTATTATCTTCTGATTAAAGTTTTTAGAGAATATTCAAGTTAAGGACTTCAAAAAATTTGAAGAAATAACAGAGGATATGTATGTAGAGGTCTTAGAAATGTCTTAGCTGAAGATGATCGAAGGTATACCAAATTGTTATCGAAATTATGTATTATTTTTGTTTATTTACCATCAGGTGAGCGGCCTAGTACAGCCGAAGTGGAGAAATAACAACAACCTCAACATGCTTTTTGAGGACGACTCTCCGGTGACACTCTGTAGGACATGCACATAGTGGAAAAGCGGATTTTGAGCGTTTGTTGCTCAGGTCGAAGGAAAATGGACTGCTCCTCAATCAACCAAAAAAACAAATAATTTAATTCATTCCAAAAGGGAGCATAATCAGGCTCTTCTCCGCTGTTGGTTTACGAATGAAATTGAGAATTGTTGTAGATGATGCCATCGTGGTTTCATTATATGTGCACCTCACTTGCTTCCAAATGTTACGCCATCAGATGTCTTAGGAATCGCGTAGCCCAAAGCACTCTCAACGGCCCCAATCTAGTGGCCCGAGCGACGCTGATGACCCAATGGTACAGACCCGACGTGTTCCACGCAGAAAACCCAGAAACAAACTCCCCTTTCCGCCAGCACGGATCCTGCATACTCTTCAGGAGCTTCCAGACGATATCTTCAATCACCTAGAGGACATACCACTCCGCATCCGTTAGCCTGCGATTATTGTCGATAGTGTGCGAAAAGTAAAAAGTGCGCGAGGGAGGAAGCGTGTTATGCTTCCAGCGTGTTATTCTTCCTACTCTAACAATATTATTAATATAATTGTAATCATTCTATATGTTCTTAATTACGTGGGTAAAGTTTCTATGTTTTTTATGGTTACCATCGAATGTCAGATGAATTGAAATCTGACATTCGATCGAATGGAACGTAGCGATGAGTCGACCTCAGCCGCACCTTTAAAATATGATGTGCACATATATAAAAAAATTTTTTTATATATGTGCACTAATGTGCATTGATATAATATAATTAAGTAGCACAGGGTTGAAGAAGCTCGCGAGACCTTACAACCTCCCACTTTATAATTGAAAAATAACAATGAATTTTAATGTAAACAAAAATCTCAATAAAAAGTCTTTTCATTCATTCATTCAGGAATCGTGAGAATTTATTAGAGTGCATACATTCAAACAGTGTGCTATTTTGTTTTATGCAATAGTACAGATTGCATAAGAGTTGAGAGCAAAAACAGGTCGTTCATTATTTGGTATTCCGAGTAAAAAATTTTCTAGCGCATATTCCAAAAACAACTTACTGACCCTTCCATTTATATTTATTTCTCACAATTTATTCTTTGTGTAACCACAGTAACCCCAGCGAAGTCAGAAATCTGTTTACACTACTCGTTTTTTCAATAACTTTGAGTTCTGTTTTATAGGCTGAACTAGTCTCAGGAAACTCCCCGTTATCTTCGCTTCAAGCTACATGATAAAATTGCTTTTTTAAAAGAGTCGGTGGGCTCCCTGTTCGTTGAAATCTCTACTTTCTGATGGTGCAAAACAAATATATTTCACTACGGTAAATTTTCTCCGAAAAAATTTTTCACTATCTGAAGTAACTCAGCCAGCACGCGTAGTTTTATAAATGATGCTGTTCACTGCTCTGTGCTTATACCGGCTTAACGGTTTTCACAGCTACGATATATGAGATTATAACTAACCATAGCAATGTATTTTGTCATTAACATCAGAAAGTAGAGATTTCAACGAACAAATTTCCACAGAATTTTTGAAAAAAGCTATTTTGACGTGTGAATTTTCCATTGAAAATGGGAGTGCTTTTTCAACACTTATTAAGTTAAAATCAGGTGAAACATAAATGTTTTGAATCTAAAGTTCACGATGCATTCGGCATATAAAATGTCAGTCCGCACCAAATTCTGTGAAGAAAATTTTCTTGTGGAGGATGAAAATAAAAACTAACTCATTTGAATTATTTACTTACATTTCGAGGTAATGTGAAGAAAATTTCCATTATATACAACTTAGCCATTCAACATTTATCTATAGGAATCCTAGTTTTTCCGGAAATCGAGATAAACCTTTTCAGCCGTTTTTGAAAAACAGTTTCTGCTCATTAAACTTCCACTTCCCGACCGCAGATTGCCATTAAATTATTTTTCATTATTTTTATATTCTTTGGCTTTTCCAATGATCCTACTAGATATTTTTCTGGTTTCAAAAGTTTCCGAGTCTGGTCTAATACTAAATTCGACAATTTATCAGTTGAAGTTAAAAATACAGTCAAATGTGAAACTGAAATGTCAACCGTGCATTTTAAACTCATATTCAATGAAGTAAAAGATTCACAAACCTTTGAATTAATTGTAATATATAACTAGCTTCCCTATTACTCTATTATCAATTATGAACAAACGAAAGAAAAGGCTCCATATATATTTGAGAAGACAGAGGAGAAAGGAAGAAAATAATGGTTATAGAAAATTGTTGTTTTTCTGCTTTGCGTAGAGCATTGCGTGGGTGTTTCAATAACGATGAATGCATATGTTAGAAATATTTCTTCTTATATTGAGTGGAATTGAGTATTGTTGAATTGTTGATCTTCAACTACTCATTCAGCAGAGCATGAATGCCGAAATTCTATTACTTTTAAGGGGTTCAATTTTGAAAACTTCACTTTGATGTATGAAATTGTTGGTTGAAATTGAGTTTGCTAAGGTGTACACAAAATGCAGAATGTCCTTGGAGTTC
This sequence comes from Henosepilachna vigintioctopunctata, assembly GCA_030704895.1. Lineage (NCBI taxonomy): Eukaryota > Metazoa > Arthropoda > Insecta > Coleoptera > Coccinellidae > Henosepilachna > Henosepilachna vigintioctopunctata. The sequence goes on along the minus strand of JARQZJ010000093.1, from coordinate 8,199,200 downwards.
AAACGGTCTTGTTTGAAAATTTTTCTATGTGGCCTATATAGCAAATATCACATTATTCATAATATAAAATCTATAATTATTCCTGATATGATAAAGATACAACAAAACCTGTATAAAATATTCCTGGTATCCCCATAGGTTCTGTTCTGAAGAGATGGTTATTAAAAATCATTCCATCTAATATACTTCAGCAAGAAATGGCCAAATTGATATTATGTTTCTTGGAGAATTGGGAAATTTAATTCGTAAGAGTTAGAGTATACGGTATGCTGACATATGTTTCATGTATATATGAATATATTTTATACACATAAGGAACCCACAAACATTCACTCTAAAACGAAGAGGAACAAACAATTTCTATGATATGACATTCTTTTTTTTCTTGTCTGTGTTATCATTGTATATATAAATCAAGTTGATGTTCAGTTTCTTAATACTTGATTATACTGTAAATGGTGGAACCACTAGTATATTACAATAAATTTGGTAGTTTTTAAGAATTGTCTCATTTAAGATTTATTCGATAAACATTAACAAAATAATTCTAATTCAAGTAATATAATCATTCAAATATTTCCGAATGCCTTCACTAACTTCTTAAGCAATTTAGAACTCCATACTTTATCGAAAGCATAGACTTTCTTATATTTTTCCAAATATAGTATAATTTGTACTGAATCTTAAAGCAACATATTGTACATGTTAACCGCGAAAATGTTGCGAAAAAGCTCTTTACGCAACTTCACCAGACAAGTTTTATAACAATCAATTTCGTCTCCGAATATGATAGTACCAAAACCACTACCATTATATTCACTTCTTTATATGTCGAAGTCAAATATCAGTTTGGCCAAACATTCATTGGGGTTGTAAAAGCTCAAATGAACGACGTAATTATAATAGCTGTCTTAATAGATTTTTAACTAGAAACATATGTTGCATTTGCCCTTACAAGACTAGTCTCGCCCTCGGAATTAGGTAGTTGGTATATGCATCTATCTGAAGAATAAATACCCTACGCTTAGATTTTTATGTGAATGTTAAATTTAAACTGACTTTTAGGGTGTGTCATTGGAATACGTAAACAGTTTTATTATCACTTCTAGAAAGCCGTTAAAAAGCAATAAAAATTTGAAATTTTTATTTTTAAACCAGACTCAGAAATATCCGGGATAAATTAGTCGAATTGAATGAGGAAATGAAAATTTATTTTTATGTGGAATTCTCAGAAATCTAATGAACGAAGGGTTGCATCTTCTTTCTTATATCAACAATTTGGAAACATAAATACACAATAACTAATACAAATACAGATAGAATTTAGGTAACGAGAATAATCGGTCTGGTGCAGGGTTCAAACACTCATTGTTGTTTTTTTATTAAAAAAATTTGATAAAACTAAGTAGTTCTTTGATTTTCACTATAATTTTGTCAAACATAACAATATTGTTTCGCCAACACAGTGGCTTCATCAGATGTAGATGATAAACTAGTTAATTAATGTTCAACTAAATTATAGTGAAAATCAAAAAGCTACTTAGTTCTATTCAAATTATAATTTGTATAAAAATCTTCTGGCAAGGTCAGATATGTATATTGAATATATTTTCAAGAATCAAAAGTTGAATGAAAGAATATCGAAATAGCTAAAACAAAAATTAAGATTAAAAATAAAAATTTAAATCAACTTTAGTAAAAATTTGGTGTTCGAAAATTTCTCACTAGTGCCATTGAAAAACAATGATGAGTTGTGTGCACTTTTTTATTTCATGTATACATTTTGTTTGATTCAGTAAAGACTTTGTATCAATAAACATGTAGAAGAACCTAAATTACTGACTCAACCAAATGTTTACCAAGTGTTTATATTGAAATTTTTTGCATATTTTCTTTTCCCGTAACGCCCAACAGTCAATGGTCAATGATTTTAGCTTAACTTAATTGATGATTTCAATCAACATAATGAAATGAATATAGTCTTATAATCATAAAATCGATGTAGATAAGACGGCTTTGTTTTAAATATTCCTATATGACTCGGAGGAGAAAAGATTACCTCTCCCGTCTTTCACGAGTGTCAGTGATGAGTCATCACTCTACTTTCATCTCCAGTCGAAACAGTCTTTCATCTATGAGCTGAGCGGCTTCTTTCACAAATGCATATTTTTTGTTACTTCATCGCCCTATGTCACAGTTTCGTCTATTCATGTTGAATGTTTTTTCAATAATTTTTAAATGATGAATATCATAGTTTAATACTCAATGTTCTATTCTGGACAAAGATGAATTCAAAAACACAAAAACCCTAAAAATCGGTCTAGACGTTCTGAAGTTATGAATGGTGAAAGGTGTAACTAACAATAACAAAAGACTTAAAATTATGAAATTACTAATGTCGATATTGAAGAATAGGTGTTAGTGGAAAATATAGGGTTATATGTTTTTTCAAATGCCACATCATAAAATAACTGAAAAATGAAAAGTTTGTTCGAAAATAGAAAATTGAAATTTTTTTGTTGGGGATACCCTGATCGTTTAAGGGTATGAGAAATCAATGGCAACCTATTATAATATTTACGGAATATAAATAATGAATGAAACTTCATCAAGATCGGTTAATCCGTTCCGGAGGATTAGGGTAACAAATAATATTTAATAATAATGATAATATCATTTATGTTACACAATAACGTCGTATACACAATGCGGAAGTTCTTTATAAACGTGTTAACCTCTTCTCCTTGTTTACATTTTAGAGTTTGATGTTCATTATGCAATTCAATAAATATGTGGTTTGTTGATCATCGATTGCCTGATATGTTTTTTGCAATTATCATACAATATTATATCACTTTTATATAAAATGCATATTCTCGCCTCTCAGTTCTCCTCAGAGCTTACTCTTTTTGTAAGGGTCGAATTTTTATTGGGATATTAAGCATTTTTTTGTCTAATTGAATAGCGCATTTGAACTCTCAGTTCAACTCTTGAAAATGAGGTAAAACCCCGAAGTTATTGTCAAGCATTCAATAAAATTCTGTAAAATTAAGCCAAGAATTTTTTATAGAATTTATAGTTTCTTACTCAATAATTTGGAATATAAATTGTAACTAAATATATCCGTCTTATTCACCAATAAGAATGATCAATAAAACTCGAAATGCTTAAAAATACCTCAATGTATTTCGGATTGTAAGAATAGAAAAATATAATGAATCTGAAGTATAAATCCTATTTCTCAAACTGGTGGATACGAGCGAGTCGAAATAGCGATAAACAGAAAATTGGTAATTTGATTTAGAAAGGCTTATACAAAACTGAAATTTCTTGCAGGATGTTCTTTAATAGGTTTAATTATGGAATTTGGCAAAAAATAGTAGATCATGAAAACTGGACTCTTTGACTATTCAAAAGAAGAGTTAAAACTAATAGATTTTATCCATTGCTTACAAAATTACAAACAGGCAGATCACTCTCATAATGAAACAAAACTAATTTCGAAATCATTCATACCAAAGAAAAAATTCGTGTTGAGCCCCTTGAAAAAGGCTGCAGTCGAAATTCAGAAGTCAAAAATAGAAGTAAAAAATATGAAATAAAGTTCTTTTATAATAATTATAAATCATATACACAAAATCAAGTACCTAGACAGCTTGTAGTTTGACATATATATCTATATACATATTGCATAATAATGAATAATGCGAAATAAAGCGAATTGAATAATGTGTATACCGGATTCACGATATGAATAATTATATTTTCTTGCTTACCTTTCTCTATTTTCGGTGTAAGAAGCGCCAGCTGTGGACGGGTGTCCCCATCTTGTAGTTGCTGACTCTGTTCGCTAGGTGTCGATAGCTTTTCCGCTAGTATTGGATTCGCCGCAGCTATCGTAAATTTCAAGGAACGCATTTCGATTGATACCGCACTCTTTTGGTGTCCGTGCGAACTACTCACATCGTTATCCGTACACGAATTGGGGATATTGTTGTTTTCTTCTTGCTGCAATTTAATATGACATTAATGGTGGATGCGCTTTATGACCAACATTACTTGTGACAATAACTGAATAAAAATTCGAATTTTAGTGAATAAATTATATCATTATTATTACGAAAAATCTTGGTTATTCATGAGATGATTCCTCTTGGAATTTGAAACGACTATTAGTAATCAATCTGGTGAATTTACTCAAGTACGATAAATTAATTGGGGTTGATTCGCAATTTAAGCAAATTTTTGTGCACTTGGTGTATTCTCATAGATTCTATACAAATAGTCCAATGATTATTGTTAAACCGCAAGTTCGACTTCAACATATTTCTATAGGCAGTCCTACATTTGAGTTATTTCAATTCCAAATATTTAACTCACTCTGTGGTTAAAGAAAATACCTGATTCAATGAATTTTGATTGAAAATATGGAAACGTGACATCAAATACGGTTTTGTTCAATTTACAATAATACGTAGGATCTTGTTTTTTACCATATTGCATTTAATCTCAAATATTTTAAAAGTTTTCCAATATTTCGTTTCTACATTGGACGAATACTGTCGATCTTCATTTAATAGTAATTTGAGGAACGATATTCTTCTGTAATGTGATATAACAAACCATATTTCCGTTGAGAATACGAGAATTGAAAATTAAACATTTAAATGAACAACAATTTCTATAAAAACTTCGCACAAATATTCTTGAAATATTTGATAATGTCATAGTAAAATTAGTACCATAATTTTCTTTTCATGGTTAAATGTTCAAATCCTATGAGAAAATGACATGAAATCACTCAATATCACTCAATTATTGTATTTTACGTAAAACAAAATAAAAAGAAACAAATTCAAAATAACAAATTTTTATGGTGGTGAAATTACTGCATAAGAAGATACAGCATGCAATCCTTTGAGTCATGTTACCCATTACAAAAATTTCCCTCTGAGTATAGAAAATTTATTCAATGTTAGTGGATTCCTCAAACAACAATAGGCAACATGTTGAAACTTATCGTAAACTTAAAACTCGCAAATATCACAAAATACTTCAATACACTGGACCTACTTTTCGCGTTGATAACCCATTTTCATGAGTTTAGTACAACAAATTCTATTACAAAAAGTCAACATGACAATTGTATTAAACTCTTGATGAAAGAAAAGTAGCCCGAAACGCACGTCTACCGTATTAGAGAATGTTCTCGAAATTATTCTATGGTTCTTAGTTATACGAAAGATTTGAAATTTTGTGTCATTTGGAATGTATTTTAACAGATAAGCTACTACGAATTCCAAGCATTGCATGTAGGTGTCATATGCTTACTCAAAATTCACCGGAATGCTCCTCAAGGTTTTGGGGTAGGTACGTTCAATTTAGGTTTTTGTGACTGTAATTCTCAATCTTAATTATTCAAATAGATTAAATTTTTCTATAATTATAAGATATAATTATAGAAATGTATAGATATATACCTATAATTATTATTATATCTTTAACAAATGTTAAAGATATAATAATAAACTAACGAGAATTTTTCCCGATTGGTAACTTTTCTTGGATTTCTCATTAATATGCTATTTAAATAGTTAAACAAGTTGATTGAACAAAAAGTTGATCGACAAAAAATTATTAATTCTGCTAAGGAACCATCTCAACATCATGAGATATTTGTAAATCTCATTCTTCAGATATCATAAGAGAAAGCATGTAATGATAAAATCAGATTTCTGTAAATTTTATCATTAGAAAACAGAATTAAACATGAAAACAATATCGAAACTCATTTAAAAGAGATTCGAACAGAAAACACTGCAAAAATAGAATCTTTTTGTTGGTGTATTATGTAATAAAAATGAGCATTTTTTCTTATATGTGATTCAATATGATTAATTGAATTCCTCTTATTTCCTTGAATTCATTTCTTCACTCACCATCACAAAATATTTTCTATTCCTTCTTTTTTGCTTTTAATCTTATGGACTTAATACTTGTCAATTGAAAATTTGTCTGGGTGTTGACGAACTAAGGTTCAACTTTTCACCACATTTAGTAACTTCCTCTTTTTTCGATGAGTTCTTTTTCAATAGTTGACTTTGTTATTATCATTTGTTTATATTCTTAATCAGTATTTTATATTTCAAATTTTATATATTCTTTTAAATTGTCATCTGAAATGCAATTAAGACAGCAATTTTCAACCCTTGGACGCGCCCCTCTAACAGACCTCGTAAAACTAAAAGGAGAGGTGAGCATATCAATTTTATCAAAAATGAGAAAATGCTCTTAAAAAAATTACAGAAAGAAAACGGAATACATTCTGATATAATAAAAGATGAATTGCTCGTTCACACTGGTATAAAATGCAATTGGAATACAACTTATTCATAAATCTAACAATTTCACTCTCGACACAGCATTAATAATTATAAGAATGGTCTCTGTGAATGAGTGCTAATTTTATAGAAATGCGAGAAGAGGGTAGCGATGAGAATTGTGTTCAAATATTGTAGAGAAAATGTGAAATAATTTCACATTTTTTACTATTCATACGTATTATTATACGTCTGAATATTACACGTATGAAGCTAACCTGTAACTATTACATATATGATTTGCTCAAACTGATCATTCATTTTTTCGAATGATAATGAGTTCCTTAACAATTATGTTGACGTGTCAGTTGTTGAGGACGTCAGTTTTTGAGGGTGAGTGTTATTTAGTCTCTAAATTAAAAAAGTTTCTTACCAATGCACGTTACTAAGATGTAATATACTTATATAGACGACACTGGATAGCTTAAACAAGTTGGTTTCCTTTATTTTAACTAAACAAATATTCAAAATTTGGTAAATGAACTCATCGTTCTCCAGTGAAAGTTTTTTATAATTTTTTATCACGAGGAAAAGTTTTGAATATTCAGTCTTCATATACATTCCAATTTGGATGTTTCTTTCGAAGCAGAGACTTTCATTTTGGGGATAGGTGAATTGGATGATATGAAACAAATCTTTCTTTTTTATTTCCAGCACTTACCACCATACTTACTTTTATGTAAGGCGTTGCATTAAATTCGTTGAGCAGACTATCAATTTCAATGGCGGCAGTGTCAGAGAGGTGTTTGAATATATCATCATCGTTCATCTGGCCTTCGGATGCTGAAGGAACCAGTGAGCTGAGATCCGATTGCGAAAGCTCCCCCAGAGCAGCCCCGCCTCCTCCTTGAGCAATGTTTTGTTGTCCAACCGCCACCGAAGCATCCTAGACAAAAATAAATTGAAAATATAAAACGTTCTTGTAATAATTACAGAAGATTTTTTTGAAAATAAAGGAATGGTAATTCTTCAGAACAAATATAAAATATGCAGTAAGAAGTTTTGGGAGCTAGTGAAAACATGAAATTTGATGCGTGAATAGTCATTTGTTTAATTAATCTGCAAATATTAACGCTGAAAGTAGCAGATATACTGATAGGTTCAGTTATTTGATGGCAATCGATAAAATTACTATTTACTATTAGGTATTTCATATTACTCTGCTCTTGTGATCGTTAAGAAGAGAGATTCATCATTTATTATGCAGATGTAGTAGGGTATGTATTGAACGTGCTTAGAAATTCAAAACCTACACCGTTTTTTATATTTGTTGAAACTCCGTTCAATTCAAGATGAAGGACTTTTCCGAAATTATGAGGTACCTTATTTTACAAGCATAGTTTGAAATATTTTATGATTGAATAGAAGCACTCAGTTTTCTAGTGTTAAATATTCGGTTTCTCATCAGTGAACTATATCCAACACCTTATATCCAGTGCAATTACATTCAGTAATCAATTATGATATATTTTCTGTAAATTATCTTGAGCATCGAACTTACAGTTACAAAGTTGCCTTTGATCCAAGAGTTCTTTTTTTTATTTCAGTGTAATTCCTCATTTATAGGTATAGATAGTTCAAAACTTTTATACATAATTATGCCTTTGCGAATTGAAGAAAAAGCTGATTGAAAACATTTATATATGACAACAATATTCCAAGAATGGAACAGGTAATAGTCCCATGAATGCGGTCTAGACATTGAATAAATGTTGAGCATAGAATAATGCAGAAACAGAAAGAGTGTCCTTTTAAATTTGTTTGATATTGCAGCCAAAACTACAATTTCAATAGCTCTCTGCTTTATTATTAATTTGGTTTCATAGTGCCTCAATATGTCTATTGAGAGAAACTAGAAATGGTGTCTCGAGTTCGATGAGACATTGAAATAGTTATCATGAGTATTGTTCTAAGAGCGGGTCATAGACTTATATAGCTCCGACTGGGCCTACAGTTTTCACCGCCGCGCCGATTCCGAACCGCCAAGAAAACGGTGAGAATCGAACGCACCATTACAAGTAAACCGAATGCGTATAGTGTCACTATGTCGTTCGGCCACTGGGTCTCTTGAATTTATTTATTCAGAAAATACCATAATTGTTATCAAAATGCCCATTGATGAAATAATGAATCAAGAATGGTCATCAGAAACCTAGATATGCTTAAGATTTTTACTGAGATTGGGCTTATGAACTGATATGATGATGAACAAAGTGTCTGTCCTACTTAGGTATACGGTATAACAAAAAATAACAGCCCCTAATAGATAGGGGCTGTGGTAATTAGGTTGACAGATTTGAAGCCGTTGTAATGATTAGATATTATTAATATTGCATCAAAATGGTATGTACGAAGTATTATGAAAAACAAAATGAATTTTTGAAAAAGAAAACTAGTGATAAATACTCAGAAGCCCGATAGATAACGGATCAAGAGAAGTAAGGGTTTTACATTGAGACCACAATTTCTTATTGGTTTATAAAATACATATTTTTGGCAGCAAGGATTCAAATTTTTATTGATAATTGAATTTAAGGTTTGAAAATTATGTCTTGAAATTGATGTCTCATGAAGGACCACTTTTAGCTCCCTCACAGTAGGTAATTTTTTCATCAAAATTATGAATAACATTTTCATATAATGGTGGTTCAATTTCAACAATAACTCTAATTATTTCAGCTTCCAATCGATCAATTGTTCGTAAAGGGTTTATTTAGACAATACTTTTAACGTAGCCCCAAAGAAAAAAAATCCAGTAGTGTAATATCGCACTCGCTTGTTGGCCGATTAACATCACCACGTTTTGAGGTTAGACGCTGAGGAAAAGTTTGATGCAATAAATGGATTTTTTCAGCAGCTGTAGAACATGTTTCATCATCTACTTTGAACCATTTGTCTGTGATATGAATATTCTCAAGCTGTGGCAATAAAAAATTGTTCATCATTCCTCGATATCGTGTAACATTAACAGTTGGAGAAGCACCAGCATCATTTTCGAAAAAATCAAACCCAATCACACTACCACCATATAAAGCATATCAAACCAATACTTTTTGTGAGTGCATTTGAAACTCATGGATTTCTTTTGGAATCTCCTCTCCCGCAATAAGACAATTCTGCTAATTAACAAAGCTATTCTGATGAGAATGCTCTTCGTCACTGATTCTCATTTTTGTTGAAAATTCAACATCTTTTTCTTATATGAAACTAATAAATTGACCACTTTCTAAATGGGCTCTGTTCGGCTTCAATTGGTGTGTTAACTAAACTTTATAAGCTTTCAACGATGAATGCTTTCGCAAAAATCGCCGTAAAGTTGTTTGTGAAATGCTTAATTGTTGTTAACGTCGTGAAATTGACATTCTGGAATGATCTTCAACACCCTTGCGAACTGCATCCATTCCTCTTGTGTATGACCTGGACGATGACAAATTGGTGCTCTTACTTTCAAAGCAGAACCACTTTTCTCAAGCTTATGTACTATTCTCAATATTTTCGATTCATTTGGTTCATTGTGTGAACCATAAAAATCGTGCAATTTACAAATACATCTTTATTTAAACGTCCATTTTCATAATTAAGCTGAAATATTTGGACGAGCTGTTCAGCACTATATCTTCAGATTTTATAAATTGCAAAACACAGTAGATTAGGAATTTTGATGTTATTTATTGAATTATTATTGAATTTACACTGGTACAAACCTGTAGGCATGACGATATGTCCACCATTTTCCCATCGTGATCGGAACTCCATAGAAGGTCGTTGTCAATGAAGGGCATTGCCAGAGATATGGGCGACTGGGCCCCCAGAACGTTGGCCCCCGCCACGGTGCGGCTGAGGGACGCCAAAGGTATCAAATATATTGGGCGAGCCCGGTTTGCGTTTCGGTCTAGCCGATGTCCAATAGGTTTTTGTGAGTTGGAAGTAATTTCACAAAAAATCTGAGAAGCAGAAAGCAAATTTAATAATCATGTTATAGAATTTTCTTATTGAATAACAATTAGAAAAAATACAGACATTAATTCATATCCTTAAACTAAAATTATCTTCAAATCCAAGAGACAATATTTCATTCTGAGTAGAGTATCGAATACATTTTTGTTTACCCCACTCTCAAATATGTACAAAATAAAAAAAAATCATAGTTTTCCATGTGTCTATTTTCTTCTGTTCTTTTCCTTTCCGGAATATTTTGCAACTATGTTGCTCTATATTACAATGAGATTTTCAACAGTCAATAAACACAAGAAAATATTTAGGGAATTTTATATAAACATTCATTTTCATTATTTATTCAATCTATTTCTTTGTTACCATAACAATTATGATCTGACACTGAAAAATATTTTTTTTGTTTATAATTTCTCCAATTTAGATATTTTTTTAAGTATCTATTATGCATAGTTGTCAACTTAGTGATGATTGCGTATGTATTCTGAATTAAATTTGAAGATATAAAGTTTTTTTACTATTTGAATTCTGCAACCTACCTCGATAAATAATGATGAAAGTTTGTCCTCTTCCGATACATGAATCTCGAATTACTTCAATCCTGAAATTGAAAATTGAATATAAGAATAACGTTATTCGATTAGAAAAAAGATTAACTGAATTTCGTGTTTCAGTTTTGTTTGAACATATAAAAGAGAGATATATAGATTCGATTAACGGAGAGTTGAGTCTTTTTACTTCTTTTTCTTGGGCCTGTGTCTGTTCGTTTTTAATTTCAAGTTCTACTATTTTAAACTTTGCTTTGCTTGGTTAAATCAGTCACAATCTTTCTAATATTCCAGTTAAATTATATTCAAATATATATATATATATATATATATATATATATATATATATATATATATATATATATATATCCTATATGAATATTTGTAGGATATTATAGTTATAATATCTTATAATATATATTATAGTTATTAATATCGCGGTACTGAATCTTAAAATCACCGAAATTATTTATGTTATTCAGATGTTTTTTCGTACATTGTTTTTTGTTTGGCGGAGTTTTTATGAAGATTTTCCTCATTGTAATGTATTTTATGTATTTGGCGTATTGTTAAACATAAATTGATTCCAGACAATTTATGCGAAAGTCGATGCGAAATTCTTCCATATTAACCTCTTAATTACTCTTTAAAATAACTCAAAAGACGTAGGTACTTCTACAAAAAAACTAATTATTCAACTTTCACTCTTGCATTCTCATTAGACCAAAAGTTTTTTTTTATTTCCGGAAATGTCAATACAAGTGCATACTTCAGCCTGTCTATTTAAGCGCAAGTAATGAGAGCAGTGATGAATTTATTGAAAGAAAAGCGAAACAATGTGTGCAAAACGTAGAGTTTATTGACTCGAAGTTGTTTATTTTCCATTTTCTTTAACTTTCTCCGCAGCAGGCGAATGAACTGTTAATTGATAAAATATCTAGTGAAAGTGATGCACTCCATAATTATGAGAAAATATAAATCCTTCCTGATTAGTACGCTTATAACAATATGACTGCAATAAAACTCAGCTTAATTATTATGAATGAAAAACGTTACAAGTGTATCGTTTAATTCATGGGATTTGATCTTCTTTTTTATTGTTCCCTCTCAGACAGTGAATTGTGTGTTGAATGAGGAGTTATGAATGAGTTGAATGATGAATTGTGACGTTAAACTCTAGAAACTGTAAATTATACTGATATATTAGAGAATAATATAATTCATATTTCAGAAATGTTTCAACAATTTATGGAAGAAACAAAACGAATATCTTCATAAATTTGTTTCAACCATTCAAATACAAAATTGCCCTAAATATAGAAATATGTTAAATTAGGATAAAATGAATTCCAAAATGACTTTTTGAAATTATCAATTGAAGAAATATTTGAATCCTCTCTAAGAGATATATGCATTAAAAATCTAATTTCCATATTATTAATTTAATTATTAATATTTTACCTGAAATTGATATATGAAATTTAAATTAAATCCCAACACTTCATCATATTAGTTTTCGGACATCTAGCGGATGCAGTTAAAATTACATCACGTGGGAATATCAATTTCTTCCTTTAAGATAAGCAAACACACTGAAAGCCACATAGGTGGCGCTGCTTGTTTCATTTTGAAATAGTTATAACGGAATTACAGTATTGAATTCAATTCCTTAACGTGAGACAACTAAATGTAAGGTTATGGTGTGTTGACCGTAATGTCTAGTGATACCAAGGACACTGACGTTGGAAAAAGCAGTGATTCAAATGTTGAATATGATGAACGCACTGACTTTTACAGTGATAAATTCGATCCATTGTTCGCTTTGTCATGTAAAAATATTGTTATACCTAAAAGTAATTCGAAGACCTATGATAACTTGAGTGCATATCAACGTGCGCAACAAAAACAAACGTCATCAGGCGAGCAGGCGCAGAAAAAGACAACGAAGTGTTCAACGGAATCAAATGCACCAGAAGCGGCGGGAACGTCGGGCCGCCGCTTTTTGCCACATCAATGTAAGTGAAATTTATAAATTCCAATTACCTCGTACAATTTTAAAAAATTTATCATACAAACCATGTTCAGGTAGATTTATTGTAGCAAATTCTTGCAGCTTTAGGAATATGGAGGCATTCGATAAAACCTTGAATTATGTAGATGATAGGTTGGTATACTTATAAATTTGTTGAAAAATGAAATAACAATTTTTTTACAAGGGAATGAACATGTGAAATTCACTTGAAAAACCTAGTGAAACTCAGTAAATGAAACTATTTTCAACTTGAAAGAGAAAATATGAAAATTGGAAGTAACTACTTATTGTATATTATAGTGTTAATTCATATGGCACAAATTGATTCTTTCATATATTCTATAAATTTATTTATACATTTTACTTAAGACCTAAATTAAATACTGAGACTCTCAATCGAAATATCGAAGCGCACTTAATATTCACTCTCGAAAGTGATAGATTCGTTCTCGTTGACAACATTTGTGTAGACAGTTCCCTGAGAGTTTTATTTGAAATATTTCTATTATGTGTCTCAGTATTTACTAGTATGAATTTTTTGTGAATCTAGAAACTAGCTATACTTTTGCCCACCGGGGCGTGATCTGGAGCGATTAGGCATGGGACCATTATTACATATTGCGGACAGTTTTTTGTAGTGTTCGAATGAAATGTCTACAAAGCCTTATACTCGCACTACTGTTGTCGTGAGTAGCAATCTAGAACGCTTGGAGAGTATATTCGTCTTTTCTCCGATAGAGGAAACTCGCGTGCATTTTCACAGAGACCTAGTTATTCCCCTAATTCTGATATAGGACCTATTGGCATTTTGAAAGTCATCGATTCTTGATTGATAGATTAAATATGGACTGATGATTCATAATAATGATGAAACAATTGTATCCTATTATCATTCCACAAGATCGATGGATTTTTTCGAAACGCTCTTAATATTCACTCTCGAAAGTGATGGGTTCGTTCTCGTTGACAACATTACAGCTGTTGTTACAGCTTCCTGAAAGTTTTATTTGAAATATTTCGATATTTCGATTGAGAGTCGCAGTATTTACTGGTATGAATGATTTGTGAATCTTGAAACTATATACATATATATATATATATATATATATATATATATATATATATATATATATATATATATATATATATATATATATATATATAGAAAATGAACACTAGAACATTCATTTGAAAAATTGAAATTGAAATTGAAATGAGCTAGATATGTGAACGTGTACGATGAGATGTTTCCATTATCCTTCAAGGGATAAATGTTAGAGAAATATTGAAATCGATGTTTATATATTATATATATATATATATATATATATATATATATATATATATATATATATATATATATATATATATATATGATAGAATTGAAATAGATTTGGTTTCATCTTTTTGCTCTAATGAAGGCATGTGTTCAACCTCATTTTGTAGGTGATTTTGTATTTGTAAGCAAGGTGGACAAAAATATTCAGCTTCAAAAACTGGCAAATGATTTAACAATGTGTGGAGTGAATTACAAAATGCTTGAAAGAAATATCTCTATAATAACTACCTTTAAAATTTTTTCATTGGGATGCTTCCACTGAAGGAAATACCAAAGTAAACATTATAAATCAACGTGAGACGTCAAAGACTGCCTTACTGAAGCAAGTACCGAGATTGATTGATAAGTTGTACATCTGATGACATATGACTTGAGCAAAAGCATAAACGTGATTATAAAGATAAATGACAATTCTTATGCTCGATCTTGTGGAACTGACTGAAATATTTACATTTATTTCAGAAGGCAATATATGTTATAAGATGCTTGTGATAAATGACTGGAATATTTTTACAGAATATACTCCTTTTTATTTTGAAAATAGCTCCTTCTTGCAATTAATATTAAGTTTAACTGCTTTAATAGATGACATAACTTAAACATAAATGATAGAGATTGACTGAAACATGGTCTCCTGCTTTGAATTGAAGAGTAGTTAATTTCGGTTTTTCTGAAGCATTAAATATTTAAATATGATGTCTGCCTCAATCCGACACGTATTTCCGTAAGAAAGATGGAAGTTTGAGAGGAAGTGACTCGTTTAAAAATATGCATTGCTCCTACTCAAACAAAAATTTATTCAATATGAATAAATGTTTTACTGTTGAGACAATTAAGCGTTTAAGCGCCAAGACATTGAGATAAATGAGAGGATCATTTATTGGATTAGCATAATATGCGGACAAATACTTTTACTCAGTGATTTTAAAAACCTACACGTTTACTTATACACATCCGTATAATACAGTGTGTATCGTTACTCATATTCATACTTAGAATCCTAAGCTCAAAATAAGTTAGCAACGCAATTTACCGAAATTAAAATTTAATGGAATGATGTCTCTGTTTGAGTTACAATGTGTTTTGTTTGAAAAATTCAAAATTATTGAAATTATTCAACGTATCATTGTCATATTTGGCGGTAACTACGAAATATCGACACTTTTTTTTTATTTGCGAATTACCCGCGTCAACCACATAGGGATTAGCAGAAATACATTCGATTATTTAGTTAATTATTATTACAAATATAGATTATAACGGAATATCAAATTTGATTATATAGATTAACATTTTTCATAAAATTAATGGTATTTTTCCACTTTACAGACAGAGAAGTTTTTAAATCATTGTTCAGATTTTGTATTTTACGTTCAACAGTATATTTTTCATGAATTCAATGGACGATGAATCAACTCTGTGATAGTTCATATTTAAATGAGAGGTAATAATAAATACTTGTCCAAAAATCATTGACTGATAAATTCTTTATTCGACTAGTTTCGCCTTTTACGGCATAATCAATAATAAATACATAACTATTACAACCTTTAAATATTTGCAGATGTGTTCGGATGATAGAATACACTTTAAATCCGGTCATAGAGGTGGGGATTTCCAAACTATCAGAGATTTAACAGTGGGGAGTGGTTTAGGTCTAACTGGTCATTGAGAAGATTGTATTTATCGGATTTTTGGAGTTTATTCATTTCCATGGCTTCCAGGTAGTTCATTTTCATACATTTTTCACATTAATGGAAAATATTACGTTTAAAACAGGGTGAGATCTTATGTCCTGTCGACTCTAGATTTTCCCGAAAATCAGATTCTCCGTTTTTAAGTGTTCTTCTAGTGTAGTTTCAAAACATCTTCGTCTGGCCAACATATGATGACTTACAATCTTCACAGTCCAATCTATAAATTCCAGACTTCTTCATTGAGTCGGATATGGACAATTTGTTATTGAAGATTATTTTATCCAATCTGCTGTGACTTGAAAATGCTATATTCAAATTATTATTCTTGAAGGATTTAAGGATTTTTGAAGAGGGGACGTGAATATAAGGGACCCTCACATATCTTAATTGATTTTTATCTTATTATAATTGATGTTGTGTGGCCTATATAAAAGTGTATTGATGAAGCGTTTCTCTTTTTTCTATAGTTGGAGTATTGATTATTTTCAGTGGAAACTGATTGTACATACCTATCGTACGAATAACATTAAGTTCTTCCCTAAGGTCTTGTTTTGATAAGGGAATCGAAAAAGCCCTATCAATCATTGAATTGAGAGCTGGGATTCGATGGCTAATTGAACTGAGCGAATCGAAATTTATGATAGCGTTAGAGTAGGTAGGTTTCCTGAATATTTTGTACGAAAATTTATCCTGTTGTTTCGAAATTGTAAGGTCAATAAAATTCCACGAATTATTCTCTGTTCCTCTTCTATCGTGAATTTGATCTTCCCGTGTAACGAATTCAGATATATCAGTTCATACCTGACATTCATATGAATTTGAATAAATGATATAATAAAAAAACCTTAAATGCTGACCAAACTTATACATACATATACATTTCAACACACAAATACATATACATTCTATATGTTACACTCTATATACTATAACACAACGATTCTTCTAGAAGCAATTTACGCAGCTGAAACAATGGTTATCGACGGTCATTCGAAAATTAGAGAAATAGATAAACAAGGACGGAAAATTCTCAAAAATATAAAAAATTTCATGCGGATCAGAGTGGCTAAAATAGATCCAAAAAATTTACAACAGATGAATATAAAAAATCCCGAAGATCACACGAAGGTTCGCTATAAAATTGCACATGTCAAGTTTGAACAGAAATCATCGAGCCAACCAATGTTTCATCTTTCTTGTCACATAATCATTCCATTTTATGAACGGCCAAGAATTAACATTTTATTGATTGTTGATCGAAAGCTTCTGATGAAAATTGTTCATGGCGCTATTTGAGATTGGTTGGTGGGTAATTCAACGCTTATTCAAGGTTCATGAATAATTATTTTCACGAAAATAATGAAATTATATCAAAAATTCAAAAATCATATTCATAAAATTGATAAAAAGAATATTTTCTAGACAGTACATTTTTTTCAAAGAAATATATTTCGAAATATACTTAGACAGATAAATAAAAGGAAGGCAATTAAAAGAAAACAACTTGATTGAGCATATTTAAAAAGTCACATAGATACAGTAAAATTATATACATAATATGTTATGAATTATATCATATGATAACATGAATATAAGTGATGTTATAATTTCGACTATTATTTGACACTGGAAAAGGGAATGGAGACACTATGAAAACTACTGAAATATAAAAAAAATTCACCAACTATGAATCCACCTACTATGAAAACTACTGAAATATAAAAAAAATCACCAAGTAAGTAATGTACTTAAATGGATATTGAAAATTCTGAGTTTGAGATAGAGACTGATAAGTGTGAACAGTTACAATGTTATTGTGATTTTCTCTCAAATTTAGTTTTTATAAATATTCAGAAAGAAACCAAATTCAGTAATTAACCAAATACTTACGTAGTCGAAGAAGTACTCTGAAATACTATATTGCGATTAAGATTTCATAGAAGCCGTAATTTTGATAAGTCGTCTTTATGTTCTAGAAAGTATAAATAGTTATTTTATGGACTTACGGAAGGATTACATTGTATTGAACTTCAATTGGGTAATAAATCACTAATACAACTAACAAGTCACTATGACCTCTGTACTTATACTGTTGTAGCATTCATTTGGTTTTCTCACTTTTTAATCTTTGATGTGTTACTTCATTTATATTATTTTTAAATCTAATGTCCGATTTTTTCTTTCTCAAATACCTATTTCAAAGATACCAAACTTGAGAAAGGTATAGATTTGTTTTTCAAACATTTTAAACCAAGACATTCGAACTTGTTAGAGTTGAAAATATTTGTGTTATGCTCATTGAAACTCGTTATATTTTTCTACTAGAGTTGGAAATTATAGACCAATATTGATATGCGTTTTTCGTTAAATCATTTATTCGAATAGAAAAACATCTTTCGATCCAGTTCTTGTCTAATTTATACGGGATTCATAATTTCCGTAGCAAGTTTTGAAACGTAAGCAGAGATATGTCGACACTCCTACAGGAATACTGATGAGATCAAACAAGGTCGAAACAGACGTGTGTTTTTCTTATTATGTATTTGATGTGGTTAGATGCCTGGAAGTAACACTCCTGAAATTAATATAATATGCAGTTCAATTTAAATTTCATATTGGTGATTGTTCATGAATAGTTTATGAATCCTGAATTTCTTATTATGAACGGGTTATTGAATTTTGAAAGCATTATCCAATTAATATACCTAGTATATTATAATCGAACAGACTCACAAATCATTTCAGAAACTTTGTAAGATCACTTGATATCTTGATAAATAGTTATGTTATTTTGTAATTTTAATTATGATGTAAATCGCTCAGAAAAATCTAAAATAAACATTCTATGTGTATAAAACGAAGTGTAATGTTGACGAAAATTCTTAGGATGAAAGGTGTCGAAAGTTTTTAGGTGGTTTGTTACAATCAAACATTATGTGGTGTCGTTTGTTTCACAAAGTATGCGCGATGATATTAGAGTTATCAATACAATGATTTTGAATTTAAATAAAAATAGGTAGTTTTTCGATTTTCACTTCAATTAATTCAAAACATGACAATATCGTTTCGCCAACACAGTGGCTTCATCAGATGTTGATGATAAACTCTGTGTTGGTAAAACGATATTTTCATGTTTTGAATTAATTATAGTGAAAATCGAAAAACTACTTAGTTTTATTCAAATTATGTATTAAGATTTTCATCAACTATCGGCCCAATCGGTTAATGACAATGATTTTTGTCTTCTATATCGGTATTATTGAAAAGAAAGGGAGTAATATTGAACACCAAATTTTTGGAAGAAGTTAGACAATTTGCTATTTTTATATTTGATTTCTCCTTATTTCGGTACTGGTAATTCGATGTACATAACGTAACTGATTTTGTCATTGATTTTCACACAAACACATTCATGTCTAACACGAGATTCGAACACAGATCTGCTTGGTGAGGCACCTTCACTTCCAGCACTTGGATATGGATAAGACATTATATTTCAGTTTAGGATTATACATATTCGTTTTATTCATACGGACAACAATTTTTTTTCCACAGCTTGGTAATTGCTTGGCAGACGCTAGCAAAGCCAAGATTTAACTAAGAGGTGTTTGGATTATTCATATGGAGTATCCACTCAAAATTTCCATTAAAAAATTCTAAAGAAAAAATCCTGCACAAAAGTGTTGATTTTAATTGTAGAGCATTTTGTTTTTTCGAGTTTCGTAATCTTCTTAAACCATTTAATTAATTATATTATGGTTATTTTTGTTCAAAATTTCTGTCGACAATTATTAACATTATCTGCTTCATATACGAATGAAAGTTTGCTATCGTCAGATAAGTATCAGCCTCTTTAGCTCCGTGACAGAGCTTTGGTCCTGTTAACAACCTGTTGCTGAAAAACCGTTGATCTACGTGAAGATTCTCTCATGGATCAATGTCGAGATAATTACTATTGAACAGAAATGCTGAAAAAAGTTTCGACCGTTTTCAACGGGCAAGTCAACTGAAAATTTGTTGAATTGTCTTAGTGGAATGAAATATCAATAGATAAAACGATCACAGTTGATCTATTTTTTGGGAAATATACCATAGAGGCTTAACTCTTTCTTTCCAATCAATTTATTTCATTTAAATGACAATTGCCTCACGTGAAATTTTACGTGCCTCATTTTGAAAAGTTTCCTTCAAAATCCTTCACGTAAAAATGTCGAAACATTTTGTAAATTACGATAATATTGAAAAAATATGACATAAAACATGACTACTATTATCTAACGAAGCTCCGAAGTCAAATATTTTGTCATTGAAAGTATGTAAATAAATATCATGACATGAAATATAAATTGAATATTTATAATATAAAACATAATTTTTTTCATTAGATTTTTATTCATAGTCCGTTTTGAAGTACTTCTCCTTCTTCAAATGTTAAATTAATATTTGTGGAATTTTACAAATGCATATGCAGATTCTATAATGCCAGGACATAGAATAACAAGCAAGAAAAGAATTAAAATCTAAGAATTGAAATTGTACCTAGAAACCGTCAGGTATAACAATCAAAAATTATACTCGAACATAGAAAACAAGATAATAAAAGGTAGGTGTGAAGACATGAGTAGATAACTGATCTGACCTGCTCCTAGAGATTTTATCATTGAAACAAATTGATTTTTAATGATTCCAGAAAATGATTTAAGTATTAATGATTCCAGAAAATTTGAAATTTGAAAAATTGAAAAGAAGAATATAATTTATTGAAAACCTAGATGAAATATTACATATTTTCAATAAAACAGACAATTCTTGGAATTTAAGTAAAATATCATACATATCAAATAATTGAGAAGCAAGCAGGATTGTTTTACAAAGAGAAAAAGAAAAAGTGTTCAAAGACTTGTTGAACCAACTCTAATGAAAAGTAATGCAATTACTGTCATAAGTATTTATTTGGATTTTTAAGTAATAAAGTGAAAGTTTCAAGTGTATTTGTTTTTTGTTTTCATCGCGCACATATCTCGATATACTTTTTAGTTTATCGTGAATTGCAATATTAGTTGAAACGTCATCTAGAAAATACTGATTAAGACTGCAAGGTTTGAACTAATACTTCAAACTTGATTTCTGAATTAGAAATATTGGTAGATATTTTACTATAGAGAAAAATACACTTGGATTTTATCGCTATATTTGTAATACTCGTATTGCTATTGATTTTTGGTAGTTATTTATTTATATCTTCACTACATAGTATAAGACAGTCACTTTCTGTGTCCTTAAATACCTATGTATACTTAAATCTTCAAAATTAGGAAGGTTTATATGTATAATAATATCCATTAAATAGTGGAGAATTATTGTTATTTTGGAGGTTTCTAATGTGATGTCGTAAATAATTACATTTTCCGCTGACATTTCAAACGCAGGCTGAACCCTACGAGATTTATCAAAATAATATACTAAGTATAGTACACATTGAAAATCTACAGAAAACTCCGCTATGGTATATGTCTATCTCTTATGGATATCCTACAATTTTTACGTCAAATAATGGCTAATTTTCGAAGCGATTTTAACCAATACATCATTAATCCTTATCAAATGGTTCAATTCTTATTTAATTAAATGCTCTATACGATTGTTCGCAGATGATACTATGATTTTTATCAGTGGTAAAAATATCCAGACCATGACAGAATGGATCAATAGAGACTTGGCAGCAATAAATGAATGGCTAAGCGATAACAGTTTATCGCTGAATGTTAAAAAGTCTAAATTTATAGTTTTTGGTACAAGTAGAATTCTTAAGGTAGTTAGTAATGAAAATATAAGTATTAAAATTGAAAACCAGAACATTGAGAGGGTAAAACTTGTTAAATACTTAGGCGTTATGTTAGATGAGTAAATTGAGTTTCAATGATCATGTCGACTTGATATCGTCTAAAATCTCCAAGAAAATCAATTTTCTCAAAAGAATTGGGAAAAATATGACCACATATATGAAGTTATTGCTCTTCAAGTCCATAATTATGCCACACTTTGAATATTGTTCCACTCTGTTATTGGGATTGAGTAAAGAAAAACTCAACAGTTACAAAAGTTACAAAATAGAGCTATGCGAACAAATGAATGTATACCTTGAATACATTGTTGATTTAAGCTAGATCTATATGGGTCTTTACAGCATATGATTCAAATGAATATTTTCGAAGATATTACACATTTAGAGAGCGACTTTGTTTTATACTATGTAGTAATATATAATAATATAATAATAATAATAATCTTTATTTAAGGTTCGGGTAATTCAATTTTATAGTTAAAAGAATAGTAACTATTCTAATTTTAAGATCTATCTTGTCAATTTTGTTGCCTAAACAAAGATAATACATTTTCTCCCAAAGACCGTAGTGGTGAGTATATATATATATATATATATAAGAAAATGAACACTAGAACATTCATTTGAAAAATTGAAATTAATCAAGATATATAGAGCTATATATATATATATATATATATATATATATATATATATATATATATATATATATATATATATATATTTATATGACAAAACAAAGTTGGCCGGGTCAGCTAGTTTTTGAATAAAATCGAATTAGAGAGCTTCTTCAAGTAAATACTTTCAAAATGAATAAATTGATGTGATCTTGTCAACTCTCATTTCAAAATAATTCCAAAATTAAGTAGAAAAACCGTAAAAAAAGTGCGAAATTCAAAAGCCTCAGAAAAATTGAGATTCCGGCTTCGAATGAGCTAAATGAAACTTTGGTGGACTCAAATTTTTTATCGTATATTTCACATGATTCACCATCACGTGTCAAAGAAAATCGTGTCAACATTAAACTCTGTACGACTTAGCATTTGAAAACGATATAATGAGAAAAACAAGCTTAAATTATGCAATGTTTTGAAATTGACCGTTTCAATAATCTTCAACATAAAAAGCCGCTAAGGGTGTGTTACTTATTGCTTGTTCGCTAACAGATTCTAATACAATTGTTCAATCAGTTATATTTTCATAGATATGTGTACTCTGAAAAAGTGCATTCATTTTTGAGATGTCGGGCTTAACTTGGTATGTGGCAGCTTTAGAGCAATCGATTTTAATGTTGTGAATTTAATTTACTACAATTCTCATTTATTGCCCGTTGAATAGTGATTCATGAAACATTATTTATGGCCCTAAAATTAATCCAAAATTTTTTTTATCCCAAAAAAAACTTCACGATGCACAATTCTGGTTTAAATTTGGGTTCAAAAGCCGTAGTTTGGCAACACTGCTATCCAAGTAGCGTCCATCTAGTCGGTACAATTGAAGGTAGGTAAATGTTTCAATGCATTACTACATTAAGGAAAAGAAGAAGAAAAAATACTTTTGTGTTCTTCTGTACTATATACCTATATAAGAAACCCTCTTTCTGTAGAGTTAACAGTTCTTGTGAATCTTTGAAAGTGATTGTTGTTCTATTGTTTGGAAGCGATTCTAAGAGTCAAGTGTAGATTCTAGTTATTGAAAGTTTGATATTAATTCGAAAAAATGTAAGTAATTTTACTATTAGTTTTCTTTTATTTCAACTCTATTTATTGAAAAATAATGCCATTTTATCATGATTTATTCGAAATATTTATTTCGGTTAAATCCATTTATGATGATTATTAATATTGAGTTGATTTATTCCAGAGCTATTCATCATGCAGTTGTGTTTGAGAGGTCAGAAAACTCACATAATTAATTGCGAAGGAAATGAAACAATTTCCCAGCTGAAGGTAAATATTAATTTGGAATACATATTATACTATTCAGTAAAAATTATCTATCTGTTTTTTTGTATGCATTCGTGATCACAGGTCCGACCTCAATATACTCTGAAAATTTGTTTCATATCAAAATAAGGGATTGTAGTAATTCAATGGGACTTTAGAAATTTAATTATTTAACGATTACCAATCACAAAATATTTATCTATCGATATTTTCTATATCAGAAGTTCCATCGTGTGATTTGAAATTTTGATATTTCATTTTTCAATTCGGAATATATAAACTTTCGATCACATACTTTTGAGGTAATGACATAATTTTTGATTTCTGAGGACTTATTTAGATGTCAAATCACCGATGCATTTTTTTATTTCTTTCTTTACATAATTTGTTTTTATTTCAGAGCACCATTGCTGGCTTAGAAAAGCTCAAGCCTGAAGAAATTGTTTTATATGCAGGTGGAAATCTAGTTAGCGATGCTGATGTAGTATCTGTGTTTCAAGAAACAGACATTGAAATTACTGCAGGTCTTCTTGGAGGAAAAGTTCATGGATCTTTAGCTCGTGCAGGTAAGTTTATCTTTGAAACCAAAATGCAATAGAATCAATTTTGTATAGATATATGTGGGTAAAAATTATAGCAAAACAGAATCAAGTCTGAAATAGTTACAAATCGTTTGAGTACTTTCAATAAGGAGATAAAAGGTGTTGAAATATATGTAACTCATTTTATATAAAAATCATTTTATACTTGAACATTACCACATTTTTAAATTTGAAACTATGAAGAGTTTACTATGTGCTATTTGAAAATACATCTTCATTAGCACAGGAACTGTATTTTCTTCATTTCTTCATCACGACTAAATATTATTTACTCGTCTAATCATTATTCAAATGATGAAAATTCGCCTTTTTTTAGCCTGACTCTTAAATTTTTTTCAATGGGATAAAACCTAATCATTTGTTTTTTATTGTATATCTTAACATGGCTGGTATAATTTAGTTTTGAAATTGGTCTACGAATAGAGCTAACTAGTTTTTATGTATATTATAGGTAAAGTAAAAGCACAGACACCAAAGGTAGAAAAACAAGAAAAGAAGAAAAAGAAGACTGGTAGAGCAAAAAAGAGGAAACAGTATAACAAACGCATCTTGAATGCAAATGCTACATTCGGTCACAGACGCGGACCCAACTCAAATTCCACATAAAAAGATTCTAATAGTTGTATTTTGTTTTAATGAATAATTTTTTTTTTATAATTATACTTATACTCTTTTTTAATAAATTTGTTACTTATAATTTCATGATTATATATTTTTTACGCCTACTGTAAATTTCCCTCGAATCCTAAAATAATATTAACCTTAAATAATATTTATAAGGAATCTTATAAATCTAAAACATTGTAATGGATTTGGTATTCTTTGGTTTAACTGCAGTGTTAAATATTCTTCAAACTTTTATGTTCATTATGTTTAAAATCAAATAGTTATTCATAAGCTCTGCCCTTCTGCTCAGAGTGATTGATAAGGGATTTATCAAATTATAGTTTGCCTTTATTTCGAATCTTTAAGGCGAAAAAACTTGCCCAACTAAAAAGTTCGATTTGCTGTTAGATGGGGAATCATATTTTAGACTACATATTTTTAGACAATGAACCCCAAACGAATCAGTTGATCTATTTTTTGGAAAAGGTGCTATAGAGGGTTAATTTTTTTCTTTTCATTCAATCAATTCATTTCATTTCTATGATAATTTACAGTGTTTCATTTTGACACTACATTTACGTACCTCATTTCGCAAAGCTAATTATCGTGCATATTATATTTGGAATATATGATGCATACTAATCCTCAAGTGTAATAAAGTTTATCAATATACTGAAACATTTTCAAATGTTTATCTGCCAATTTTCGTTTATAGAAAAGTAAAAATACATTTTTACCCTGAAATATAATGTGGGGTCATTGAAATTAGGTAAATAAATATCATGAAGTGAATTATAAATTAAGTATGTATTGTATAAAACATAATTTTTTTTCCGTTACAATTTTATTCACTATAGTCCGTTCTGAAGTACTTCTTCTTCAGATGTTAAACGCGGACCCAACTCAAATTCCACATAAAAAGATTTTGATATTTGTATTTTGTTCTAATTTTTTTCTGATTTATCACTTATAATTTCGTGGTGATGTTCTTTTTTTATGAATTTCTCTTTGCTATAAATTTCACTCCAAAATTCCTATTTGAGTTTTTATTTCCTTGAATAATATGATAAGGAATCTTGAAAATCTGAAAACTTTATCAACCGTCTGATAAAATATCACATCGGTAAGATCTCGTAGTATTAAAATGAATGAAAAATTAGGATGAACAAACCAAAACCCGAACCGAAATAATTTTCACACGCAAATTCATCAATAAAAACACCTCTCTCTGTAGACGGTCACAAAATTCTGCCATCATATTTGGTGAAATATATGGGAATTGAATTAGTTAGTAGACCCAATTACAAGAATCTGAATTGAATTTGAAAAATACAATTCGAAATGCATAGCGACTCATGAAAAACTTAATCCAATTTTGAGTGGAATAGCGAGTTTTCTTAATATATTAATAAAATAGTTAATAAAATACGTGACATTTATAAGACAAACAACCTTGACCCACGCGGCTACCGTGTGGTGCAGCGTAAGTAAGACTACTATCAAACCCCCTTGAAGTGTTTCAAAAGGTACTGAGACTTATTACCAATATGGACAGATATACCAGAATAGATGTCTTACAGCGAAAAGCTAAAATACCAAACCTCCATGAATACGTTAAAGAAATTGGTCATAAGTTCTTTGTAACACAGCTAGGCGTAAATGAATTGGCGAAATGAATCACCAAAATAAGTCAGCACAATGCGCACAAATGTAGACTCGAACACAATCTACCTTACCAACATCTGCCAATCTTTCGAGAAAGATATTGAATATAATCATAGCTCCGATAGGAAGTGTTTGAAATTAAAATTGATCACCGAAAGCTGTTTTTTCTCAAATAGTTTTCAATATTTGATAGTGTTGGTGTTTACTTGATGTAAATCCAACAAACTCTCGAACTTATGATTTACACTTTATTGACTACATAGCGTGACGCGTTTCTTCAGATGCTAACAGAATAATGATTCTGTTAGTATTATTCTATTAGTATCTGAAGAAGTCGTTTGTAACGACGCAACGCGTCATGCTCTGTAGTCAATAAAGTGTAAATCATAAGTTCAAGTGTTTGAATTTATGTTTATATTCAAATAGTTTTCTGTATATAAAATAATGATGAAAATAATATATAAAATAATCACTAAAGAGATGTAAATATTTAATTACCACAAAACTTGAATATTAAACAGGTTGCGAATAATATAATGTCAAATGAAATATAATTTAGATTAAGCGAGTTTAAAATACTACATACGTCAGTAGATATATAATTTGTTGACTTGCCTTGGTCTTGTAAACCAGGGCCGTGAGTTCAATCTTCACTGGGGGCACTGAAGGCAAATACTTTCGAGGCTGGTGGCCGAACCGTTTCCTTTCGTGTTCAGTGGTTAAACGGAGCTATATAGACCTCTGATCTTCGCTATTAGACCAATAATGAAAATAATAATAATGAAACTTTAACCAGAGTCTTTCGTGATATTATAATATATAATTATACTTATTATAATATTATATTTTTTGACTATAAGGGACACCCATAAATTACATCAGACGCTAAGGGTGGTGGGGGTCGACGAAGTTTGAAATTATGTGACAAGGGGCCGAAGGGGTCCTAAATTTCGTAATGGCATATTTCGAAATGTACGTGTTTTGTTGATAAGTACTTCGCATTATTAACGGAAAACTCGAAAACATTTGCAACTCTATAATGAACCTGAAGGTACATTCTCTCCACTATTATTTACCTCTTCATTACATTTGAAGAAATTTCCATATGATAGCTAATGCTTAAGTGTCGAGACATACTTGTTTGAGAGACAATGTGGCATATGTCGGTGGTATTAACGAAACCACCATTATCAGAAATTCACTTCTGTACCTCATATAAATAAAACAATTTCAACAGCATTGAAATCTTATGGATTTATTGTGCGTAATGTTGGACACTTTTCGAATACAAAAATACTTTTACAATTATTTAATGCGCTTGTAAATAGTGAATTAGATGTATGATTTGAAGTCCCATTTACAATTCTCATAAAAATCATTCAGAGTCGATACAACGAATATTTCTCAAATATCTAATTTGGAGGGAAGATCACGTTTATCCGCCCATGGGATACGCCAACCTGATCTGTTCAATAGGTTTGGAGCTGAATCACTCGAAGTTGGCAGGGACTTGTTGTCTCTGAAGTTTCTGTATAACCCCTTACATGGTTATATTGACTGTACTACCCTTATTGGCACTATTGATTATCTTGTTCCTGGACAACGTTCACGTTCAAATCAATTTTTTTCATTGGTTACTCCGAAAACCAATTCCCTCGTACAATTACCCATAAGATATATGTGCTCGCTATTCGAGGATGTGTCTGACAAATGCGATGTCAACAGTGACTCATTTGCTTTCATTAGTCGGGTTTACTTGGACTCTTCTCATATGTAATAAATTCTGAAGTAGGGCATAATCTGTTTGTCGATTATTTATTATAATTACTATTTTTCATTGATAATAATTTTTTAAACATAACATAAAGTTTGTATCATATCAATAGGTGTTTATACTGTATATATATATATATATATATATATATATATATATATATATATATATATATATATATATATATATATATATTTCAATATTTCCTGTAACTGGGTGTTTTTACTTGTAGAAAAATAAAGACTTATTATTACTATTATATGTGCATCATTATTAGTGGCATATTTCGCAATAACATATACATACAAAAATTGTCCACTTTACTGAATATTATGCCATTAAATCGAAAAAAAGATCCTGAAAATCTAGTACGTATAGAACGGTATTACATGTGGCCATGTAGCATTGAGACTATCGAAAATACCATTGCATCCTGCAGTAATATTGAAAATTTTCAGAAATTATCAATGAATAATGTACAATTATTACAACAAAAGACATTGAGAAAATTATCATTACAAATGGTGGGGAACATGGATAAATTTTTGATGAATTCCGTGAAGTACAAAATTTGTACAATCGATTATAAATTTAGCGAACTTTTCTAGTTAATGCATTCGATCTATCGTCTATTGGTAATATCGATATATTCCTTCATTAACTCTAGGAATAGATTTGCCGTGTACTCTGTGGGAGATCTCACCTCGTAGTCATCAGGTTCGTTAACCCCAGGCAAATTGTTTCTTTTCTAACGCACGAACATGGTGTTGATACGATTAACCGCTTAGACTATGTAGTATTAACTTAATTTCACTTTCTATTTGTGGTTAATTTCGTCTAAGTGCCTTTTGAATCGCTGGAGCTTGAAATGGGAGTTACCCTTATATTGGATTCTTGATTGTATCTACATCAATAGACATATTATATGAGATAATGTAACTGCTAACTTGACAATAATTACTTTTATGAACACCTCAAGAAATTTTAGGGGTATGTTATCTGAATTATGAAAATATAAAAGGAATTGTGCAAAATGGCGAAGGAGCGTGTTTTCAGTTTTTATTTTACTTCAATTTCAAGGCTGATAAATTATGTTTTGGTATATATATATATATATATATATATATATATATATATATATATATATATATATATATATATATAATATGTAAATAATATTTGATGCCGAAGAAAATTTAAATGAAAATGGAAAATATCGGCATATCCCGCAGATTGGTAGCAGCCGTTGACACGTGTTTCGATCTTATTGGATCTCCTCAGAACGGCGTAGCCAAGTTCTAGTTGTACGAACCTGGAGGTGGAAACACAAAAAGAAAAGCTAAGAAAACACAAATAACCTCTGAAGTTTTCTTCAGAGGAAGCGTTAAAAGATCACTAAACCGTCATATATATATATATATATATATATATATATATATATATATATATACAATATATATATATATATATATATATATATATATATATATATATATATATATATATATATATGTGTATATAGCTTTGTAAATCCATGTTGAGATGATTCTTAATTAATGACACACTTGGATCTATTTTCATATTTGTCTTTGATTTGCGGTTTTCGAAGTTGATGTATATTTTCATTAACTATCTTATATGAATAACATTTCAAGTGATTGCACATTCTAGTTTCTCATTTCTTCCTTTTCATATATAATTTTTGATGAATTTCATTTCTGTTAAAAGTTCTTCAGACCCTGCTTCATTTTCTAATCAATTTTAAGTTATCAATATTCGCACTATTTTCGGAAATGTGAAAAGAATCTAATGAATGACATATATATATATATATATATATATATATATATATATATATATATATATATATATATATATATATTTACATTTTAACTGCAAATTTATGTCCTCCAGCAAACAACATATTGCAAAAAAACGGAAATTCATTTCTTTTTCACATGTCCGACAATATGTAGCTATGTCAAACAGTTTGTAGCATAAAAAAAACAAATTCCTTTGTTATTTTTACAGTCTCTCATTTACAAAAAATATGCATTTTCAGGTGAAATATTGAAGAACAACAATTCTGTAAACGGGTTATATATATATATATATATATATATATATATATATATATATATATATACATTAAATTGATTTATTGTCTGTTTAAGATTGTTTATTTCGAATGTTTTTAACAATGACATTCTTCTTTCAATATGAAAAACTTTATTAGAATTAGTTTTGACAAAGTTGTGATATACAATGAAACGTCAACAAAAATAAGGTTTTTCATATTTAAAGAAGCCTGTTATAGGCTAAAAACATATGTATAAATATATATATATATATATATATATATATATATATATATATATATATATATATATATATATATATATATATATATATATATATATATATGTAACTTATATAGATGAATATTGAATAGAAAGCACTTGTCTTAATTTCACAAAAGTTAGGTATTTTAATTGCCTGACACTTATTTCGGGATGTTTCCTCGTTTTCGAAAGTTTAACTGAGTTAGCAAATCTCAATTTATTTCAAAACTCAAATTTGCAAATGCTAAATTGAGTCTAGCTTTTGAAAATGGAGAAACACCTTGAAAGAATTGTCAAGCAATTTATATAAGTTTTCTAAAATCAATTAATATATTTAACAATATTTCACCAAGAGATCAGCGAACTTTCAATCAACTTCATTAATATAGTTATATTCCCATTGACGCTTTTTTTGTATTGCAATAACCCATTTTTGTTCAGGGAAATACGCCTAGAATTCTTCAGTATAATTCGAGGAAGTTAAATTAGATGCTCTTTGCTCACGCATATAAATATAAATCTGCCCACGTAACAATTCGATTCTCCCGAAAGAATGCACTATAAAATGCAGAGACTGTAAAACACGCATCGTCGCATCGTGCACATGGCCGGGATTCATTCAGATTTTGGCATAAGCGTATAAATAGCCGCAGTTACGTAACGCAAAACAATCGTCAGGAAGGCCGGCGAGTGCCAAGTCTGCCACTCGAGGCCAATGCACCCGCTCGCAGACGATCTTTCTCTGTGCATCGCCGAGGCACTATCCCAGCCAACTTCACAACGAACGAAAGTCTACTTTCGCATCGGCGCTGTCATTGACTCCGCGCCGCACACGACCCAGTTGTCAAGGTTCGGGATGAACTTTGACTTTGATGGAATCCACGACATGCGATCCGATTCCGTGATTTACACGTTATTGTCCCCAAAGCCGTGATATTTCGATGGATTCGTTGAACCGATACATCGGATTTTTCGTTTCGGTATGACCGAGTGCGTCATATGAGAGGACGTCGCCACCGTTTAACGTCGTTTTCGTGTCATCAACCGTGATATTGTTTCTATAAGCACGTAGTGTTGCGATCTCGCCAAAATATTGGTTTGAGCGATCTTACATAACCTTTGCTGGATCTCTGATTCAATTAAGTGATTTGATCGAATACCATGTTCAATTTTGAATTTCAGTGATATTATCACACTATGAAGAGGCACTAGTTGACAATTTTCGAAACATAATAATCTGATGTATTTAAGAACGAATGTATTGAGGAATATATCAAAGAATTAAATGATGAAAACTGATTTAAGTACATATAGCCAGTAGTAAATATTACGAGTATTATGCAAATCTCAATTCCTAAATACAAAAAACCCTTTCCAGAGTATTGTCGGGTAATCGAATTTGTCGTATTATAATTGTCGTAAGACTCCCTATAAACCGTAATTATTTCAAAAAGAGTGAATTACAGGTAAATAATAAGATTCTATCTGAACTACAATTGATGCTACATACTTTGGTAGGATTTAGTTAATTGGACAAAACATTAGCTTAGTTAATTAAGACAACACAGAGCTTACGTTTCAGTAAAGTACAAATTGTGTACAAAAAGTGTGTTCGCCAATTGATATAATAAGACAAATTTCCACTTGCCCTTTTCTAACAAATTAGATGAACTATTTATCGTCAGATGAATATTAATTTCATAACCATAAAGTTTAATTAAACTATGTAACTACCGAATATTAAACACACAGGCTTCACAAAATTGTTCAATACAATTGACACATGTTTCGGGTGACAGAAAATTATCAAGAGTTTAATAAAACCGTTATATTGAACTTTCGATAATGGATCTTCAACCCGAAATATGTCAATAGTATATAATACTTATTTATTCTCGAACTAAGCCAAATATTTTTAAATGAATGATATATTTCAACGTTTCACTAAGTGGTGTGCTAGAAGTCCATTGACATTATTAAATACCTCTCTTAGACTCTTTTGTTTCATTGGACATCCAAATCTCTAAGAAATTGTTCGAAATTTAACTTGTGACTCCATCTAAGGAATAATTTCATAGGCAAGAACCTTAATTATCGACCATATTGATTTGAGGGGAATTAAATTTCACAAACGTATATGACGTTTCAAAATGAACGTTTGTCAATTGAAAGGTTACTTCGGTTCGTAGAAAAACTCAATTCTCTAACATAAGAAGCATACTCCAACAGAAAAATTATTCCAAATAATGCGAACCAATCTTATCTAGTACTCTCGAAAACTTTTCATATTGCCAGTAACCAAATTTGCAGACACTAACTGCAACAATTTCAATACTCATGTCTTATGTAAACTAAATTATTCGATCAGTTTTTCGTTCCTAGTAATTAACTGTATTTTGTTGAAATCTCAACACTTTTACGAAATATTTTAAATTCATATTCTGTATATCTAATCATTATTATTTGCTTATTATCTAACTTTCGTTTTCATATCATTAAAATTATTCTTCCATCTGCACATTCATGTTTTATCTATCAATATCAATTACTAAAAATTGATTTTGATGAAGAAATTGTACAATTCAAAACGTGCGAGGGTTTTTCCGCAATCGAGCATGGTATACTGGTCAGAGTTCACATTCATCGTGACACCCACTCATCAAAAATTTATGACCCAATAATGCCTATTGACGATATTATTCATCAAACTGTGACATTGCTGTTTAGAGCTGTGGAGTGGTTTTTGGTGCAGCTCTTAAGCATTTTCTTCTGCTTTGTACCTTTATTCAATTTATTCACAACCTGAGAGTAGAAAAAGAGCTTTATCGCTGGTACACTGCGCCCCAAGTCTACTCAGAACATCTTCTAGGCATCTACGATTTTGCAGGGGTGTTAATTCAGATCTTTATCCTCATCACTGTTTCATCGTTTCTGAAGAGCAGAAAATTTTTCGGCGAGGTAGGCGTTGGGCTCTGTTTGATCGACACTTCGTCCTTGTGATATTTTCGGGAGCTCTGATGGTAATGAAGATTCAGCGAGATAATAAGTTCTTTATTCTCAACAGGTGTAACACTCAATCACAAAAAATAATAACAATGTTGAATACATAACTAAATAATTAAAATGAAAAAGATATAACAAAGACCTCAATCTAACCTAAAAAAATAGTAACTTATAACTACATTATAGCAATCAATGAAAATACTACAAAGAACTCAATCTAAATCAATTCATTTTAGTCAATTTTCGTTGTTCACATAACTCCTGATAATAAATTCTAAGGAGTTGAAGTGAGTGTCACAATTATTGGCAACTCTATTGAATGAGACTCCATAAATCAAATGGGGGATTGTACGAGTATTAGGGAGTTGATCCTCGGAGTCTCTCGGTCGAATAATTCTGTATTACGAGAATTTTGCCTAGGAACACGAAATTTCAAAGAGGACAAGAGATACGCGGACTATCAATACTATTGTGCAATAATTTGCACGCAAATTTGAGTGATAAAGTCTCTCCTGCTCTGCAATGAGATTAAACTAATCCACTCAATAATTCGTTATAATTGACTCCTCTCTGTGGATAAACTTTTATCCTCCCTGCAAACTAAGAATTTCAAGAACCTTCTCTGAATAGCCTCAAGATGGCATTGATGGCAAGTGTATAATGGGATACAAGATCATGCTGCCATACTCTAACTTGCTATGGATTAGGGAATTAAATAGTCCTATGAATGTTGAGGAATTATTAAAATATTTGCCATTACGTATAACGAAATCCATATATTTTCACAGCAGATGATATAAGTTGGTGATGTATGGGACAAAGCTTCTGGTCGAAGACTACACCAAGATCTCTCACCTTATCAATTCAATTCGTTGTCTTTTCGTTGTGAAAGAAACAACATTACACTTTGACACAATCAAACTCAAATAATTGTCCTCACACCAACTAGCAACATGGTCCAGCGCGAGCTGAAGTTGAACACAGTTGACCTGTGATCTAACTTCATGATATAGTTTCAAATCGTCTTCAAACATCAAATGTGGATGTTCGAAAAATCAGGTGATGTGAACATGAATTTGTGCACCCAAGGCAAAATTGGTTTTGGTTGGGAGCTTTAGCAGATATCGACAGTGCAGAAGGCTCTCTGACTGGCAGTTATAGATTCATTAATTTCTAAAGAAGTCACGATCATGAACGTTATGACGTATCATGATAATTACTGA
The DNA here is from genome assembly GCA_030704895.1 of Henosepilachna vigintioctopunctata. Taxonomy (NCBI): domain Eukaryota; kingdom Metazoa; phylum Arthropoda; class Insecta; order Coleoptera; family Coccinellidae; genus Henosepilachna; species Henosepilachna vigintioctopunctata. The sequence goes on along the minus strand of JARQZJ010000093.1, from coordinate 8,164,244 downwards.
AAATCTATACCGCTTCCTCTCCGAATGAGATCATCCCAATCCTTTTGACACCTCCAAAACTCCCACAGTTATTTATGGAAATGTGGGAGTAGTTCGTACTTACCGTATTTGGCACCAAATCATTTTCAATATAGATTTGAATGGACTGTCTAAGTCATCACATCACAGAAGGGGTGGATCTAAAAACTGTCTCGAAACAAAAAAGCTTTCAACGGTAAAGTCCCTTAAAAATATTATACTAGGTGTTTTCTTATTATTGGCGATACGGTAAGACTTCTCCTTAATATATTTTTTTGAAACCTGTGTTTTAAACAAAAATTTGTCAAGCCGAATCATTTAATTAAATTAACTCAAATTTGGTGAAAATGAGTATTATTGGCACAAAAGGCAGTCTCATCAAACAAAATACACAAATTGAAGTTATTTTTCATCACCAAAAATGATAAAATACTAAATCAATCTGTTTTTATGGGGTTTTAAACTAATAAAATCATTTGTTTGAAGTCAGTATCACTTCGAAATCCATTGGGATATCGAACTTTGAATGTAATGAAGTTGGATCCTTAATATTTGATCATTTCACCTCTTCAACTTACTTGTAACACCTTTTTTGCAACTATTAGCATGCAAAATCGGCAAGTATCATTCGTTAACATGGTTGTTGCATAACTTTACATAATTGATGATATAACGCGAGAATGATCCGTTACACCAAGTAGACAATTTCACGAGCAATTTCATAAGCGTTGCAGTGTACGTCGATATACAGCCCGTTGGATGTGGTAATATGCCTTATTCGCCCAAGCAGGAAGGTCAATGTCACGGACGTTGTCCCAACAATATTTGATACGCTTCACTGCACTATTACAGATTCCTCTGGTTCGCATAAGGAGTAGTATACCACGAAAATATCCATGTTATAAACTAGAATCCTGAGAGTATTCCATACGAATATTCATTTATAGTTTGGGGCAAAATCGGGTGCTTGAACACTGTATCCATTGAAGAACTATATTAACATTGCTATTCTTGTTGGTTTATCCTATATCTACTCATATTCAACACTATAACAGAACACACATATATCAAACTTTAATAATAATTAATCAATTACAGAAAATAATAACCTAATGTTATATATATAACAAATATATATATAACAAAGAGCTAAATCTAATTCAAAAAACTACAATAATTCATAAATAGTAACTAATAATAAATAAAAGCATTTAATGAAATATTACTACGAACTCAATCTTTATCAATTCATTTTAGTCAATTCATTTTGTTCACATAACTCTTAATAACTTCCATGGAGTCAAAGTGAAATAAAAAACTATTTGCAACTCTTTTGAATGTAGAATCCATAAACCAAATGGTGCATTGTATTAAGGAGTTGGTCCTCGGATTCTCTAGGTGGAATAATTCTGTATTACGAGAATTTTTCTTTGGAACACGAAATTTCAAAGCGGACAAGAGAGGCGGACAATTAATACTATTGTGCGTAATTTGTACAGAAATTTGAGTGATAAAGATTCTCTCCTGGTCGCAATGAGATTAAACTGAATCGACTCAATGATTCGTTATAATTGACTCCTCTCTGTGGATAAACTTGTACTCCCTCCAAACTAAGAATTTCAAGAACCTTCTCTGAAAAGCCTCAAGATGGCGTTGATGGCAGGTGTAAATAGGATGCCAGATCATGCTACCATACTCCAATCTGCTACGGATTAGGGTATTAAATAGTCCTATGAATTTTGAGTTATCAAAATATTTGTCATTGCGTCTAACGAATCCATATATTTTCGAGGCAGATGAAATAAGTTGGGTGACATGTGAGACAAAGGAAAGCTTCTGCTCCTAGACTACACCAAAATCTCTCACCTTATCAGAACGAGACAGAACCTGACCACCGACGCTGTAATCACACTCAATTCGGTCTCTTTTTCTTGTGAAAGAAACAACATTACACTTCGACACATTCAAACTAAAATAATTGTCTTCACACCAACTAGCAACATGGTACAGCGCGAGCTGAAGTTGAACACAGTTGTCCTGTGATCTAATTTCAGGATATAGTTTCAAATCGTCTGCGAACATCAAATGTGGAGAGTAAATATTATCCATCAGATCATTCACGAACAGAATAAATAACAGTGGTCCAAGATTAGATACAGATTTGAATACAGACATTTTTAAAACTATTCCAATTTCTTATCTTTTAAAATGAATTTTCATTTTTTTTACATTGAACTTGAAATTGAGTCGAAGAGATAGAAATTTTGGCCATATACTTTCATTATCTTATGAGTACTGGATGATGTTAAAATAAACACCCTGACCAGTATTTAAATACGAGAATGCAGATGAAGCATGCATAAAAACTAGTTAAATATAAGACAAAACACTTGAACTTTCGATTTATACTTTTATTGTATAATTTTATTGTATACTGTTGTTATTATATAACAACGAATTTGACATAACAGGTATACATAAGAAGGGAACTTTAGGATTCTATGACTCTGGGTTTTATCGAGGATATTCCATTCTAAATTATAATTTTATTACCTGAAAAGCTTCAACAAGGGTCGATTGTATTTGTTCATTAGCAAACTTCCAGAATTTTTATGGATACAGTTATGTTGTAGAGACATATCATTTATGTATACAGGAAATAATGCCTATATTGGGTTTCTGTGGCACACCGAATGAGGTAGAGTTCAGGTTCGCAATCTCCATACCCATCATATCGATAAAATGATCCGAACAATATGACTGCCTTGATACTAACAGCTGAGATGAGAAACCTAGAGAGTCAAGCTTTGAATTTTCATAATATACGAGTATAAATCAAGTTTATACGTCAAATTGAGCCTAATACATATAGACGTGTACTATACGTTCTTGATTGAATTATCGGAAGAAAAAGATTTGTTTTCGTCTGAAGAATCCTAAAATAGGACTTGAAGGTCTACAATATAATCAATATGCGAATTACAAGTTAACAATATTACTCCGAGGTCTTCCATTTGGAAAATCCTATCGTACTGGTTATAGTTTATTGATTAGATGATACATCTGAGAGAATTATTGATAGGTTTAATATAAAAATGTTTGGTAAATAGTTATATAAAGTAAATAGTTATAGGTAAATCTACAACCTCGAATTATTAATCTGGTATAACACTTAAATTTACCTGAAAATAGTTTGTTTATAAAAAATATTGCAAATTTTGTTTTGTTTTCTGTAGTTTGATGATACTTATACTTTTTCTAGTAGGTATCGGAACATTAAATTCAAAATTTAATTGCAAACTGAAAATCCCAAGAATATTATTCAGAAAATCATGAAACGACGCCAAAAGTCTACAAGACTCATTTTTAAATCATACAAATATCAATTTATTCCTCAAGAAGGGGACTTTGTTATATAATTTTTAATTCATTCATTTCATCAGTTATATTGTCATATAAATTATGGGAAATTATTAACTGTGAATTAAAAATTCAATATTATCATTGCTTTGAAAATGTTTCTCATTTTTGAGTGTTGCTCAAAATGAAAATCAATTTTACAAAATAAGTTAGGGCTTATCGAGACGTAAATGTTGGTTCTTCTGGACTTTGACGTACGAAGACTAAATTGTATATAAGCAAAATTGTATTTGTTTTTGTTTTAGGTCACACAGTTCATACAATTATGAATGAAATAGTCATTTGACCTATGTACACTTCGTTTAGCATCCGGACCTATAAACTGCTGATTTCCCCCTTTTCCGGATAATATAATTTTTTGTTGATTTTGCTGTTGTATACGATATTGTTATTTCGAAATTAGATTTGCAACAGTTTGCCAAAGTAACAACAATAAGATTTATTATAATTTAATTTTCTGGTTCCTTTTATAAATATAATATGCCGTTTGAACTATTTTGCGTGGTTTTTAATAATGTTTAGAGTAATTCAGCTCAAAAACATATTTTATATTTATCACTTCAAATTAGAGAAACGGAACTAAACCGGTTGTTAACTTTGGATATTGATACCGTTTTGTCTGTGACCATTTGTGAAAAAATAGATTTTTAAACTGGCTTTTTTCGTTCCGTGGGATTTACCTCGTGGAACTATTTCAATTTCGCTGACTCATTTCATTGATTCATCTTCAACAGTCTTTTTTCATAACTATTTTGACCCATATTGGTGAAAATTCGACCATTTAAAACTCATTCAATATTTAAGTTCTAATTTTATTATGGTTATTTTATCGAAGAACTATACCTCTATGTCATCCTTCCTTTGTGATTTCCTACATACTTTCGAGCAAGTTGTACTTCACAAATGAATACTGTATAAATAACTATACAAGTGAAATAGATTTCAGAGTTTCATTTCTTTTTTCCAGTGATACTCAATGAGAATATAAGATCAAAGATAAAAGAGAATATAATTATCAAAGAGTATAGAAAATAAATTGACTCACAGCTTGACCATAGAATACGCATGTTATGTAGGTTTTGTGTCAATTCGAGAAGCAATGTGTAATGTTGATTTCGACTGATTTGATGTATTTCTCTAAAAAAAATTTAGCTTAATGCATCTCTTCTCCATATAATTTTTACTATGTCACTTCCATTCGTTCGCGGAATTCTCTCAGAAGTTGTACAAAATGTAATTTTTTTAGGAAAGTATGATATTTGGCTACCTGCTCTGTTGAAGTATTTTCTCTCTCCATCTCTCTCTCTTTATATCTTTATATATATATATATATATATATATATATATATATATATATATATATATATATATATATATATATATATATATATATATATATATATATTGTATATCACAACTTTGTCAAAAATAATATTATTATATAAATATCATTATATTATCTCTGTATAGAGAGAGAGACAGAGATTAGAGATTATGAATATCTAAGCATAGATATTATAGCGATAATAACATAGTAATATTATTTTTAACAAAGTTATGATACACAACGAAACATCAACAAAAAAAAGCTTTTCACATTGAAAATAGCTTGCTGTTGCTGAAAATATTAAAAATATTATGAATATAACTATCTCAAACAGGCAATAAAACCAATTTTGAAATATATATATATATATATATATATATATATATATATATATATATATATATATATATATATATATATATATATATAAAATGAAATTTTTTGTGCTTATGGCACTGATTCTAGTTATTATTATTATTCTAGTGTTCATTTTCTTATATATATATATTTTTTTTTTTCGTAGTAAATTTGCGACTTTTTCTTGCCTGAAAATTCAGTAGGATTATTAAACTGCAATCTCAAATTGAAAAATGTGCTTATTCTTTTCTATTATTGATCATTATCTCCAAATAATTAATGCACAAATGAAATACATGAATTTGAATGAAATGAAATCGAAAATTTGTCGTTTGGACGTTTTGGTGTATATACCAATATTTTCTTCAGTTTTAATTTTGAATTCCCTTGTAAAAATTTTTGTTTATTTGTCGAGCGACATGTTCCTATAGGTATAAATTGATTTAATTCTTTTTAATGTGAAACGAACAATCTCATTAAAGACATTCGTTTGATAATGAATTGAGTTAGGTGTTATCATGCATAATACATTTTTCATATTATGAAATTTCCTTATTTGTTATTATTATTTATGATATTAGATGAATCAATTCATTTTTTCTGACTCGATGAGATATTTATGAATACTGTTTCAATTTAATGAAAAAAATTGGGTTTATGACAATACACAGGTAATCCGATACACCTTTTTCAATAAAAGACACTGAGCTGTATGAATAAATAATTTTGATTTCTAATATTTTTCAATAAATCCAAAATTTTTTTTTCAGTACCAGTCCCATCAAAACCTAAAAAAGAGAAACACACTGTATTCTCAAAAATGCAAATAATCCAAGGCCCTCTCCAGTTGCTTAGGAAATGTGTTGAAGAAAAAATAAGAATTAAGGTATGTAAAGAAATTTTCAGAATCGGTCGAAACTGATCAGCAGGAGAACTTACTGAAGCAAATGTGTTAAAATTTGTTAGCAAAAATGTTCCTAGCTATGCACACTATTCAACGTGTTTACGTGTTTATTCACTGAATTTCACTCTTATATTTAGTATTCCGGAGTAAGATTTTGTAGATGTTATTCGTATGGAAATATTTTGTATCGAAAGTCATCGATACAATAATGGGCCTCCACCTTTACCTTTGCCTCAGCATGTGCTGATTTCTTTTATTTTGCATGTGTGTTGCAAATGTTGGACCACCGTCGACTAAAATGAAATTTTCTCATATAATGAAGCTTATTATTGATAAAAAAAAAATAAAGAAACTAGATAATCAACAAGCAAAAACATCATATGTATTCATAAATCTGCAGTACTTTAACCTATTGGAACATTATTAAGTATGTATATATCATCACGAAGACTTCACATATTTAAGGACAAGAAAGATAGAACGAAAAACGCAAAAATCAATAAAGAGGATCAATTAAAAAAACATTCTATTCCGCTCCTTTTCTCAACCTCAATGTTGAGTAATACGTGTAGTGTAGATGTTAATATTTTTTTTATATATAGTTCTCCATCCTGATTTTATTACTTCCAAGATTTTCAATTTTGAACCTTCCCCATCGAAATGCAGAATTTTATGTTGGAATAACGCCGACATGATCTGTCCTTATTTCTGAACATGTTCACAAAACGTTTTTTAATTTTGCTAATGAAAACTCATTCGAAGAATATTCCTAGCATACTATCACACCATTTCTCAACCTTTCCCAGATAAAAGCGAAAGAAATATTGACCTTACATTTAATTTGTATCAATATTGAAGGTGAAAAAAGAATTGAACCAAAACGTTTGTTCTACCGTCTTTTCTTTTTCTGTGATTTATTCGGAATATGGTACACAAGTTTCCATCACACAGAATAATAATATTAATCAAATAAAATAGATTGGTGAATAGAAAAAGCAATAATCGATATGATTATAACCTCGAAAGTGCATGATATTTATCGATCGACATAGTTCTGGAAGTGAAGGATTTCCTCTAATGAAAACAGGAAGAGAGAATTTATCGAATGAATTTGTCTAGTTTCATTTATTTCGAATTAGGCGAAGTAAGTATTTTATAAAGATATGACGGCCGAAATTACCCGATCTGAGAAACAAACTATTCTGTTTCCTGAAATACCTAACGAGTTGAAATGGCGAAAAAACAAGCATACATCGATAAATCAGCAATTCAAAAACGCCGAACGCAATTTACGATTGTCTATGACCAATTAAAGAACCGTCAATGGCAACTAGTATCAGTAGTCATCGTGGATGGCCTCTGTATATCATTACCAACGTTGCTCAACAAGGAAAACGATGGCAGAAGGTTAGTGGAATTTGTTGCTAGTAAGTTGCGTAGAGTCTACCAATTCGAAAAATCAGATTTAACTGTTTCATCCGCTATTACGACTGAATTGGCCGACTGGTTATCATGGTCAACGCCATGGCCAAATTCGCTTCGTTTACTTCACTTTAACATTTTGTAGTGTATTCATTGAACACGTATTAAGCTAACCTTTCTAAAATACGTCCAATGAAAACCCGTCTATTTAACATTGAAGGAAGGTCGAATCGACTTCATTTTCGTTAATTATTAGTCAATCAAAGCGCCTGACATTCACTATTGAATCAAAATTGAATTTTGAATGTTCATGGAAATTGAATGTATATTTGTTAATTTTAATGAGACTGAAACGAAGAATTTTGTTTATACAGCCAACTATTTTTCCAATCAGATCAAACTATAAAATGTGGTATGTTGTTCAAAACAATCTGAATTAGAGACAAAATATATGTCGGTGATTTTAAGGCACTGTCGAGTGGTGATACAACTGAGGCCGAGTTGTATTCAATTTGAAACATTAGTTCACTGGAGATATGTTTCGGGCTTCTACTACATTCTTGATTGTTGATATACATAGATAGAATAGTATACAATTGAATATAGTTGTGTGAATTTTACAATTATAAATTTTTCAATTCTCTCTGTGTTTCAAACTTCTGATACATTTTTAATTGTTGATATAACCCGTATTGAGTTGTTTGAAATTTAATTAATTGTTGTGTGAATTATAAAAAAATAAATTGTTTAATTTTCTTGATATATGCATCGGTCTTCTGAAACATTCTCACTTGATGATATAATAGAGATTGAGTTGTCTACAATCCGAAATAGTTGTGTGAATTATATAATTATATAATATATATAATTTGAAAAGGAATAATAATAATTTTCATATGCATTTTTTCTATATATATTGTTATGGTAAAATTTCATGCAATCTTTATATTGATAAAGAAATAAATAAAGTTAAATTTTCTCAAGATGATGCTTATAAGCTTCTAAACTTATTGTTTCGACAAAGTAATATTTATTTTTTTTTATTTAATAGTGTTGGCGTTTACTTGATGTAAATCCATTATAATTGAATATAAACTTAAATTCAAACACATGAACTTTTTCTGAAATAATCATGTTATTGGAAATTTGTTTGAGCCAAAATCACTTTATGTTCAATGATAAGATTTAAAGTAGTAAGAGTGGTCTTATTATCGGAAAACCGTTAAGTCCTCTTTCAGCTGACATATTTATGAATGAGTTGGAAAATAGTATTAAAAAAAAACCCGAATTTCAAACACTTTGTAGTCTGGTATAGATATGTAGATGATATAATCAATTGTTTCACTGGTACCGATCGTTCATTGAAAAATATACATAAATTAATTGTTTGATTAACTCGATATAGTTTTGGGCTTCTGAAATGAATGTTAATCACTTGATGATCAATTGAGATTGAGTTGTATAAATTCCGAAATAGTTGTTTGAATTATTCGAAAATGAATTGTTCAATTCACTCGATATATGTTCAGGCGGTGCCTGAAACATTCCCAATGGTTGATATAATTGAGACTAAGTTGTATAAAATACGAAATGGTTGTGTGAATTATACAAAACCAGATTGTTCAATTCACTCAATATATGTTTCGGGCTCTTAAAACATTCAATACTCAGCGGATATAACTGAGATTGAATTCTATAAAATTCAAAATAGTTGTGTGAATTATACAATAATAATTTTTTACATGTTTCGAGCTTTTGATACATTTTTAATTGTTGATATAACTGGGATTGTGTTCAATAAAGTTCCGAAATGTTGTGTGAAATATTCAGAAATAAATTGTTTTATCCTCTTGATGTATATTTCAGGCTTCTAAAACGTTTTCACTTCATAATATAATTGAGATTGAGTTGTATAATTTCCGAAATAGTTGGGTGAATTATACAAACATAGTTTTTCAATTCACTCGATATAGTTTTCGGCTTCTAAAACGAATGATAATCACTTGATGTTTAATTGAGATTGAGTTGTATAAAATCCGAGATAGATGTGTGAATTATACGAAACTAAATTGTTCAATTCAATATATGTTTCGGGCTTCTAAAAATCCAATACTTAGTTGATATAACTGAAATTGAGTTCTATAATATTCGAAAGAGTTTTGTGAATTATACAAAAATAAATTCTTCAATTCACTGATATATGTTTCGGAATCGATGATTTATTGGAGATGTTGAAATTTCAGAAGAGTTGTTCTGAATTTTACAAAAATAAATTGTGTAATTCACTAGACTATGTTTGGCATTTTACCGATCGTTAATTGTTGGCTTATATTAGTTATTAATAATTAACACAGTAAGGTCGGTTCCACATAAATTGTTCAATACACTCGACATAATGTTTCGTGCTGAATATACATTGTTAAGAGCTGATATAACTGATTCGTAAAATTATTCAATTCACTATATATACAGTAATGTAGATATGTTTCGTGTCTCTAAGTCATCGTCAAGTTTTGATACTACTACTATTGAGCTGTATTATTGGCAATTTGTCAGTTTTTTATGTATATTTTATATTTAAAATGAATTCAACTTTTTGTGGAACTAAACCAACTGTTACGAAATTCATGAACAACCCAACCGTGTTTGGTTGAACAGTGAATTTGATAGAATAACATATGAATTTGATAGAAAAAAGTGAAAGTCTAACCACAATTATAATACTTCAAAGAAAAACTTTGAGTAATTCAAATAAAACTAAGTAGTTTTCTGATTTTCACTATAATCAATTCACAAATATTGTTTCGCCAACACAGTGGTTTCATCAGATGTCGATGATAAAATGAATTTATCAACACAGTTAACATCTGATGAAACCACTGTGTTGGCGAAACAATATTGTCATGTTTTGAACTAATTATAGTGAAATTCAGAAAACTACTTAGTTTTATTTAAAATATGTATTTAGATTTTCATCAAGTATCGGCCCAATCGATTCATGAATGAAAAACGTTAAAATATAAATTGATAAAAAAATGAAACTAATACAATAAGTAATAGGTGCTATTACGGGGAGCAAATCTGATGGACTTGAATGTTAGGTTGGATATGGTTGGATGGCGATTATGTAAGATACCAGCGGATTCGACAGACGTTCTCCTGTTCAAATATTCTTCAAATTTGAAGGTTATGTTGATTGTTATTCAATGCACTTGTAAATTTTATATGGAATTATATAACTTACTGATTTGAATAGTGTACCTAGCGAATCCTACAATGAAAAACTTCAAAATACACTCGTAAACCCTACACACACTATTTACACTTTTATAGAATATTCTGAGGATTTTTGATATAGTAACTGCACTAAGCTTCAACGCAGGTAATGGATTTACGCAATATCAACGAATTTACAGTGTAATGAATGCATCTGATAGCAGCAACATCCGTTGGATTTGAAATTGAAATAAAATGTTTTCGAATATTCGACAATAAGATCTCAGCGCTGCCTAGTGGTGGCGCTCAGCAACAGATGAATAAATAAATTGATTCAAAAATATCGTGCAGTGGATTGGCTTGTGAATGAACGTACCTCGAGTGGACTTTAACGCTCACACTCACACAAAATTTCATTGAATTTGGTCCTGTAGGTGGAGCTCAGTCGTATATACACTTAAATAAGAGTTATACTCGTATGTATGAAGATAACATATTGTATGATCAAAAACACCGGCTGAATTCCACAATATTGTTTGATACACTCGACAGATCTTTCGGATTACTAACTTCTTATCAAGTTAATATGTCGACTATTCAACAGTTTTTGTGGATTATGTCAACTCTTCCAATTATACAATAATTTGAAAAATATTTCAATAAGTATTGTTTGAGGATTTAATTCACATTATTTATAGAAATAATTTTTATTAGTAATGTACCTAAATTTCGAAAATAATCACTGAGTAATCACTCCATTGATGTTTCACAATTATCCAACGAAAAATTGAAATAATAATTAGTTAATATATTCAAAATAGTTTGGAGAAGGATCGATATATTCAAAAACAAAAGAAATTTTTTAAAGGTAATGCGTTAAAACTCGGAATTGTAAGCTACTGATTGTTCCGTGCTTTCTCAAATCATACATAATAATCTATGATTGTAAAATTGCATAACGCTCTTTCGATATGCAAGAATTTCTATCACTTCAGACTTCCCACAAACCCTATTGAAGAACTCGCCATTCTGATTACTGTCATTTAGTTCTTCACTCATCAGAAATTAGTAATACTGGAATGGTTTCTATGAAATAAATCAACTACGACAGTTAAATTTCGACAATTTTACAATATTCATAAATTTTTTTACAGATCATATAGTGTACCGATAAATCTGGCAACTACGCGTCTCATATTCCTTACAAATAGCTAATCTGACTTAATAAATCCTCATTATTTGAATCAGTAGAAGAGTGCTTTTATCAGAATCAAACTACCAATATCAGATGGATCAATACACGAATAAACAACGAATAAACAACGAAAACAATTGAAAAAGTTAATGATATCCATCCAAGTACTCTTACTGGTAAAATAAAATCGATTTGGCAACATCGGGACGTTTAAAAACGAAAAGCTATTTCCTAATAAAATTGATTGACGCTGAGCCTACATTTGTTAAAGTTGCCTCTCTCTGGGCCATTAGGACAAGGTTAACCATCCATTGATCAGATGAATCAACAAATAGCGGATATATATGTGCGAACGAAAATACGTTGAATTATTCAGAAAATTTGGCCTGAAAGAAATCGTTACTAAAGACAAATGTTGTTTTCAGCGTTTGGTGTAACTGTTTACGATTATTTTCTCCTTATAGCAAATCTTTCAGGTTCATTTCAGCTTTTCCATCAGTTCGTTTTTATAAATAAGTGATTACTTGAGACCTTACTCGTTTGTTACGAGGAAAAATATTACTCGATCATTGTTTTTAAGATAAGTTATAGAGAAAAAGAACATTTTTCACACGAAAACCATGAACATTTGCTACATGGATACAAAGAATCCTACTGAATACACATACCCAGATGGAAACCGGTTATTTCTTGATTTTATTTTTGCATTTTTACCGTAGTTTGTGGCAAACAGTGAACCATTAAACTGTTATAGCTAGAAAATCTTGATAAATAAATACAAGCATTTGTCTGGCAAAAAAATTTTAAAGTATTGTCTTTTAACGCGCTAATGCTTTCCCACTAAAACCACTGTATATATTTCTACAGAAGTTGAAATTTTCCGGGTTCAAAACTCTGGAGTTCTCTCTAGCAGTAGTCGTAATTTTTTAGTGTTGGCCTTTTTAGCTTTGAATGCCGGTTCGAGTATTTTCTTCGAGGATTGTTATCAAATGATATATTTTTACATAGTTGACGAATTTGGAAGAACATTTCTCCACATTTTGGTTTTTTTATATTTGTAGAAGCTGCATATCTGGTTTGAATGGGTGGGAAAGTAAAAAATTATAGTACATATGCTTAATTTGAAGCAGTTAACATATGAAATGATTGTGTTTCCTTTATATTTAATCTTCAGCACAGGGGCTGATCCCCATCCAAATGGCTGATCTTATCCAAAAACTAATATAACTTTTCTTCAAATTTTTTATTGTGTTTACGAGTTTTTTGAAGTTTACGACATTTTAATTTCAATAGATTCAGATCACCGTCTATTATTTTGTGATTCAATTCGAGATTGACGTCTTATAATACTGCAAAACATGTGGAAATACAGGAGGATTGTCAAATAACTCCTTTCATTGTAAACCATTCTAATAGTGCAAAAAACACTGTTCATTATGATAAAGTGTAATTATGGGGCAATTACGCAAAAAAGATCAGGATCACGAAAGAATATCGTCCAAAGATCCGCGTGCTAAACGTTTTCCCTAACTTCAAATGTTCCCGCTAGTCTTTGATCAGAAATTCGAGAAGAAAACTTTAAGTCGAGTCTTTACGTTGACATAAGTCAGTATTATGCCAAAATACAGACTTTTCAGAATTACAAATAATTAACATAACAGATAACAGATTAGTATTAGATTTGATAAGTTTAGCAATGGAAAAATTTTTTAGACAAGTCACATTTTGGCCTACGATTTCCAGGTGTATGCGAATGTTGGCAACTTGCTGTAGGTCACCCAAAAGCTTTTTCGGTCACGCTCTGGGAGTTATGGTAGAGGATTGTATCGCTTAAAGGTATTTGCCATAATAAATGCATCGAAAGGGAAAGTATAACACCACAAGGATTTTAGACAATGACTGTTGGATCTCGTTTCTTCATTTTTTCTTTTGGTAGTTCAAATTTATTCATTAGATTTTTCGAAAAGTATTACTTATGTCTTCGTATTCTATGTTTTCCGCTATCAGTTTTCAATACACTATTTGTTATGAATACACTTGAAAAACATTTTTCCATCAATGCTAATCAAAAATCCCTGAATGATGAGCATACAAAATAATGTAAGACTTTTCTGATATATGTGTGCGATTCTTGCACCAAAAAGTAATCTCAAAATGAAAAGTGAACATTTTATCACACAATGCTACAATAATAAATAGAATGCAATTTGAAAAACAATCAATGGAGATTCTCGAATTTGTTGACTGAGCTTCATCGTGTTCTCTGTTTTTTATAAGCTATTATTATATTTCTTGAAATGATTTTCGAAGACCTGTCACTATTGGTCTCGGTATATTGTAATAAAAACCTTCGAACGTTTTCTTCGCGATAAACCTTGATTTCATCACCCGTATATTAAAATTGAATGATGGATATGATATGTCATTGACGATATTAGCGAACATGCGGGTCAGAGATGATAATTTAAAATAGCCTATGACAATTGTCTAGGTAGAGTTGATGTCTGGCATTCCGAAAAGTAGGCCAAGTCCACACTTTCTTCGGTACGGATTCATCGAGTGGCTGTTGGAATTCGACAATGAAACACCGAAACAACTTAACCTTGCTACTACTTCTTCCTGACACCGCAGGCATCATTGTGTTACGTTTATTTCGATTTCATTATTATGGCCACCCTTTTTTACATAATCCCGTATCACTTATATTGATTTCGATTCATAATTAACGTTACTGTTGTAGCGACTATTACTATTTGTCATGTTACATAGTTGAAATGTTCTTTAACCCCTAACCACCTTAACCCTTTTTTCTTATCAGCAAGAAAAACAAATGTATACCTATACTTGTAGTAACTTTTTTGACAGCTATTCATAAATTATAGACAAGATTGATTTACTGAATTTCATGTTAGTAAAACATTACCAACTTGAGCAACAAAAATATGTTAAGGGGAATGTTTCGAAGCATTCACACAGAAAGCTCTCAGAAAGTACACAGAAGCATTCACAGAAATCACACAGCGTGTGATTTGAGATTGAAAACAATTCAGATTGTGTATCTGAAACTCAGCTGTAAGAAATCAAGAATAGAACAAGAAAGAAATCGATTTCTTTCAGTAAAATGAACACTATTTAAAGGACCTGAGAAATGGAACAGAAATATTCGGTTTTTTCACTTAAAATTGATGAACCATATTAGATAGCTACAGTAGAATTTAGTGTGGATTAACTTTACTGAAAAAAACCCTTTGGAAGATCTTTGAAAGATGAGACCGTTATAAAAAAAACTCACAAAACTCACTTTGTATGGAAATGAAGGGATTACAAGCTATAATTTCTTCTTCTTTTTTTTTCTAATGTTTTTCAATAGTTGCGCGTAATGATATTCTCTTGATCATCTCATGTACTTCGTTCTTGATGAATAATATTTTATCAGTTAGTTTCACTATTTTTTTACGTTATTATTAATTTCATTATTTGCATTCCAGATTTTTTAAATATTTATATCGAACTATGTGAATGCTATAGAAAAAATTGGATTTTCAAGGGAAAAGAATAATTTCGAACGAAAGATAATCATAAAATCATTTCACTTCCTGCAATTTGTTTATCGATTTATGGTAAACATCGTCATCAAATTACTTTTATCTGGGTACAAGGAAAATTAGCGCATCAATTCACGGAAGTAAAATGCATTTTTGGTTAGATCGACAAATATTGCCCAATAAACATGTAGGTATATATAACCTTCGGCTCTATAGATTTAGATAAGTTTTTCTGTTCCTTGTTCAGGTTAGAAACGCATGGGAAATTATTTATTCAAATGGCTATTGCCTTATATATATATATATATATATATATATATATATATATATATATATATATATATATATATATATATATATATATATATATATATGAAATGTTCAGAAAGGTTTCCGCGGTCAGAAGTATGTATAAAACTTGGTTCTCGGAATGAGCCGCGTTCTAGATTTATATAAACCAGGCAACCTTTCCTCATTTTCCTTCATTCAGTTCGTGGCAGATTGAGGCCACGTAACCGAGTAACCCTTTCCTTTAATAATTTATTCCAACTCCTGAATATGGCTTCACAACGGAAGCCGAAACGTCGAGATTATATAAATCTAGAACGCGGCTCATTCCGAGAAGCAAGTTTTATATATATATATATATATATATATATATATATATATATATATATATATATATATATATATATATACTAAATGTACAACGAGCCATAATTAAGGTTCCTATTTCAATCAGTGATGAAAGCTCTGTATTCATAAACAGAGTTTCGGTACATTTGTGTTTCTTCGTCTGGTAACCTGCAAATGTTAAAAGTATGTTACTTATCATTTGTTGATATACTGAAGCTCATACTGAAGATATAGTTAATCCAATAAAGGCTCTCGATATTTTTCACACAAGCATCAATTAAACACGCAGTTACTAATCTTCGATCGCAAATCAATTACCATTTACGTAATATGAAATTGAATATTGCATTTGCAATGGTGTACTCTGCGTATGTATCATTCGACGAGGTTGATAATCAGTATGAAAATTACGCGGATTAATTGAACTACAAGCCAAATTTATTGGTCTAATCCTAATCTACCTAAATCCGGACCAAGGGTAATTTTTTCCTTTCTAATTGAATTTTCGTATATCCGTCCTTCGAATTTTGAAACTAAACTATGACATTTTAGTTTTCTTCACGTTTCGAGGTGATCCACCGCAAGAGTAAAACTATATTATTACCGCGCTGTTGATACCTACATAATACCTGTATTACACTTTTGTCATCGTCAAAAAATGTGACTTAACCAGTGGCGGGTTGTATATATATATATATATATATATATATATATATATATATATATATATATATATATATATATATATATATATATATATATATAATCTTTTTTCCATTGTTAAATTGGGATTGCAGTCCAGGACAGGAAATAAGTTATTTCTCTAGTATTTTCCAAGCTTTCGAAAATGTTTATTTTCTTCTTCAGAGCTTAAAATTGTTCAATATTGACAGTTCATATAACAAGGCACTATTGACATTTTTTCTCTTTCAATAACTGTGAAGTTAGTCCGAAAGTTTGTTTCTTGATTCGAAAATAACTGCGAGTATTCCCAAAAGCGGTGGGTTTGAATATTATTGCATTTTACGTGTTTAATAGTTGAAAAAAAGCAACGATACTGACTGTATTTCCCAAATGTCCTTTTCAAGTCGATGTATTTTCAAGCGCCCTGGTCGTTTCTAAACTGCTGGGAGCTGTTTCATAACGTTGGCCGAAGTTTTATCAGTAACGAAAAGACTGATATTTGCGTTACTGATAAAACTTTGGACATGGATAGGGTGTGCAAATAATGAAATGAAGTTAGCCATACTGAAGTGCTAAGTAATGAGATTTGGAAGAGTTAGATCTCTGAACAGTTTCAGATATCATTTGAGCCATCAAGCATTGAAGGACGTTATGATCATTAAGGACCACAAACTTCGACCATAAACTTAGTTTCTATCCTCATATACAGTACATTGCGAACAAAGTGTTCAAGATGCTCGGCTTCATTAAGAGGTCAATGAGCCATTTTAACAACTCAGATTTAATGTAACTTTATCACAGTCTATCACATACATATTCAAAATATTGAACGAAAATTTCAATGAAACGAAATGTTTAAATGAAATTTCTGAAGTGGATAGCTTTCCAAATTGGTATATCGTCATTAGCTATGAATTATCATCTTCAGCAGCGAATTAATTTGAGTTATTTAGAAGTACGTAGAAATAACTTTGACATCATGATGGTTTATAAATTGGCGAGTAACTTTTTCGGTTGCAAATATGTATTGAGCGAATTATGACTCAATTGTAACCCAGTGAAAATAATATCAAGCGAAATTTTTCATATTAGTTTTGCTGCTACTAATTATAGCTTAGTAGTCCTTTCATTCGACTAGTTTCGCCTTTTACGGTATTATCAAGAAGAATTGAAGAATTAGAATGAAGATCCATTCTTCATGATAATGCCGGAAAAGGCGAAATTAGTCGAATGAAGAATTGTTCAGTCAGTGATTTTTAGACAAGTATTTATCATTATCTCTTATTTAAATAAATAAATATATGATCTGAAAAAAATGAGTTTTGAGATGTAATCTTTGGTGATTGTTGTGTGTTTATTTTATGAGTGTAATTTGTGAGGTTTATTATTATTTATTTATAATATTTAATATTATTAAATTTGATAATATTAATATGTTATTAATTGATATCATTTATTTATAATATTCCGTTTAACAATTGCAATAAAAGCTATATCGGACAAACAGCACAAAGTCTCGAAGAGAGAATCAAAGTACATAAATACGCAAAAACTCAAATAACAGCCCTACATAAGCATAAAATAACAGAAAAACACGATTTTGATTACAAAAATACGAAGATTTTGGCAACAGGAAGACAAAAAAAGTAGAGAAATTTTAGAAATGTTACACATTCGTAAAAATTTATAAAACACAATAAACCTCACAAATAACACTCATAAAATAAACACACAACAATCACCAAACATCACATCTCAAATCTCATTTTTTCCAGATCTACCTTCAGTTTCACACACATAAACCAACAATATACATATTCTGGATAAGTATAAAAAACTATATGTAATTATATATATGTAAATATAAATCACACTCATTAGAATCACCTGGCTTACCATGAGTTTTTCAGAGGTTTCCTCATGGTGAAGAAGACTAAAACTTCCAAAGCGAATGCTAAGCCAGAAATATTCCTCTGATAATGAAAATCAATGAGTGAAGATACGAAAAAACTAATTTGATTTTTGTAAAAACTAAGTTTGACTTGATATCTATAGTAACTCATAAATTCAAATATTCATTAGTTTTGACAACGAAACGTAAACAAAAATAAACTTTTTCATATCAAAACAAGCCTGTTATTGCTGAAAACTTTCAAAATATTTATATATATATATATATATATATATATATATATATATATATATATATATATATATATATATATATATATATATATATATATATTTTGAAAGTTTTTGCATTAACAGGCTTTTTAATATGAAAAAGTTTATTTCTGTTGACGTTTCGTTGTTATATTACAACTCTGTTAATGCTAAAAACTTTCAAAATAAATACCTCAAACAGGCAATAAATCAATTTCAAGATATATATATATATATATATATATATATATATATATATATATATATATATATATATATATATATTTCTTGAAATTGATTTATTGCCTGTTTAAGATATTTATTTTCAAAGTTTTTAGCAATAACAGTTATTGTTAAAAATTTTCAAAAAAAAAAAAAAAATATATATATATATATATATATATATATATATACGATATTGGAATTATTTCATTAAAATGTCAAGGAATATTTATGATTTTTAGCAATCGGAATCGAGTAGATTTCCACTTGGATGGGTGCCCGTCCCGCCCCTGGAAAGAGGATTGATACTGCTCGGTAAAAACAACACAAATATCGCGCGGCGGTACTTTCGCGAACCTTGGTTCCGCGAGGTTCCGCCGAGGTCGGAGGCAAGGTTACCACGCCCTGTTCGCACGGCGGTCATCAGGTGCGCCAAGGCAAGGCGAGAATACTCGCGTCTAATCGAATTTGTGTGCAAAATGTGTACTTTTCAATAATCAAATGCTCTCCTTCATCCAGCCAGAGGTTAGCTTAGAATCTCGCAGATTTACGCACCAACAAATTACGTTCTAATTTGAACGGAATAGAATTTAACGAAACAATCATCTTTGAAATCGAAATTGAAAATATTTAATGATTATCAATTTTCGATCTATTCGCATGCAGATTGAAGTATTCAAAGTAGATTGGATAGAAAAACATTCCGGTATTAATTGAGTTCTTGGTAATTTTATGAATATATAGATGTTGAGGAAACTGAGGTAATTATAAAATATTGGTTGGTTCTGTAGTTGTTTTGCATTACTGCATTTCGAATTGAATTAATAATGATTATATTGGGCTTGCTTGTACAAGTATATACATATATACACATGCGTATGTGTATATCACACTAGTATTTCAAAAGTGACAAAACTCAAAAATCGGTGTTTTTGAGATATGACTATCAAAGAGATTGGTGAATACCTCTAGGCTTGGGATCGACAATATGCAATCACAATTTTGGATCAGATTTTCCTACCAGCTATTCTAGGAAAAGATAAGTTGGTTATGATTGGTTTTCCCCCAAGCTCAGTAATAGTTTCTCCCGTTTTTCCAAAAATGTAGGTTTTTGACTACATTGATATATACACATATACATGTTTGTAGATAAACGTATATATGTCACATATATATTTTAGAAATTCACTACAAGAAAAAGAATTATGTAGTTCTCGTGCTATATTATCGCATTCTGCTATATTATCGGACTTGTATATATTCGCCATCAAAGTACACTATAACTTCATTTCGATCGTTTTTGAAAAATTATTATAGAGAAAATTATAGCAGAGCTGGCTATGTGAAACATGAACAATGCGATGTCTCCATTGTTGTTCTAAGGATCAATGTTAGAGAATATTGGATTCTCCATTATCCTTTTAGGGATGAAATGTTAAACAATCCTGAAATCGATCCCTACATTTAGTGAGAGCGTGAGACAGTCACTGTTTCGTATTAAAAGGTACTAATCAGTCACACCACCTCAAACTAATGAAAGGCAACGATTTATATATATATATATATATATATATATATATATATATATATATATATATATATATATATATATATGTATGTGAATGTGTTTTCATGAACATTAATAACAATAATTTCGATTCAATTTTGAACTAGAGTTCCCAACATAAATGAAATTAAATGACACGGAGGTTTCGCTTATCTCTTGGTGAAACATCATGTTAAAAACTATAACATTAAAAATTAACACACTTGACTTAAGTTTCACTGAATAAAAACTCTACATATGTTTCGGGTGGTTAACCCATTATCAAGAGTATACAATATTACTGAAATTCAGTAATATCGTATACTCTTGATAATGGGTTAACCACCTGAAACATATGTAGAGTTTTTATATTCAGTGTATATATTCAGTGAAACTCAAGTCAAGTGTGTTAATTTTTAATTTTATAGTTTATAAATGAAATTCATGGAATATTGAATCGTACAACTTGCTAACTGCAGTTATCACGTTTGAATCCATTCGTGCTCTGTCACCGGAAAGGCGTTATTCTATCCAATTTCAATTATGAACTCACAGTACCATGAAAATTACTCCGCAGTTAATACCAGTCGATTTCACTTTTCCATGAAAATGAAGTGATTCCATTAAATGAAAGTGAAAAAATTCAAATCGTAAGATATCTAATAAATGCATCGTTAAAGCGAAGCGTGTTCTCGCCGCAACGTTAGAGAGAAAATTGATTACCCACAATCGACACATTCACTTTCAAACGGAGAAAGTTTACATCAGTTGACCGCTTTTACAAAACGCAGTTCACTTTTGCAGCACCATCTGCCGCCGACGCCGATTTTATTATGATACTGGTTGATTTAATGCGGCGTTTCCAATCTGAACTTATTTAATTTCTCCACCTATACTTCAGTTTTCATTATTTCTCATTTTTGTCAGAAACTTGAAAACGTGTCGCTTTTATTAATATTTTCGTATCATATACATATTTCGAAATTTATAAATTTCTTCAAAAAAACTTTTGTATTTCGAATTACTTGGTGTTCTCAGCATTGTGTTGAATTTCAATTTCAAAGTTTTTCATCATTTTTTCTCTATTTCGAATGCAAGATAAAACTGATTGAATATTAGCGGATCTCTTCGTGAAAGTTTTCAATTTTTTTCTATATTTATTTTTTTTACATACAAGGTCTCACTCAATAGATAGTTTAAAACTCTTTTATAGAAAAGGAACTCATTTTAAAAAAAGAGGAGCATATATTATGTTGAATATATTGAATAGCTTCCTCTCATAAAATTATAATAATTGTTTAAGGCATGGTTTTCAAAATTTGAGCTGAATTGGAATGAGTCGTTTAAAAAACACTTCGAAAGGATTGTCTAACTTTTTGAATTTTTGCCGAGTGATATCATTTATATATATCATATATATCATTTAATATAGCAAGAAAAAATTTTCTTTGAACGTTTTGAAAAAATTGAAGAAATGTTGATTCTGAGAAAGTTTGCTGGCTTAAATATTATATAGATGTTTCAGTAACATCATATTCGTATATCATATGTAATGCATTGTGTATGGTGAGTACTGAGTAACTCCATCTAAAGTATTTACTGCGAAATTGTGTTTTATAAAAATAGTCCTATTTATATGAACGTTAGGATTTTCAATAAACGATCTGACTATTTTGAATATTAAACGGTTACAAAACTTGCATCGAAAATGCATTTTCGAATCTCAGGTAGTTTCATATAATTTATATTCATATTTCACTTTCTTTTGTCACAATTCTCATTTTGATTTATATTTATTTCATTTCAATTACATTTTCAAGAATATTTTTTAATAAAGATAGTTATTCGGTCTCATTAATTGTCCCATTCAGAGACAACTGTTCTCCTCATAATATTTTATTACGAAAAAATATCCTCAGAAATATTCAAAATATTCGGAATATGCAGAACTTTACTAGACATGACAGCATATTTTCATCGAGAGCATGAACTGAATTTAGTTAGTAAGTTAGTTAACTGCTATATGTACGGATGTTTTTATCTGTATATATATTGTTCGAATTTTTTTCAATATTAGAAATATATTCGTGTTTTTTTCAATTATTTAATACTTTTGTTGGATTGTCTTAAAATTCCATAGATTCATAAACTCAATTTCATAGTTTCTGAGAAAAAAAAATTTGATAAAATATTGTTCAAAAGTTTCAATAATTGAATGATTCAATCATTCAATTAAATTATAAAAATATTCAGCTGTATTAATTTATAATCATACCCACCTTTGTAGTTGTGTCAACTAAAAACTAGGAAGGTATAAGTTTTAGATAGGTAGGTATTATTTCTGAAACTACTGCCCAGTTCCTTCGCCAATTTGTAGATTGGCGAATTAATTGCAAATTTAATGAAGTTTTATATTGCTACGAGTACGAAAATAGAAAACTTCTAATTTAAATGGATGATCATTTCATGAAAGTTTTGGTTGTGAAGTGGACATTGTATTCAAATCGAAATAAATTGAAGCTCTACAGTGTTTTACAAAATATTTATGTGATGAAAATCTCATTTCTTTACTATTTTATTGTATTTCAAATATAGTTATTTGAAACTATGAGTATTTACATGAATGAATTCTGATTATAGCTTGAATTTCTATTTTGGTTCGTTTTTAACCGTCTGTACTTATTCAATCCAAGAAATATTACTCGCTTGGAAATAATATATTACTTAACGATGATTTACTCAGTTTTGTCTTCACGAAAATAATTGTGAAATTCCAATTTACTTTGAGTAAACAAGGCTTCAATCAATATTAATCAAAATAACAAATCTTGAATATTCAAATCTTCATTTTATTTCGAGACAACAATATCAGTAGAAAACCTTATATACGAGGTTATATTGGTAAGAGGAATATAAAATATTCTCACAACAAATATCACTCGAACTAACTGTAGTGAAGATCTCGAAGTGAAGACTTATAGCTTAGCTTTTCAACTGCTTTTTTCTACTCACTGAAAGATCTTCTTATCAACATGTGTGTGAAAGAGAAGCAGCTTCTGATTGATAAGAAAATCATATAAAAATGGAACGAATACACTAGCTAATACACCATATAAATCGAAGTGAAAAAATTTTGCATAATGACAATCAATTTCATTGAAAGTTCTGATGATCATCTTCATTGATTTCAGTTCTGAAATTTAGTAAAATGAATGTTTTTCAATTTAATGAGTACATAACGATAAAATCTAGGAACAAAATACTGATGGTATCATCTAGCTCCTGATTTGATAATCAAAATGAAAATGAGTGGAAGTTAAATAATTGCACGTTCAATAACTTTCCCATTCTGCGAGAAGCAAGTCGAGAGTAAAATTACAGGAAATTTTCATTGTACAAGCATTATATCAATTAACTTCAGTTCTGATGTCACGTAAGTGCAATGCTCCGCGTACGTTGCTCTCTGGTTTAGAAACTTTGTAATTGCTGGTAGTGAAAATTATTTGTTTGGTTTTCTTTACCTGTCTACGGAATCAAGTCTACATCTTTATATATATATATATATATATATATATATATATATATATATATATATATATATATATATATATATATATATATGTTATTTGTATTTATTTAAGAGTCTGTAGTATACTATTTATAATAATTTTTAAGGGTTTATTGACTCAATATTTTACAGTGGTACTCTTTTCTCTTTACCAAGCTTTCGCAATTCACTTTATTGCTTCTTCAGGGTTCTAAAATTTATAAAAAACCTTAATTAATATCTACAAACGCAATATACAATGTTTGCTTACATGAGAGTTGAGGTTATAATCATTAAACTATTTAGCAGTAATAACATAAGCGCAATTTTCAAACTATCTAAAATTTATAATTCAGTCTCAATATTCAATTTCAATATATTATTTTAGGTTAAATGCATATTCTTGTCACGTATCATCTGATCCCAGTTGTTTCCTTTCTTCTTCTTTTTTATCATGTTTCTTTTCTTTCTCCATATCCAGTAAGTAGCTATATATGTTACTCAAGTTTTGTGTGTCATTTTTTCTATTTATAGATTTTTCATCTTTTCTTATTTCTATCATCTCATGTATAAGTCTTTTATGATAATTGCGTTCAGTTTTTAGGATTTGTACATCGTTATAGTTTGCTCTATGGTCTAACTTTGTTGTATTTGTTACTAGGGCACATCTATCTTTTCCATTTTTTATATCTGATTTATGGTGAGCTATCCTATTTTTTAACCATTGTGATGTCTGTCCTATATATACTCCATCACAGTCTTTGCAATTTATTTTATATATTATTTCACTTTTTAATGGTTTTGGAACTTGATCTTTGAGTGTACTATATAATCCTTTTACTGTTTTCTGATTGTATGTTGTAATCTTTACATTTTCGTCTTTGAATATATTTTTTATTTTTTATTGTTTTTGGTGTTAAGTTTTTTATATTTGGTATGGATGCATAATAATTTTTGTTCTCTTCTTCCTCTCTTCTTTGTTCTTTATACATTTTATAAATTTTAGAACCCTGAAGAAGCAATAAAGTAAATTGCGAAAGCTTGGTAAAGAGAAAAGAGTACCACTGTAAAATATTGAGTCAATAAACCCTTAAAAATTATTATAAATATATATATATATATATATATATATATATATATATATATATATATATATATATATATATATATATATATTATATTATAACGATTTTTCCCCATAAGAAGAGCGATTGAAACTGAATTTGCAATTATTAGGACGTTTGCTTCATCTTTTTCACCTCCCAACCTCATCCTCTCTGAATGCTCTTTCTTCCTTTCATCTGTCAATTTTATTCCACGTTGGTGATTTGGTTTTTGCTCAAACTTCACATGTGCGATTTTATAGCGACACTCAGTGCGATCTTCGAGATTTTTCATATTGATTTGTTGTAGATCTTTTTGGACCTCTCTTAGCCGCTCAGTTCCGCATTCACTCTTTATAATTATATCGAGTAGATTTTTCGGTATTCTGGACTGTTCAATTCTGTAAGCATTTGCATAGAATTTTGATCGTCGTTTTCTGATTTATATCTCATCCTATTTCTCTTTCGATAAAGTTCATTCTGAGGTATTTTCATCCAAATTGCGATTCTATTGATTGGCCCGTAAATCTTTCTCAGAATTTTCCGTTCTTGTTGAAGGACCGTCAATAATCATTGTTTCAGCTGCGTAGATTGCTTATGGAAGAATCGTTGTGTTATAATTCTTCAATTTGACGCCTCTCGAAATGCAATTTTTGTTATAGTACTCCCATGTTAGCTTGTAGGCCCTTTGAAGCTTGGTAATTCTCTTTTCATTAGCGATTCGGTTTAAACCTGAGGACTGTATAACTTCTCGGAGGTATTTAAAATGGCGGACTTGCAGAATTTCACCATGTTTTGTGATGAGTGAAGATGATTTTTCGGTTTTCTTTCCATGTGCTTGGTGTATATATATATATATATATATATATATATATATATATATATATATATATATATATATATATATATATCAGAAAGGTTCATACAGATACATATTATGAAAATAGAAGAAAGAAACTTACGGTATAGATCTGCAATTTTTTTTTGTAACTGCCGTTGACATATGTTTCGAGCTATTGGTGATCTTCAGAACGGCGCAGTTCAAGTTTCAGATGTTAGAACTTGAAAGTTAATTTATAAATCAAAAAACACAAAATTCTACGCGAAGAATCGGCCTCTTTGTTGCTCGAAATGAACGTCTATGTTCGGTTCTGGATACTGAATCAATTATCTGCCAATGGGGCGATATTTATATCTTCCGAAAATTTTGTACCGACAATTTAGATAATTCAAAAAGGTTTATACAGATACAATTTATGAATATAGAAAAAAGAAAGTTACGGTATAGACCTGCAATTTTGTAACAGGCGTTGACATATGTTTCGAGAGCTATTGGCTCTCTTCAGAACGCCGTAGTTCAAGTTTCAGATGTTCGAACTTGGAACTTAATTAAAACACAAAAAACACAAAATTCTAGGAGAAGAAATCTCTTTATGTTGAGTTTTGGTATATTTCATGATTGTCAGTAGGTATGTATTATTGAGAAGGTTTCTTTGTAGTGAATCTTCATTTTAAGTAATTCAAGTGTTACGAAGTGAAAAAATTCAAAGTACCGCAATTTCGTATTTACTCATGTTTTCAGATTTGTTTTATCTTTGAGGTAGTTATAGTTCTACACGATTTATTATATGATGCTGGTTTCAAAATATGAATTTTCGAGCAATCTGAAGAAAGATTCAGATGATTCAACCGCATCCAACTATTTTGAAAAATAGGCAGGAACATTTAAATTAGAAATCGTGCAAAATAAATGAACATATATATCTAATACTTCTAAGTACCCTGCCTCATTTCAAGAACTATTGAGGATAGTACTAGTAGTTCATATTTCGAAATATTGTGCATCATTTTTATGTGAAGTTCTTAGCATTGATTTTAGTATTCTTTAACATACTAGGTTTACTCTATATAAAGTGAAACATCATTCTAATCAACTTTTCGGTCAAATTTAATAGATCAGAGTTCATCATAATGATCAATGATGAAATACGCTTTCGTGTTCTCATTCGGCAAACCTATTACTTTGAATAAATTCTTCATCAGTATTTAATTTCATTTTATCGAGATAACCCTAAAAAAATACACGAAAAAATCCACTATTATCTTAACAATCTTAAACGAACTGGTACAAAAAAGTTATGGTCCTCATCTGTCGCTCCAGTGCATAAAAGTGTGTGCATTCGTATACTGTTACAAGTTTCGATAAAGTGAATTTCACTCGAGTTCTTATCTTCAATGAAAGCTCTCCGTATAGTTTGTTCACGCTACACTTGGAGCAGCTTTGCGAACGAGCTGGTGCGTTGACCCTTTTGGTTTGGTGTATGTACGGAGTGCAGAGCCGCGCAAGCTAGAAATAATTACTATCGCTAGGCGATTTTCCACATTCTTGCCTATAAACACACGATTCTAATCGCTTTTAACCGATCCGACTCATCAACAATAGAACATTGAGCAGAATTTGAATTTTCTGCGTTTTCTACCATTTATTTTCCACAACATATTTTCTATAATTTCGAATTAAAATAACGTAAAGATTGAATGAGTTTTTGGTTCAAAATCGGTTATACCTACAAAAGAATATATAAATATTATAATTATAACAATAATTTTTATTTAAGATGCAACAATGCCTTCAGTACCACAAATAGAGTTAAATAATGTGAATATTTAATTTTCCTACTATTCGTGAGATTTTCCAGGCAATAATCCAATAGGCCTCTCTGAAATTCAATAACGCATCTCTAGAATTATTTTGAATCTTATTAAATATTATTTTAACTACCTCTTACCTTCTATTATTAATGTAAGGTGTTGAACCCATTTGTGCATTTGTATTTCATATTTAGTTGTCTGAGAAAAAATATTCAGATTTTTTTACGAAACGAATTGAAAATTTCACGAAGGCGACAATTAATTAGTTCGGTTGTCCACTTTGTAGTTCCGTAGAAAAAATATTGAATTTATTATCAAAACTTTGTTTTATATGTTGTATATGAAACAAGTTTTTTACTAATTTGTGGCAGGAAAAAATAAACCTGAAATAGTTTTTTATAATGAAAATTAAAATAATCATTTAAATAAGTCGGAAAATGGTAATTAAGTTAAGTCAAGTGAGGGTTAAAAATAAATGAAGGGTTGTGTTTCCGTTGACAACAATTGTGTATACAGCTTCCTGAGAGTTATATATATATATATATATATATATATATATATATATATATATATATATATATATATATATATATATATATATATATATATATATATATATATATATATATATATATATATATATATATATATATATATATATATATATATATATATATATATATATATATATATATATATATATATATGTATATATACATATTTTTTTCGATGTTTTTAGCAATAACAGGCTTATTTTAATGTTAAATCTTTACGAATATAATATGTAAATTTTAATTTTCATTTCTAGGTATGGACAAGAAATGCACATACTGTTAGAGGATATTGTATTGCTTATGTCAATGCATTCGACAAACATTGGAATTTAGCACTTTCAGAAATAACGGAAGTTTGGACTAGACCTGCAAAACGAAAAACAGTAGCTTTAGGTAAATTTATTTTCATTCCATTTACTCGTATATTAATTACGAAATGCCACTATTAAACGTCAAAAAGTTTTCAATAAATTCCATGATCTATTTCTTAAGTGACTCTAACTTCATTCAATTTTTTTATTAAGGTTCCTTTTCAGCCTTTTGTATTGTTTCTTATGTTTCTGTTTTACTTCTCAAATGATTGAAATATTTGGTTCTTCTTCCGTTTTCAAAATATGATCTTTCGTTACGTTGCTTGATCCATATTATATTCTAATTTAGACGTGTGCGAAACATTTTATTTTTCATATGTTTACTTTCAACCTTGTTGTTCATCACGAATTTTTGACATTGATAAATTTTCCTATTTCTTTTCAGTCACTTGTATTATTCTTATCTTTTTCCAACAGAATTTTCTGCACAGGTGATAATAATTTTTGATTGTTTCTATCCGAACACAAGTTTTTGGTCTTATTTATGTCAACATATCAACAATGATAAAAATCAAAAGAAATTTCTAAAATTCAAGTTCAAATCCAAAACCCAAATTTTGTTTCAAAACTAACGTGCGTTGAAATTTGGAATCCATCATCTGATAAATTATTTTACGTTTAACCTCTTTCATTTCGACTGACCTGGGAATTTTCTAAAAGAAAGCGAATATCATCTTCAATGGAAGCCGAATATATCATCATTTATTAATTTCAGAATCTGATCGTGATTCGTCTTATCGACTATTTAGAAAAGTGATACCTCCTCCAATTACTATACTGAAAGCAACTAAGAAAGAAGAACTTTGTTCGAGGAAAGTGGATCAATATGTTTTACGTGGTGAACATGTAGTCCTGATACAAGTTTATGACGGAGGAAAAGGAAAAAAGTAATTTGCTTTTCAGTAAAAATAATATCGATTCTGTTACAAGTTGGAACGTTATGTATTCTGAATAAATTAACTCAATAAAGATCTGTTTATTTACTTTCTGCTTTTTACCATTACGAAATATTTTCCGTTTTTTTTTCCAATGGTATTGTTTGATTAGTACCATAAATATCTTAAATTAATTATTCTCCTCTATTATGAAGCAAATAACTCGTTTTGTGTCTTTGTACACGATTTTATTCAGCAAATTATATCAATGAGTGAAATATCGATTTTGAATAACTGATTTTATTGTTTATTTTTCCAAGTTCATGAAAAATCAAATGAATTTCAATTTCTGCAATTTTTAATATAGCTCTCCAAAGAAGACTTTCAAGAAGAAAGTCAACAATATTCCTCAAACGAAAGAATTTGAAATTCAAAATGATCCATTGTGGACCATTTTCTTCAGAATATCAATTTTATTTAATTTACTTGGCCACTAATTTTCGTTAGAAACTCGAAGGTTATTAAGGTATAAGGTATTCCATACAAATTATAAAATTTACTGAAAAATAATCATGTATTAAAACAGGATACACTTCAAAGAATAGTGTGCAAACACACTTCGAAGGATTGAGAATTTTTTTTCAGTTATTCTCAGCATGCATTATATTTTATTCATTCAAAATTTTCGAGATACAAGTAGCATCACACCCTACTGAATTCAACCTACATAAAGGTGATTGATTGTTTGCTGATTTCTAGGCTAAATATATTGAAGACTTGGCTTGGTTCCACAAAAACTCTGTTCAATTTTGCTAGTTCACTAGTATATTTTTGATTTGTTTTTCTTTATTTTTTCAATTTATATTGCTTCAGTTGAATATCCCTTGTGATAATCGGTCAAAACCCCGAAACAATTATACAGCAATATTTCAATAAAATTTCTCTGAAACCAAGTATAATTTGTTCAATAACATATATGCAATAACATATATAACAATAACGTTATATGCAACCCACAGCTTAACACCTATTGTGAATAGCCCAAGAACACTGTGGAAGTCTTATCCACCAGGAGTAAGCCGGAATCGTCATGGAGTCCTTGAAGGGTTCGTCACTGAGTCTCTCAATTTTGGGGATATCTCAATGATTTTCAATTCACATTATCTCTGATCTTTCCTTCAATTAATCGTATCACAAAAAAAAACATTGCATTTCATCCAACTCGAAGTTAAACTGTGAATGCTAACTGTATGCCTTATTTTTATTTTGTATCGTTTGTTGAATTTATATAACATGTACAAGTTGAACATTGAAAAAAAAATTATTCAATGTAAATTGGTTATAATTGTCGAAATTATGAATTGTTGAACACTAAGATAAGATTGAAAATGAAAAATACACAAATTTTTATTTTGAATCGTAAAACTTTTTCTCAATTTCGTTATAAGTATATAACTAAATATTGATAAATGGCACGGAGGTTTCGCTCATCTCTTGGCGAAACATTGTGTTAAAACAATAAGTTAAAATTAACACACTTGGCTTAAGTTTCACTGAATATATTAAATAATTCTACATATGTTTCGGGTGGTTAACTCATTATCAAGGGTATACAATGTTACTCTTCCTACTTAATGTTACTAGTAACATTGTATACTCTTGATAATGGATTAGCCACCCGCAACATATGTAGAGGCTTTTGATATATTTAGTGAAATTCAAGTCAAGTGTGTTAATTTTGATTTATTGTATATAAATATTGAATGAATGACACGAAGATTTCGCTGACAACTTTGAGAAATATTATGTTGAATAATAGTAATTTAAAATTAAAACACTTGGCGTAAGTTTCACACCGTATATTAACACCTCTACCTATATTTCGGGTGGTTAGCTCATTATCAAGAGTAAAAACAATACTAAATGACTTGTTAATAATTCAGACTCTTTGATGTCAACATTGTTATTACTCTCGATTTGGGCTAACCAACCCAAACATATATAGAGCTGTTGATATACTCAGTGAAACATAGATAACTGTTTTAATTTTAATTTGCTATTTTGAATATTGATTTTGTAGAGCCAGCAGTAGACGCCGCATAGTATTTTTCTAAATACTCTCTCCTCTAGCAATTTGAACAGTATCAACAGACAATTCATTCGAATGTGGTAAGTAATAATAAACCCCTCATATTGTGATGTCACTAGTTGCTCAAGCATTGTAATAACGAATATAGTTGTGAATTAAATAAATTATTTAAAAATTTAAGTTGATAAAATATTCTTCTAACTCTGTACTAGAGATTGTTTTGAATCTATTTAAATTGGATAAAAGATATTGATAATGCATCAATAATTGTCGCTTTCTTGATTTAAAGTACATACATAGTTTTGCGAAAGTTGTATTCTTAACCTGCACAATTCGCTCTATGAAATAATCAATATACTGATAACTCGCCCTTGAGGTTCAGAAATCAAGAGTGTCAATTATCGGTCTCAGTATTGACTTACGTTATTTGTTTCAACATTCTAGAGCATTTATGTAATCAGACCGTTAATGGGATGCATTTAAATGAAAGAATCGCGGATTCGAAATGATGCAATGGCACAATCCTGCATTAACGGTTTATTGTATTATCGATTACTATTGGAAACGTGAATTAATCCTGAGTTCTTGTGTATTTATATTATTGCAGTAAATACAGTATGCTGAATTATGGTAAATATCATTTCAGTTTCAGTTAGGAGTCAACTACTAACTTCGGAAGCAATCTATGTTCATTCAAATTTCACGCACCTATTTCAGAAAAATTGCGAATAGGATACATGAAATTTCGCAGAAAATCGGGTTATAAATGTCTTATGATAAAATCAAATACATAGAAAGAAAACCAAAAATCTTGTTTTATCACAAAACATGGTAAAATTCGACAAGTCGGCCATTTTAAATATCTCGGAAAACTTATACAGTACTCAGAAAAACCGAATCGCTAATGAACAGAGAATTACAAAGCTTCAAGGGGCCTTACAAGCTAACATAGGCGTACTATAACAAAAGTGTATTTCGAGAGGCGCCAAACTGAGGCATTATAACACAACGGTTCTTCCAGAAGCAATCTACGCAGCTGAAACAGTGGTTATTGAGGGTCATTCAAGAATGAGAGAAATAGAAAAACAAGAACGGAAAATTTTTAGAAAGACTTACGGGACAATGAATAGAAATGGCATTTGGATGAAAAGACCTCAGAATGAACTTTATCGAAAGACAAATACGATAACGGAAGAAATAAGAAAACGACGCGCAAAGTTCTATGCACATGTCTACAGAATGAAACAGTCCAGAATAGCGAAAAAACTACTCGATATAATTATAAAGAGTAAAAGCGGAACATAGCGGCTAAAAGAGATACAAAAAAACTACAACAGATCAATATAAAAAAATCTCGAAGATGGCACTCAATGTGGCTATAAAATCTCACATGTGAAGTTTGAGCAAAAATTAAATCGCCAACTTAGAATAAAATGGACAGATGAACAGAAGAAAGAGCATTCATAGAGGATGAAGCGTTTTTGATGAAAAACGATGAAGATGAAAAAAGTCCTTTTTTTTAAATAAAAAGGCTTTTGCAAAAAATATGAAGCAAAAGTCCTAATATTTGCGAATTCAAGTTCATATGCTCTTAATCCATAGTATAAAGGTCGCTTTTTCTGTCCCTTTGTCCCTTTGTAACAATCGTAATAGATAGAGTGATTCATCGCTAGTAATAATATAAAAGCCTGTTATTGTTAAAAATATAACAATATCTCAAACAGGCAACAAAACCAATTTTGCGAAAAAGATATAGTTGAATATTTATGTATCTGAATATATGTATATATAAATAATATAGTTATATAGTTCTGATGAGAGCAAACAATCTCGAAATATACATTTTTATGCTTCATATACTTTATATTTTTATACTTCGTTATATTTTTCATAAATCCGTTTTAAAATAAATCGTAACCGAGTTATACTGGATCAAACTTCCATAATTTTCATTTCGAATGAAAATTAGGAAAGTTTTCTGAATTTTTTATCAACAGAGGAACATAAAATTGATATACTCGTATAAAGCGTTGTTTGGGGCGAGTAATTAAAATCGTTTCTGATCTAATTCTCTTGAATGAGGAGAACTGTATTTTGTCACTTTGTTACATTGAAGGTTTAAGTATTTCATTTCTTTAAATTTTTCATTTTGCTACTAAAAAGTTGTACTTACAAGTACACATTTTGGTGAGGGAGACAGCTTTCGAAATATTTAGGTTTCAATTACTTAAACGATACCTACTTCTTTCATTGCAGTTCTTGTGACGAAGTATTTTAGAAACGGTAGACGAACATTACGTTTTTTCGAGAAAGTTGAACAATTACCAATTTTAACATACAATTTGATACCTGGTGAAAAAAAAAATTCAAATACTAAAGAGAATACTATTTTACAGATATACACTTTCTTATCAAAATATTGTGACGTACGTTTTACCATTGCAATAGATTGTTCTGACTCACGTAATGGACCATTGTTTGGAGCATCGTAATGGTTCAAATGTAAGTTCAAGTCATTTTTATAAAGAAATGTACGCAACATCTCATTGATAAAAGTATGTGATTCTGGAAATTTTTCGCTGCCGTGCTATTTCTGAAATGGGAACACACCAAGTCGTCATTTATCGAAAAAAAATGAGTCGAAAAAGTGATTTGTTACACCATAGGTGGCTTCCTCTGCCGAATAAAACCGAAGTGAGACATCTGAATTCTTCACTTGAAAAAACCTCTCATTTTTAAATTTTTGCCGTTATGTTATTCTGTTAATTCATAATTGATCATCGTTTTCAACAAAATAAAAATTACAGTATAAATATCTTGTATTTTGGTAATTTTTTGATTTTTTGTGACTAGTTGAATGTTATTGCATCTGAAATAACATTTTCACCCCAAGTATCTGCAGTATCACTAATCCGTTGCATATGCGATGCAAATCAACATTTCATCCAAGTATTTTAGTGAAGATAGAGAGATAACTAATATTTGTCCATATAAATGAATTATAATAGTACAGAAATCCTACTACCATTAACATTTGAGACATTATAATCTCATTCAGCAGAAGATAGAGTCAAAGAGGAATATTATAGTAATCACAATCGAGAAAATGCTTTTCATTTAAATGGGTCAGTTGGTGATTGGAGCACGAGTGTTGATTTTTCAATAGTTAGTTGATAAATAACCAAAAGTTGACTTCCAAGAAAATATCAGTGAAAAATTGAGTCAAATCATCATTACTTGGTTGTATCGATTCAACTATCTTTTTTCTAGGACTTTTTTAGTTGTTTCACAAAAAATTAGTTCAAGGATAAATATAACAGAATAATTTTTTCTTATTACTGTTTTTTCGTAGTTCTCTTTCAATTCCATCTTTTCATTTCTGTATGTATCTGAAAAAATGTGTTTTGCGAGTCTGATAATGCTTGTAGGTGTATCGAAAAATGTTGAATCATTAGACTTAATTGAATATAAGATTTATAATAATGAAACCCGTCGCTTGTTGCATATGTCAGTCTCATTAATGAAATAATTTCCAAAAATATGTTATACCAATCAATAACGTAAAACATCATGAGCCTTTGAATAAAAATTAGATGTTATAAATTGACGACAGCAGACCTAATGAATATTATCGAACTATTTACTTCAGCACGTTGAATACGAAATTAATGTGTAATTATTTACAAATTTGGTAAAGATATCCATAAATAAGCACTTAAGCTGAAACGAAAGGCAGGTTAAGGAATTCTTCCGTATTAATTATTGATTACCTTAAATTTTTAGTTGTTTTTTGTTGTTTAATTGTCTACCTTCTTTTTGGACCTTCACATGTTTCAATAAAAACTATTATAATGCAATTACAAAAATGAAAATGCTTCACTTTCGAAATAAAGAAACTGTATTGTTCAAAATTATTACCTTGCAGCTATTTGACAGTGTTCTCTAAATATGAATTTATATTCATATTTAATATGCATATTTACAACTATGCATTTTAAAATTCATATGGGTACTGAAGACTACACTTCATTTGGCACAGAAACAACAACTTGTCGATAGGAACAGTCTAAAATATGATCATTTTATTGTGTTTGAATGGATACATTCGAATCAACCTTCTTCTATTTCCTAAAATTGAGATGACTTACTAATATCACATATCGAACTTACCTCCACAAGAGATTTTGTTGAGGTGGAAATATTAATTGTGAGATAAGAGGGTTGGTATTCAGATATGTACTTGAATGGACATCAGTAAAATCAAAAAGTACCACTACATTAAGTATAGATTGCTCTACAATATTAGGTTAGCCACATTATTTTGCGAGTATCAGAATAGATGCAAGTATGAGAATTAAAATCTGAAAATATTTTCTTCTGTATTTGCTCATTGAAAACTATTGATTTCATTATGTTACATATTGTTGTCATTATTAAATGTGTCGATTTTTTAATCAGCTGATATCAGATTTGCAAATTTTTGAGAGTAAAGATATCTCAATCTGGTAGAGAACCTTAATGTTGATACTTTTCTTACTAGTATTATTGATTGAATCAGATTTAATATCAATGTTTGTGTTCCCCCAATAGCTACAATTTTATTTAGAAAACAATTATTTCACCCATAAGAAAGTATTCTAAAGATGTATTTATGATGTTGGTACAAATGTTCATACATAATCCATAAAATAAACAGATTTGTAATTGAAGATTCGGAAAGAACCAATGTTATTGAGGAATAATATACAAAATGTAAGAGTATTTAGTCTATGAAATTACACAAATATTCGTATTTCTTTAAAAGAGAAAGTAGGAAATTATAAAATATAGATTGATTGACGATTGTAAAAGTTGCAATGCCGAGAAATTGGTATTAGTCTTATTGATTAAGTATTTATGATTTTTTTAGATGAAAATTAGTTATAGCTAGTGATTCTTATGTAGTTTTGATATTATTTCATCATAAAATATTTTTCGGAAATTTTTAGGGACTTTGGGAAAATCGAAAAAATTCAGGACTTTTACTCAATAGCCAGTTAGAGGTTAACTCTAGCCCTCTACTTAATATGTTCAATAACAATATTCCAGGTAGCAGATCAGATTGATTACCTAGTTTTTAGTTAAGTTGCTTTCAAATTTATGTTTTTCATGTTCAAAAATTCTAACTTTCTTTTATTTGTTCTTAGAAATCTCAATTGTAAATTATTTGTATCTTTTCCTACATTTAGTTTGTATACCTGACTTAAGAAATTGATTTTCTGTGTTCATTTCTGGGTATACGATATTCTTTTTTGTTAAATATCAGTTGTATTCTATGGTCCTGATTCCAAGTTAGTTATAGACCATACCTGGTATGTTCTGTGAAAATAGCTATAAGTAGTAAGTTTGTAAAAATACATCTAGTATTAATTCACCATTTGATAAAGAAGTAGTAGTTACTTCGAAACGTCGTCATGCGTATTTGTATTAAATTATGAGAAATTCTAAATATTGTTTCGTTCTGAATTTCGTTCAATTCTAAGTATTGATTTCGATCAATTTATAATATTTTATTAAAATTTTTTCTCTAATACCTATATATAGTCTAATCATAAATTATTTTCCTGATAAAACTGTTACAAAACTCAGATGTCCTATTGAAAAAGCTCAGATTCATATGTTAATAGGCAATTTGTTTTTTTTGAAATGGAAATTCTTGAGTAATTATATAATATTTCAATTATGTATTTTTTATCGATAAAGAAATACTTGACATCTCTGATAAATAGGACTTAGAAATCAAATTGTTGTACTTTGAATATCTTACGCATAACGCACAGGTAAAACCTTTTGCTCCTTTTATTTCGATTGTATTGCATACATTTTTTTTGAGCGTTTGATTTATTTCATCAGAATGCGTAACTATAGATTCCTTTCATAAAAATGTTCTTCAACTAAAAATAGAACCATATTGTTTTGTAGTAGCAATAGTGAATATCATTGAATCTGACTAGTTAGCCATGCTCGTTTAAGATTCACCTTGAAATTATGACACATCATTCTCAGAGTTTTTCAAACTACAAGGTCCTTTCAACATTATCAATTTTTCAGTCTGCTTCCGCCTGCGTGCAGTGTTGTTGATACCAACACAAAGTATGAAAAATAATTATAAATAAAAAGAAATAATAAGGTTGCTGTAAATGGCTTAGTCCTCGGATTAATCTATTCAATTTTATAAGCATTGAGAAATATTTGTCTCGAATTATTGCATGACGTTTGTGTACTTTACTTATAATTCCAATTAATTGGTTGTAGTGAATTGGAAAATTTGAAATAATGAATACTTTTAATCGATATTAAGAAGATTTTTTTGGTATTTTGCACAGGGAACTTTGGTAGGATCTTTTGCGGTGAATTCGGTGACTAATAACTAGAGCTTAAATCAACATTATGAGAAGAACATATTCAGTAGAAAAAGCAATTGACAATATTATTGTTGCATTAAGGCATGAAATGAAATGGATGGTTATATTGTGGTTTGGAAAACACTGTTGGTGTACATGAGTATTTCGTATAACGATTTTCTAATTATATAAATTCTCATAAACAACAAGAAATTTTTTGACATCACTAGAGGTCTTCGGAATGTAGGACAAGCAGTTTATTTTGAAAAAAAAACTCAAAAAAATCTCAAAGAAATATCTTGGGATACATTACATCATCAAAATATTTTTAAAAAAATCGGTAGTAATAAACGGGTAGAACGAAGTATGAACGAGCCTATCCGGTATAAAATAATCTAAATTCAATTTCTCCGATTTAAAATTGAGTGAGGAGGTTCGATATTCCCATGGAGAAGGAATGATGCTGTTGATGAAAAGTTATTTTACTGTGGTTTCAACAGAAACATCACCTAGAATGATCTGATTCAGTTTTTTAAAAGAAATTTGTTTTTAAATGATTTTATTTTTTGGCAAGTCCACTTCGGGACTTCACCATATACTAGCTTTCATATTAGACGCCCCTTGAGAAGTAGGAGTTGAATATTAGGTGCATTTATATTAATTATTCAATTTAAGTGATATTCTCAAAACTCCATGAAAAATTATGACCAAAAGTAATGATTTCCAAATTGTTACAGCATACTCGTAGAACTCCATATTCAATTAGAAACTTGTTATAAACTATCTGATTTTGTGGACTTTAAAATCTTCCTCTTGAGAATTTCCACTTTCTTTTCTCACTCGTCTTTGGCTTTGTGGGCACTTTCCAATTCCCAATTTCCAAAAGTTGATCGAATACACCAGCATTTTCGACGAAACTGCTGGTGTTCTGGATTTCTGTCAAGAAATCCTTTATTCAACTGATGCAACAGTCGAGTTTCTGGATTGTTGGGCTAAGTTTGAAAAATTGTGGCATTTTTCGGCCAAGAATTATATATTCAAGTTTTGAAATGATGGAGCTTTGATATCCTGAGAATTTATATATTGAATGCATGCCTTTTCGAGAAATGGTGAGCCCTATACAATTGTTTCGATCAATAATTAATAATCATCAATTTTACTAAATGAGGATAGGAAAAATTGAGATAGCACAAATGTTTTTTTTTTAATTCGAATACATTATTTGTGATGCATCTAGATTTTGTTTACAGAGGGAGCTGTGTTCGAATTCCGGATTAGTTATGGACATGAAGAAACTGTTAGGTATGCAAGCGTAATAAAAATAATTCATATGGTTTTGTTGAATTCATATTTTGTTCTTCTCTAAGTTCGAGAAGTTTGTTGCTTGTTATATACTTTACATAGTAACTATTATCATTAAATTCTCGAAAATTTCTAATCGCGCTTCTAGTTTCAGAGCTTCAGGAATCTACGAAATACTTATGCTACGTAATACCAAACAAACAATATTCGAAAGAGTTAATTAGGAATTTTTGAATTAGAAGTTTTATCAGAGTAATTCAAAAGTCTGCCGAATTAGTTAGACACTTAAATGTGAATTCCAGATAGTAGGTAAGATATTTGTTCTGTCAGGTATTGGCGCCGACTGAAGATAAATAAAACGCCAAAATGGTGCCTGCTATGTGTTTAACTCTAACTATTGGTAAACGCATGCGATTGTATTGAATAATTTAATTTGAAGTATGATGCATTTCATCATGGTGCAGTTTTTTATCATTAATAATATATTTTTCGTTCAATTAAAATTAAGTAAAGAATTTGTACTATATTTGAACTATTTTCTCATAAAAAAAATGTTTTATGTAGAAATTTCTTTTTTAGCATTCGAGATCATCATTTATGAATGAGTTTGAAATTTTTTCTCCGTACAGTTTTTTGGAATTAAATATTTCTGCATACAAAAAATTAGAATGAAAAATTCAATACTTGATAGTGTTAGAGGAGTTATGGATTATGTTGGCGTTTACTTGATGTAAATCCATTATAATTGAATATAAACTTAGATTCAAACACTTGAACTTATGATTTACACTTTATTCATTACATAGCATGACGCGTTTCGTCGTTACAAACGACTTCTTCAGATTATTCTGTAAGACATTATTCTGTAAGCATCTGAAGAACTCGTTTGTGACGACGAAACGCGTCATGCTATGTAGTGAGTGAAGTGTAAATCATAAGTTCAAGTGTTTGAATTTGAGTTTATATTCGAAAATTCAATTTCAAAGGATGTTAGAGCATAACATCCTTTGATGTTATGAGCATGGAATAGGTACATTAATTGTGCGGATTCTTCAGAGTTTCAAATAATCAATTAATATTGATATTTATTAGCAGTTACTTAGTCAGGATAAGTTAT
Source organism: Henosepilachna vigintioctopunctata (assembly GCA_030704895.1). Taxonomy (NCBI): domain Eukaryota; kingdom Metazoa; phylum Arthropoda; class Insecta; order Coleoptera; family Coccinellidae; genus Henosepilachna; species Henosepilachna vigintioctopunctata. Next base: position 8,123,596 of record JARQZJ010000093.1, on the reverse strand, counting down.
AGCATAGAAAAGCTTCTGGAATTGATTATCGAAGATAAAATAGAAGGCAAAAGAGAATGGGAAACATTAAAATTCGTGATTGAAGCGTATAACGAAAGAAATTAAACTGATCTCCAACCCACAATCTTCTAAACAGAACAATTAAATTCATATTAGGAGTAAATCTTACAGTACAAGATGCTTGTCGAATTTCCATTAGTTTTCAGGTTGTTAATTTCTAACGACTGGCCCTAATATTTTTGATTTGTTGAGAGATATATCATAACTGAGCAAAAGAAACATACTAAAATTGATCGAAACGAATAAATGATGATTGAAAAGAATAATACTTCCGAATGAATCAATCAATATCTTACTCAGTAAACAGATCTTATCTTAACATTAACGTTGATCAAACTGATGAACATGAAGAATTGATGTTTCTGAAGAATAATTTGATATTTCTCTGTATTTTTTCAAAAATAACTATAGTCATATACATGTATGATTAATAACTGTTGTTCAATGATATTAGTTGCTTGGATTGTTGTCTTCGGTTTGTATTCAATCTTTGACAAAACTACGATGTAAGCAGAACTAGTTAGAACTTGTCATTTTTTTAAAATATGCAAATCAAACAATTCTTTCCTATAATTTAAATAAAACTAAGTAGTTCTGTGATTTTCACCATAATCAATTCAAAACATGACAATATTGTTACGCCATCTGATGAAGCCACTGTGCTTCATCAGATGTTGATGATAAACTGAACAATTGACAAAACATGACAATATTGTCCTGTTTTGAATTAATTATAGTGAAAATAAAAAAACTACTTACTTTTATTTAAATTATGTATTCAGATTTTCATCAAGTATCAGCCCAATCGATTAATGAATTGTTTCCTATATTTATACCTATAGTAGTTACTGAATTTTTATCAATTATATTCCAAATTCAACAAAGAAATGGACTTATTATGGAACTGGAATTTTCCAAGATTGTCGTGTATATTCATGGAAATATAATAATAAATAGGTATGAGAGATACTCTCAAAAGGAATTTTGTATTTCCACAGCTCATTGAAATTTGTTCAAATGTGTGAGAAACATTTAAGAAGTTTCGAATAAGTTTTCCACGCATAAAAGTGTTCGTTTAACTGAGATTTTCAATCTATGATTTATATAACTCATATAAAATGATCAACTATAAATATTCATGCGAAATTATTTGATGATAGAGTCCGTTTCTTGGGATTCTATGTTCTCTTCTGCAACTGCGGTATGTTTTCACTACAAACTGTATTTTTAATAAGTAACCAAATTTCATACTCTTCTAGAGAGATACATATCCCTTCATACGACTCTAGAGCTTTTTTTGTGTTTATTATTGCCTTTTCTGCTCCAAATGTTTTGATTCTTGCCATTTTCAGTGAAATTGTTATAAAAAACAATCAGTTATATATTGAAATTTGAAAAGAGAAACGAGTTATACATTGAAATTTAAAAATAACAACGATAATGATGACATATCACAACTTCATCTGATGTATTGATGGATTCCGTTTTAACTAACTACGACATAATTTATCCTGATGAACACAACCGGACGATTTCCGTGGTCAAGTCAAATCGAATTACTCAATCGTGAATTTATTCAATTACTCAGATATTTATGACAAGGGAACCCTTATTGCAATAGTTTATCAGGGAAGATGCAATTGACAGTTTGCTTTATTCTTTAGCATTGGGTTCATTCAGTTAATCACGTCAAAATTGAAACAAAATTTCATCATTTCTTCTGTCAAAGTTTAATCGACTCGCAAAAACAGCACATAATCTGTCAAGTACTTTTCGAGAAGTTAAAAGTTTATATCCGGGCTATACTAAATTTGAACCAGACTAACTATGAAAGAGAAATTATATGTAAAAAAATGCAACATTAATTTTATGTTAACAATACATCAGTGAAAACTAAATTCAAGTAGGCAGTAGTTTTCCCTTAATTTGTGTGCAAACATACAGACAAATATTTACACAAGAAACTATTGTTTTTTTCCATATATGTATACTAGTTAAAGAGTTACAAGCAGATCGAAATTTTGTTGTAGGCAAGGATTTCTACCTGATGAATTATTATAATCAAACTTCCTTTAACTAGGACAAATCCTGCTTCGATCATCATAACATAACATAATATATCATTCACATAATTCGTTCATCACGAAACATAATCAACGAATTGAAAAAACTCTGTCTTAGAACTCTGTGTGAATTTGGGTTAATATAAATTTCTTGAACACTTTCGATGAATTCTTATTGGAGTAACTCTTTTCGGCTGATGCTGGGCTGTTATTAAATTTCGGAACATAGTGAACTTTCCCAACGCCAAGCAGCTCGAGGCCTGAATTTGGTCGATGCATGTCAGTGGAACACAAAAATAATAGTTAACAGACCATAAAAGAGAATAACGGAATTGTACATACTAAAATTTGGTGGTTTCTTTCTGCTTTCGCTGTTACTATTCGGTGAAAGTGAAGGGAATAATTAGGCAAATTAAAGACGAAACCAACATTATAAAAAGGTCACGTTCAATAGAACCTGCAATGACAATGACAATTTAGACATTTGATGAAAAAAGTGTGACAAATTTCAATTTTTTATTCTAATATTCAATTTCAAAACTGTTGAGGTGTTTTTTCAAGGACCAATCAATAGCCTCCTCATACTTTCCATTACGAAAAAACAACTTTTCCTAAATTCTGTTAGTTGGTTAAATTAAACGGTGATTAGTCTTAGGATCTGGTACATTAACCAACCTAAATCTGTGGTATACCATCTAAACTCATAGATATACTAGGTTTAGACAAAAATGTCGAAACCTGACTGTGGTTTGAACTCAGGACATTCGCTTCACAGAAATCTGATTGAAATAGTTATCTGAAGTACGAGAAATGCTCATAGAAATTATAATATTGATAAATGATTTTCAACTCGAAATCTCAGTGTTATTACTGCCATATAACTCTGCTTCTATAATTTCGTCTTTCAGATATCTTCACTTAATTATATTTTGACGATTCAATAAAAATATTTTGTTTGTGAAGCGTTACAATGTTTCACCCTTGAAACTTTAGATATACACGTAGCATCTCAGATATATCATTATGATAATAAGATGGATTTGTTTGCAACCTTCTTTATAAATCGTTAGTGAAAGGTTATTTCGATAATTTTTATATTGAGTTTCCATATCAGTCATGAAATAATGTAATAAGTTCAAGAAATCTGGCGATAATAACACATTGAAGAAATTGTAGAATGAAAAAATCCGCATTTAAATCTCATTGCCCCATGGAATTCACAATATATACAATTAATTTGTTAAACTCTGATAAAACTCATTATAATATAAGTAAATGAAAAATAATAAAGATATAATGATACCAATAACAGACAAATTTTGTATTTTCAAAGTTCTACAAACGTCAAACTACGAAATAAATGAATATTTCTACTCATATTAAATTTTATTAATTATATTTTCTTTCAGAACTAACTCTAATGTACATATCTATAATAATCTATTTGCGGAGTTGTAGCACTTATCCAAGAAATCTAAGAATTAGAAAATCTATGAATTGAAATAAGTAAGTGTCAGACACCGAACGCATGAAGAAATAATAACTGTTTTGTCAACAAGAAAAACATATTAATTTATATAATAAGATACAAATACTAAAATGACAAGTAAATATGCTGGAATTTTGGTATATTCATTGAAATTCTGATAAATTACCGAGATGCAAATTATCTATGCGCCCAAATATCAAATTTATGTGTAGGCTTTTGTTGTATAGGATTTGCTTAAATGTAATCTGTGTGCTCTAGGAAGGTATCGAAATGACTAAATAGAACTTCAAATGTTTCTATTGACGGCATTGATGATATTCAATCATAAATATAGCTACAAAAATGTCAATTATTCGAAGCAATAATATTTCCTAATATTTATGACCATTTAGTATTAAGAGCATTCAAAAATTTTATAAGTAAGTAACTAATTGTGATTTTATTTCAAGTCCGTTTTTCAGTATAATAAAGTAACGTTCGTTTTGATTATAGAATGAGTTTATCTAGCTGTTCTCGTATGTCGTTTGTAACATATATACTACTTCACCATTAGAAATCTGGGTTCGAATTCTGTAAAAGTTATCGAGATATCAATTTAGTATTTAGAAGACTCCTATATGATTCTAGATCAGTTGTATATATATATATATATATATATATATATATATATATATATATATATATATATATATATGATGTAACGTAGGTTAGATTAAGCATACAAGGACATTTTGTATATCACACAATGCACTATTTCTTATTGTTTAGTGAAAAAATCTATTGTTAATAAAAGTTCAAAAATCTTTGAAACAGAGTGTACGTTACGTTGCCGTTTCAATTTTTCATATTAATTATCTCATTTTACGATTTATCATTATCTATTAACCTCCTGCGTTAGGTTTTTACGTCGTTGAACAGCTAATTTGATTTAAATGAATTATTTTCTTCTCTTCAGTATGTAGTACATTATTTTGATGAAGTTGATTGAATGTTCGCTGATGTCTTGACGAAATATTGTTTTTATATGAAACAAAAAACACTTTTCTTGGTTTCTCAAAATTTATAATGAATACTCGTCAATTGTTTCGGGGTGTTACCCAATTTTCATAAGTTAAATTAATTAATTAAAGTTAAAAAAAGGTAGACGGAATTTAACTTTTGAAAATGGGAAACACCCCGAAACAATTGTCAAGTATTCATTATAAATTTTGTTGAACCAAGCCAAGTAAAGCCAATTCAATTTTTATTCAATACATTATTTTGAATATGGAGATATTTCGACACGTTTCAAAACAATTGATTGTCGTTAACAAAGTTTCAACTCTTCCTTATATGAAAACATGAAAACCTGGCAAAAATTTGATATACTTATCATAGAAATATATGTGGAACGTTTCACCTAACCAGTTAAAAGTTAAAAGCAGTTAAATATTAACGATTACGTCAGATGAAGAATTTTATTTCAATGATCATGTGATCAGTCATCTAAAATCTCTGAAAAATCAAATCCTTGAGATGAATTAGAAAAAATCTGTGAACATATGTGAAGCTATTGTTGTTCAGTTCGATAATAATGCCACACTTTGTATATTTCTCCACGCTGTTATTAAGTTTCATGTTTAGCCTGTCTCCGTAGCTTAGTCGGTAGAACTCCCGACTTTGGTGCGGTAGAACTCGGGTTCGAGCCCCGCTAAAGGCATGGGTGTTTGTGTTTGTCTATGATTTGAGAAGTTAAAATAGTGATATGTGCTGGGTAATGTACATCGATTACAAGCCCAATGGCCGTTCGGAACCGGCGTTAAACTGTAGGTCCACTGAATTAGAAAAAAAAAGTTTCATGGAGCAAAAAACTCAGACATCAAAGAGTAGTCAGTTAAACAAAGACTACTCTTTGCTACATATATACTCATATTTGAAATATATAACCAATTGCTTCCATGTAATGTAATAAAAAAATCTTAGATCTCTCAGTGATGTGATATGCATTGATATACTACTAGAAATACTGATGGTTTTTAAATACACACTTGTAGGCTTTCTAAATGTCGAAAACAGGTATATCCTACCGGATTTAATACTGTCAATAATTAACCAGACAGTTATAAGATACCCAGTTTCTTGAAAACTACTACAAGTTTCAAGATATTTAAGCGTAATTTTAGAAATTATACTTCAGATAATGAGATAGGTGTATATTTTTCAAAATATGGAAGTTTTTGTATAGCTTTTGCTAAATGAATATTATCATTAATTTAAGCGCCTTTATAGACGCTTTACATCCAATGAAATGTGCTTAGGTCAATTAGCTATCTGAATAAGTTAAATATCTCGAAGACAACTCCACATTGAATGATTAAGTTGAATCAGTAGGAATTACAGGTATAAATGAGTATTAACTACAAGTGTGAATCATTTTCTTATATAGATGCCATGAAAACAATGTACTGTATATTTTTACATGGAGAGAATGAAAGATTTTTCATATCTTTTGACATCACGATTGAAGCAATATTGAAACCAAATGGTTATTTATAGATAAATAGTTCACAGCCACACACACAAACGTCAAGGTTCCTGTAGTTATTCACAATAAAATATGATTTTCGTGGACTATATAATATTTTATAAAAGTAACAATACTAAAATTAAAAATTGCGGATGTCGCCAGTCTCGAAAACTATAATTTGCTTGTGTCATGTGTATTTGGGTTTAAATGTGTGCGGAATTTTGTGTGTCAATTGCTGTATCAACCTTGATCCAATTTGATGCGAGATGTTTCTCTCGAGAATATGTGTTTTTTCGTCTTTTTCAATACTGCTCATAACAAGGCTAGGTAGATATTGATTATTGATGAATGATATCTTTGAGAGCAGTTGGGTTTCAATACCGGCGGATTATCCATTCAGATTGAAAGTATCAGTTAATGTTGTCGTGCTTCAGAATCATAGCGTATGTCGCTCTAATCCTTCGTTTGGTCCCAATTGTTTCAATTAGTATTACATTTTTGATTGATATCTTTCAATTGAATTTCTCTGCTTAGATTTCACAATATATACGATATTATAAATCAATTGAATTTTTTTATGAACCTCTCATTTGCTCATTAAATCAGTTTTCCATATATATTATTTCATATCCTGATCAGAAAGTTAACTCTGTGATGTTAATGTATTATTATTAATCTATTATGTTAATTGTAAGAAAATACCAATATATCTCTTCATTTCGAAAATTTTTGTACGTCTGTTAATGTATCATAATTAATATATATGTCTTGGCTGTATATACATATATTTATATATATATATATATATATATATATATATATATATATATATATATATATATATATATATATATCTTGAAATTGATTTATTGCCTGTTTGAGATATTTTATTTCGAAAGTTTTTAGCAATAACAGGCTTTTTTTGATATGAAAAAGTTTATTTTTGTTGACGTTTCGTTGTTATATTACAACTTTGTCAAAACTAATCTAGTTATATTACAATTAGTTTTGACAAAGTTGTAATATAACAACGAAACGTCAACAAAAAAAACTTTTTCATATCAAAAAAAGCCTGTTATTGCTAAAAATTGCTTTCGAAATAATATATATATATATATATATATATATATATATATATATATATATATATATATATATATATATATATATATATATATATATATATATATATATATATATATATATATATATATATATATATATATATATATATATATATATATATATATATATATATATATATTCATATATGGAAAAATATAATATATATATTAATGAGATTGAATTCTCGTTAACTCTTGGTGAAACATAATTGAATATTAAAATAAATTAAACTCTTGGTTAATGTTTCACGATTTATTTAACAATATGTATAGTCAACATGTTTCGAGCGTTAGCTCATTTTCAAGACTAAACTACTATTTCTACTAAACTACTATGAACTACTATTCATAGTAGTTTAGTCTTGAAAATGAGCTAACGCTCGAAACATGTGACTATACATATTGTTAAATAAATCGTGAAACATTAAGCCAAGATTTATTTATATATTATATATATATATATATATATATATATATATATATATATATATATATATATTCATGTCAATTCAAGATTCATGAATATAACTAAGTAGTCTAGTTTGAGAATTTCAATAGAATTATCGAAACATTTCAAATGAAACTTGAGAGCTATCTATAAAAATGTTGCAATGATGTGTTTTCGATGACCACATTCTGTAGACAGCTTCTTGTGAGTTTTACCTGAAACAACTCGATATTTCAATTGAAAATCTCAGTATATTTTTCATCTATATATACACTTAATATTCATCTTCAGACTTATAACTGTTGGATGATGCTATTGGATTATTTTGAGGAATAAAACGATTCATTTGGTATATTTTTAATTGAAGTCATTCTTTAAAAGTAGAAGTGTTCGCATCCCAAAAATCAACTGTTCTGATATAAAGACATATTTTAGAGTGAAACCACTCAAGTCCGCTGTTTGCTGAGCTTGAAATTCATAAGATGTATCATAACACAAGAAATTTAATCAGAATTAAAAAGTTTTCTTTCCTGTTTTCCTCAAAATTATGTTATATGGACATGCGGTGTTTCTCTAATACAAGATTTAATTATTTGAGATACAGATAATTGAACGTTAACTTTCATTTTTTTACATATGTACTTGGATTTTATATACTAATAGTACAGTAGATTGATTGAACTATAATGAAGTATGTGAGCTTATGTATGAGCTATGATTTTTTTTTCTTTCGTGTTGTGGTTGAATTCTGATGACATGATTTCTCACAATTTTGCTTTACGGATTGTTGAATATTTTTCCACGAGATAACGTTCAATATGAATGAAATGCTGTTTTTCTGAAACGGGTGAGTTACGTTTATGAAATCTTTGGATTCTTATCCGTGGACAATCTGTTTCAAAGTGATTCAAATTCAGTTAATTTATCTATATATATATATATATATATATATATATATATATATATATATATATATATATATATATATATATATATATATATATATATATATATATATATATATATGAATATATTTAGTTGAATGTTTAAGGACTGTAGATATGTATTTTCAGTGTTTAATTGGGATTGCAGTCTAGGACAGGAAAATCAGTTACCTCTTTAGTATTTTCCAAGCTTTCGAAAATGTTTATTTTCTTCTTCAGAGCTAAAATAGTACAAAAATCAACAGTTTATATAGCAAGGCACTATAAAAAGTTTTTTCTTAGCCCGAAAGTACATTAGTTTTTTGAATTTTGAAAATAAGTATAAGTGTTCCCAATGAATGCAGTAATATTCCAACCCAATGCATTTGGGAACACTTGTACTTATTTTCAAAATTCAAAAAACTAATGTACTTTCGGACTAACTTCACAGTAATTGTAAGAAAAAACTTTTTATAGTGCCTTGCTTTATAAACTGTTAATTTTTGAACTATTTTAGCCCTGAAGAAGAAAATAAACATTTTCGAAAGCTTGGAAAATACTAAAGAGGTAACTGATTTTCCGGTCCTAGACTACAATCCCAATTAAACACTGAATGTATATATATATATATATATATATATATATATATATATATATATATATATATATATATATATATATATATATATATATATATATATATATATATATATATATATATTGACTGTATAGAGAACTGAGAAAATAGTAGATAATATGTAATCAATTAATCAGATCAAATTCGGGTATTCGAAAGATAAAAAATAAAATAGTTTATGTGCTTGTAGGATTTTTAAAAAATTCTAAAAATGTAACCGTTTGAATTGCATCAAGAAAAATCTATCTATAAATGGAGAGAAAAAGATGATTTAAGTATTATTCACAGTAAAGATATTCCTCACTTTTCATTTATATCCTCGATACATGAGCAAATATAGAACTCTACATGACTGAAATACTCAATATTGATGAATGTGATTACTTATTACGACTGAAAATTCAAGGAATAAAATTTCATCGATAACTCTGTTCTTATTTGTAAATTTATGTGGTTGTTTAGTCTATAAAACTGTAATAATTTTTTTAGTGGACCTTAGTTGCAAAATAACATGTAATATATTACATGTAAATCGTAAGTTACATATAGAAGTTGATTCTTAGAGCTTTTTTATTTCAATCATATCGCGCATCTTCATTTCGTTCTATGCAATTTTGAAATTATATCAATTATCACCGAGATTGAATTCTCGCTCAAAGCTTTGTGAAACATGATTAAATATTGATTAAATTAAACACTTTGCTTATAGATATGATATATAAAGATATATATATATATATATATATATATATATATATATATATATATATATATATATATATATATATAAATATATATTTATTTATGTATATACACCAATGCGAGACCATAACAAATCAATTTGAAAAGACACGAATTCAACTCACATTTGGTCCATATATCAGCCTAAAATAATCCAAAAGTAGGGAGAGATCACTGAAAAAAACACTGAACACACGCTCACGATACACTAAATTTGTCAACTCACTCCACCTTCAAGGATAGTTTAAAATAAAAGTTATTGATATAGATTTTAATTGAAACACAAGTGGGTCAATCGAAGAAAAAAATTATTTCCGACTCTTGGCAACCACACATATGATAAGTCATGTATGTTTTTCACACTAGATAGATATTTTTCGCGAATAATTACAAGTTTGGCCTATATTAAATTCAACGCTTTTGTCCTGCTTCGATAAATTGTTTGATAGCTGGGTTCAAAGCACTCAGTTTAATAGTTGATGTCACTTTTCGTGTTCAGTCACAAATTTTCGAAATTCAAATATCGCGCACAAATCACTGTTTTGGCGGCAAAAGCGCGCGCATTTTTTAAAGTTGGTGCGACACTGATTGTACCGGTGTTTTCCACGCTCACATCAAAGAATTATTGTAGTAAACATTTCGGTAAGAGTACTCGCAATGCAATTAAGAATATGCTTACGAAAATAACGGTGAAATTCAGAGTTGGCGCTGCTGGAGCTGAAAAGTGAGAGAGCCTGCGCGAATCGTGAGACCTCGCGAACGCGCGGTGTCTAAGCGCACTAAACAGGCAGCTTGATATTCGCATTGCTTAGCCTAAGTCAAATCTAAGCAGGCCGGTGTGTGCGAGTATTAGCGAATTAGACCGAACGCAAGGTTGCGCGAAGTCGCTCTCAACCACAGAATATGGTCTTTGTTTACGGGCTGCGCTCTCTGGTACGATGTTAACAACATTTTCAACTTGACTATTGAACCGCCGGTCGAGCCGGAGTAGGATGTTGTGGATGTTACATAGTATCTTAGCGCAGATTATTCGCATTCATGATTATTGTTGTGTATTACTTGCACTTTTACGAACTTTCATAATCCAATAGCGGAAAGAAGTGAACGGACCTATTATAAATAATTGGAATACTTTATAATAGTTTTCATGAGAAAGATTCATAATTTGTAACTTTCATCTCTCTTACACCGAATTTTGTACTCAATTGTATTCGATATATAAATATTGGTTCAGTGAATGTATTGACAAACACAATATTCTCGTCAAGAGGAATGAAAATAATAATTTAACTTCGATAAAGATCAACTTCAAAATCGTTTTATAATTTCGTTCTAAGCAGAACTATCCTTGAGTTTCCGCCAAGAATGAGATGATTGATTTTGGAGATCATTCTAACAACAATTCAAAAAGAGTTACAGTTTGCTTAGTTGAATGGAGAGAGGTTTTAAGTGAAAAATGTTTGATGCAATTTCAAAAGAATTGAATAGGATGGATTCTCCCACTCCAGTGAGATGAATGACAAAAAATATCAAATTTAATTCCACATATATTATTGAGTTTGGATGTTTTTCACTTTTTTTTCGAATAATAGGCTAAAAAGAAAATTGTGTGCTTATATTTTTTTTGATTATAGTTTTTGTTCAGCAGCTGACTTTGTTGTTAGATATTTATTGATATAATTAAAATTGTCACATTTTCAGCACAGGTGAAAAAAAATTGAAATTAGAAAAAACGAAAATAATAAAAGTCAAAATTGAAAAAAGGGTCATCAACTCTTCAGCACGGCATCTGAATGTTCATGGAATCACATGAGTAGTAGCTCTTTCTCAATGGAAACCAATCAATTGTCCATCAAAATTGGCCACTTGAGCGTTCCTCACATCAATAGGCCATTTGGTATGAAATTTGAAATATGAAACAATAGAAATTCTGACCATTTTATATTTGTTATATTTGCCTACTCTGTAGCAGCCTGCCCGTAGTTCTTATTGACTTTTTGGTCATACCTATCTGTGACAATCTGCATTTGACCTAAGTTGGTTGTTTGATAAAAAAATATTTCGTTAAAATGGAAATAGGACTCGACAAATAAGTAGCAAATATCTCAGGAAGAGATCAGACCGATTTGCCTACGGACGATTTGAATTCATTTTTAAGATTAACTTGTTCACAATTATTATTAATTATTAATCTCCACAATTATTGAAGAAATGAGTAATTTTTTTCAGTATCATGATAAACGTAAAAACGAGACTTTCTATATGTTTTTATTTTTACTTTCAAGAAATTGAAATATCTCCATTCCTTTTAAGTTCTTCAATATATAATACATATATATATATATATATATATATATATATATATATATATATATATATATATATATATATATATATATATATATATATATAATATATATATATAGATTTCATTGACTTAATATGATCTATTGCCTGTTCAAGATAATTTGTTTTATTCCCAATGTTTTCAGCAATAACATGCTTATTCTAATGTTGAAAACTTCATTTTCGTTGACGTTTCGTAGTACATATTTATAATAATATATACAACGAAACGTCAACGAAAATGGAGTTTTTAACATTAAAATGAGCCTGTCATTGCTAAAAACATTGAATATATATATATATATATATATATATATATATATATATATATATATATATATATATATATAGGAAATGAAATTTTTTGTGCTTATGGCACTGAATGAAATATTTGAGAAAATGAACACTAGATATTATTAATAATATATTGATTAATTTGAATTAAATATTTAAGAAAATGAACACTAGATATAACTAATTAATATATTGATTAATTTGAATTTTTCAAATGAATGTTCTAGTGTTCATTTATATATATATATATATATATATATATATATATATATATATATATATATATATATAAATATATTTATGTGAAATCACAATACTTTCATAACAAATTCGTGATTTCTCCCCGCGATTTCTGATCCCAATTGAAATAGCGCGTATTCCAACAAGAGATCAATGACTTATTTGTGTCTATCAAAACATTCAGTTCTTTGCCATTTTTCGAACAAAATAATAGCTAACTACTCGACTAGGAAAGTTCAACACGTACTTCTATGCTATTATTAGCAACATCACGTATGACATGCAATGCTATTCACTTCAGTAGAGTAGGTGGTATTTCGAGGATTTTCGTCACCAATTACTACAAATCTGATAATATGCTTGAGAGTGGGCTAACTGATTGTCTTAATACAAATTCGAAGAATGTGGCTAAAAATTATGATCATTAGTGTGATATATATATATATATATATATATATATATATATATATATATATATATATATATATATATATATATATATATATATATATATATATATATATATATATATATATATATATATATATATATATATATATATATATATATATATATATATATATATATATATATATATATATTAACCAATATATTAACCTTGTCTATATTTCGAACATGTTTACATTCCTCATCAGGACTCTGAAAAATAAATAAGTGTAAAACAATGTGTTTTAACCAAAAAATTAAAACAATAACAGTAAAACAAATTTTAGAACTTACAGAACCAGATAATCTCATTAAAAACGCAATATAAAATATATAAAATAAAATCAGGTGTCACAACAATCATATGTTAAAGATACCGAACTGTCAGGAAACACAGACAAACGTCACTAAGGATCACAGAGTGTCAAGTACAAAACTCTCTGTCAACTGTCACCACAAGTGAAAGAACACAAAACATCAAACAGAACTCAGGAATTGTAGCTGGGCTTATCGAATATTCTTAGAGAGCAGATAACTATAGATGCAACTGAGCCTAGCAATGTCTGTTCTTTTATTAATGCTATTGCCATTAGCATTAATATGGCACATTTCCAAAATATATTTATATATATATATATATATATATATATATATATATATATATATATATATATATATATATATAATAAATATTAAAATTATACTCTAACTTTCTTTCGATAATTATTATCTGACGAATTATTCAAAAGAACATTATAGCAGAGTTGGCTATGTGAAACATGAAAAATTATACTTCTAGGAATAAATGTTGAGAATATTGAAATCGATGCCTACATTCATTGGTATCTTTATTGATAAGGACCTGTGAAACTTTCAATGTTAGATGTATTCATATGCTTTTCATTAATTCCGAATATTTGAGATGAACATGAATCTATGCAATATGTATGCATACGACTTACTGTATATTTCTGTCTTATGATCGATATGAGGGTATGTGCGAATTGAAGTCGTTGCCTTTCGTTTGTTGGATGAGGAGTAACTGATGAGTAACTTGAGGTACGAAACAGTTAACTGTCTTACGCTTCCAATAAATTTAGGCATCGATTACAATATTATTTAACATTTATCCCTAGAAGGACAATGGAGACATCACATTATTCATATTTCACGTAGTCAGCTCTGCTATAATGTTTTTTTGAACGATTTGTCGAAGAGTTATTGAAATGATGTTATAGTATACTTTTAATATGGAATATACTCTACTGCGATTGATTGATGCGACTGTATTGGTTAAAATCGCTTCGATAATTAGCCATTATTTGTCGTAAAAAGTAAATGACAAAAAAATGTTATTTTGGGATATCCATATGAGATAGACATATACCATTGCGGAGTTTTCTGTAGACTTTTTCAATGTGTACAATACTTTGTACATTATTTTGATAAATCTCGTAGGGCTCAGCCTACGTTTGCAATGTAAGCGGAAAAAATGTAATTATTTACGACATCACATTATAAATCCCAAAAAAAATAGTATTTCTCCACTATATAATGGATGTTATGATAGATATAAACCTTCCTCTCCAATCAGTCTATCTATTGAAAAAAAACAAATCCGTTGCGTAGTTTTGAAGATTCAAGTATACATAGGGATATAGGGACAGAGAAAGCGACTTTGTTTTATACTATGTAGTGATATATATATATATATATATATATATATATATATATATATATATATATATATATATATATATATATATATATATATATATATATAAAAGGTTATTGACACGTGTTTCGGCCTTGTTGATACTCATTAGAAGACGTTGTAGGCTCAAGATACAAATTCAAAAAAAGAAGGAATGAACGAAATTTTCGAGATGATTCCCCTAGATTTTCCGCTTTCACATAGACTATCGGGATGTGAGTTATGAATTTCACTTCGATACGGAGGAATCTTTTATCTCTTACGGAACTTCAAAGCAGGAATTCGAAAAAAAAAAGTTTTTGACTGGAATTTAAAGAAAGGATGGTCATAATTTCCTGCATATAAAAGGAATCGTTTACACGTACTTCAAAGTTGTTGGTTCTCATCAAAAAGGTGTAGCCAAGTTTAGGATATATGAGTTGAATGTAAACAAATTAACGAAATATCTTGCAAACGGTATTGCACGAATTCAATGTAAGTGAATGTAATTCATGCGAATTGAAGTTTGTCCTTCAGTTCAGCGAGGATGACTTATACATTTTACTTATACATTTACTCATTTACTTGATAGTATATAAGACCAAGAAGCATTTGAATCAACTCGAGAATTTGTTAGTAGAAAATAAAATTTAAAAACAAATTGCCGGTAACTATATGAAGGAGTCGTCGACACGTGTTTCTAGAGTGTTTACTTTATTCAGAACGAGGTGATATGATACACAAACTTTGATATGAATCAAACACACGAAGTTGAATAAGTTCATGTCGAAAACGCAAATAGATTCTTGTTGTTTTCAGAAAATTTTGTTCGTGTTGTTCTCCAAGTTCATCTAAACTTGAATACTACTTTCTGAAGAGATCCAAATAGCTCAAAGCACCTGGAAACCGATCGCTTTTTGAAATTTTTATTCGATACTTCTCAGAAATAACAGGCTTTTCAATTGGTAATTTTCTATTTAAGTCGACGTTTTGTTGCGAATTGCGCCAATGAAATTAATCACCTGGCTTGTGAGGAGTTTTTCAGAGATTTCCTCATGATGAAGAACGTTAATACTCCTCCAATACGAATGTTCAGGCAGATCATTTCTCTTAATATTAAAAAGACCAAACAGACAAGTTGATTAACTAAATTACAATTGACCTTTGAATCCGTATCGATTTATAAAATTCCATTATTCATTTGTTTTGACAATTCTCAAAAAAATCTCTAAAAAAATAACAATCTTTCAATTGAAAAAGCATGATAGCCCTGAAAAGTGAAAAAAAATGAAAAACTATACATAACCAACAGACAAATACACCATATATATACATATATATATATATATATATATATATATATATATATATATATATATATATATATATATATATATTCATATCATGTTTTTGTCTGTTAATTATACACTATTTTTTCCAAATTTTCTAGCAATAAGAGGTCGTTTTATATCAAAAAAACTCTATTTTCGTTGACGTTTCGTGTTTCGTTGTTGATTACAAAGTTAAGTTATAACAAAGTTGTATTCAACAACAGAACGTTACGAAACTGAAGTTTTTTGATATCAAAAATCCTGTTATTGCCGGAAAAATTGAAAAAAATAATAAATTTTACATATCCTAGTCTCTATTTACACATACTATATAGCCTGTTCATTATTCACGCTACAATAAATTTCAAAATAAAATTGAAATATTTCATTAATTATTGTGTTTATTATTTAAAATTATAGGGTTTCAACTTCACTTGTTTGAAGGTCAATAAATGTATCCATCCCTATAAAAATGTGTGTCTGTAAGTTTATTTCTGTGAGTAGATCTTATAGGTATTTTCTTTGAACATGAATAAATACTTTGACAATAATCAATCAATCATTAATTCACTTACACGTACAAAACTTAAACCAATTAAACTAAAATGATACAGTTACCCACGTAAAACAATCAGTGAAAGACTAAAAGCCGATAACGCCGTCCTTCTGGGATTCGGATTAGATGTTATTGTTCTCTATTGTTTATTTACTTTGTTATATAACAACGCAAATCCGTTTATCGTAAAATTTGACGATTTTCAGTTTAACAGGCTACAAAACAGGTGGCGCAGACGATAAATCATTTATCTAAGCCAATTAAATAGGGAAAAATCACCTAATTTAACAAAGCATTGAAAAACGCTTTCTACGATTTGTTTTGTAGGATGAATTGTTAATAATTTCCTTGATAAAATTTATTCAACGACAACATCCATTCAGCTCTCGTTTCTTTGAATAAAGCTATTCACACATTATTTTTATTCAAAAGAATTTGAACTCGCTTTATTCGTGGTGGTATTTTCTTTGAACTCTTTATGAAATATTTTCAACGTAATTTTCAAACCTAAAATATTATTCTGAACTAGTACGAGTAGCACCTACTTTATGCACACTATAAGTGCTATTCCCCACTGCCAGCTTTGTAGTATATATTATTATTTTTATTACGATTGCTCCCCATGAGGAGAGCGATTAAACTTGAATTCGCAATTCTTAGAACTTTTACTTCATCTTTTTCGCCTCCCAAAAACGCTTCATACTCTCTGAGTGCTCTTTCTTCTGTTCTTGTTTTTCTACTTCTCTAATTCTTGAATTAGAGATATATATATATATATATATATATATATATATATATATATATATATATATATATAATATAATATATATATATATATATATATATATATATATATATATATATATATATATATATATATCAATAACATTGTTTCAGCAGCTAGGATTGCTTTTGGAAGAATCTCTGTGGTATAATGTCCAATTTGACGCCTCTCGAAATGCACTTTTTGTTATAGTACGCCCATGTTAGCTTGTAGGCCTTTCGGAATTTGGTAAATCTCTGTTCATTGGCAATTCGGTTCGATAACTTCGGAGTCTATAACTTTTCCGAAGTATTCAAAATGGCCGACTTGCAGAATTTCACCAGGTTTCGGATAAGAGAAGATTTATTTTTCGGTTTTCTTTTCATGTATTTAGTTTAACCATAAGAAATTTGAAACCCGTTTTTCTGCGCAATTTCATGTAGTTTTTCTACGACGAGAATGGCTTCAGTTCTGTTGTTTGGGATAATAGCAATATCGTCTGCGTCTGCATTTATTCGATTTTTTTTATAACCCTTTGTGTGCCCTTCACTTGAAGTTCCCATTCCCTAATGCTCTTTTCTGAAACAATATGGAAAATTATTGACGAAAGTTCTTTCCCCTGCCGCACATTGGTTCTGATTTCAAAGGGATCTGATACTTCGCCGATGAATTTGACTTTGGAAGTTGTACCTGTAAGTCTCTGTTCTATAATTTTTTTGGTCTTTTGATCGATCCCAAATTCTTCCATGACTTTTCCAAGCGTTTCGCGGTCTACCTAATCATATGCTTGCTTGAAATCAATGAATGTGATCACTGTATTTCTACATTTCCTCATCAATATGATGAGGAAATATATATATATATATATATATATATATATATATATATATATATATATATATATATATATATATATATATATATATATATATATATATATATATATATATATATATTTAAGAAAATGTACACTAGTACATTAATTTGAAAAATTCAAATTAATCAAGAGAATGTTATAGTAGAGCTAGATATGTGAACGTGTATGATGTGATGTCTCCATTATCCTTCAAGGGATAAATGTTACAGAAATATCGAAATCGATGCCACATCTGATGGAAGTGCGAGACATAGGTATCGTTCTGCAAGGAACTCGTCAGTCGCACCACGTCCATCAGAGTGAGGCAACTACTTCAACCCCCAAGCATATTCTTGTGATTTCAAGTGGAAGACCGTAGAGTAATGAATAATCCACAATTCCATCTATAGGAATCAGTAGAAAACACCTCTCAGATTACAGACACACCAAGCATCGAAATTTCACATATCTTCTATACCCGAAGGTAACTACTAAATTGCAATGTCCATTTGACAAATATCATCATACGATGTTTCCAAATGTCAATAGGTTGCGTTAGTAATATGCTCGCGTTTATTCCCGTATTTCAGGGGCCTATTTGGTGATATTTTTAAAGAAATGACATTTTTTTGCTTATGGCACTGAATAAAATATTTAAGAAAATGAACAATAGAACATTAATTAGAAAAATTGGAATTAATCAAGAGAATGTTATAGTAGAGCTAGATATGTGAACGTGTATGATGTGATGTCTCCATTATCCTTCAAGGGATAAATGCTAGAGAAATATTGAAAATATATATATGAAATATATATATTTTCACATTATTCTATACCGAACGAAACATATGTCTCGCACTTTCATCAGGTGTGGCATCGATTTTAATATTTCTCTAACATTTATCCCTTAAAGGATAATGGAGACATCACATCTTACACGTTCAAATATACAGCTCTACTACAACATTCCCTTGGTTAATTTGAATTTTTCGAAAGAATATTCTAGTGTTCATTTTCTTAAATATCTCATTCAGTGCCATAAGCACAAAACATTTCATTTCCTTATATATATATATATATATATATATATATATATATATATATATATATATATATATATATATATATATATATATATATATATATATATATATATATATATATATATATATATATATATATTTTTTTTACATTATCTTGATAATTTTTTGTATGTCAATATTCCTACTAAAAATTGATATTCAGCAATTAACATGATTTCTTGCTTATGTTTCGCTTGGTATGATTGCTTGCCAATACTCCGAAATAAATCATTTTCAATCAATAATTATTTATTTTTTTCGTTAATTTGAATTCAAGATATATTGCCGGAAAATATCATTTCATTCAGTAATATAATTTGTTCATGTTTGTGATTATTTGTACCCTCTCAATCTGTCTGCCAAATTCCACGAAGTTTCTTATAAAGTGAATATATGATTTTTCACAATTTTTTCGAGTAATAACGCATGTGTGCTGTCATTTCGATATATTTGAATTTTCATTTCAGTGAGAATCAATTTGATTTTGTGGTTTGGGAATAATTTCAATACAATCTGATTCCAAAAAATATTGTATTTTTTCACATGATTTCGAGAAAAATCAAATTTGTTGTATATATATATATATATATATATATATATATATATATATATATATATATATATATATATATATACATGTACATATACATATTCTAATTCTTCTTTATATATATAATTTGTGTAACTATTTTATTTTTTAGCGATTTTCAAAGCAATTACAATCAAGTATTCATTTTTCGAAAGTGGAAAATTTTTTCATTCAAAATTTGCTTCAAATATCGAATGCACAAATGTTGAACTATATTTATATAAGCAAATATTGATCTTTTCGTTTGTGAAAACGATGAGAGATACTTATAAAAATTTGATATTTTTCCTGAAAATATCTAATCTTTGTGTCATTTGGTCATAACTTATTTCAGTTCGTGTGAAAAGAATCTAAAGCAGAACCAAACTGCTTAAACTCCAGAAGTCCACCTATTCGCGTTCAGCGTTGCATAGTTAATCCATAATTTCGTTTCAAAAACCCCTATCATTTCAATTTAATCAAACAATTCGATCCACTGAAGCAAACTTCCAATTAAATGGTTCATGATGTTATTCGTGTTGAGATTTCATTGCAATTGCACACTGCAGTGACACAACTGCAATCAATGTTTTTATACCTGAGAAAAAGAATGAAAGTTCAGTTTATTCAGAAGTAGCTAAATCTAATAATATGATAGTTTATTAGCGAACACTGGACTCAATTTTTCACAGTGAAGAACAATTTCTGATTCTTTTATAGTGAAAAATTTGAACTAATGCTGCTGATGTTTGAAATTTGATTTCGATTCTCTGGTATATATGTGGCTATAATTCCATGGTTCATAGTAAGGAATGAGAGAAAATCCAGTTAAAACGGAAGTATGTTCCGAAGAACTCTATGAAATTGCGTAAAACACCGCATCAAAAATCCCTCATGATAAAACCTGATATATGAAAAACCCAAAAATAAATCTCATTTTATAACAAAACATGGTGAAAATGTACATACATTTCAAATACTTTGGAGAAATTATACATTCTTCATGATTAAATCACAACAGCAAATATCCAATGATTAACAAGCTCTAGAAGGCCTAAAACTGACGTTGGCATACTCTAATGAGAATTGCTTTTCGACAGGCTCGAAAATGAGGTATTATAACACAACTGTTATTCCATAAGCAATCTACGCAGCCGAAACAAAAGTGATTAGCAGTCATTCATAAACAACAACTAAAAATTCACAGGAAGATTAGTTACGGATCAGTCTATAGAAAGAGCATTTCGATGAATAGATCTGAGTACGAACTTTATCAAAGGTAAATACAATAATGGAAGAGAACAGGAAATATCTAGCAAAGTTTTATCCACATATTTACAGGGTGAAACAATCCAGAACATCAAAGGAACTACTCAATATAAAAACAAACAATAAATGCGACACAGAATTTATGAAGGAGATCCGCAGGGATCTTTAACAGATCATTATAGAAAATCTTGAAAATAGCAGGAACTGTCGCCATGAAATCGCAGATGTGAAGTCTGTGCGTAAAAACATTGCCCCAACTTACGATGTAATGGACAAACGAACGAAAGAAGGAGCATGTAAGCGGATGAAACGTTTTTGGGAGATAAAACAGTAAAAATAGAACAGCTTACAATAATGATTTCAAGTTAAACCGCTCTCCAAATGGGAAATAATCCCTTTTATGATAATAATATATAAACCTAAAGATGCAGGCCACATTACATCTCTAGAATACGTATAAATGATTGAAATTTTTTCTGAATTGTGTGTTTATGTGTTCATATAAAAAATTCATTCTTATTTCCAAAAATAGTACTTCTTGAAGGATGGAAGTCCTGTGTACCACAACACCAGCTCGAGCGATGGATAATTTATGCACAGGAGCGTTATTTCTGATTTACAACATCTATCATCAGGAAATTTAGTGAAAATCTGAAATATTGAACTAATTTTATTATGTTTGCAGAAGTTAATTCTATTCTGTGGAATGAATAAATTACACATATCCCATGCGTTCAAGTGAGGAAATAGAAACAAAAATATATGTTGAAAACCTTGAGGAAAACCCATTTGATTACTTATGATATACCTAACAAAAAATGATATGAAATTCAACACAGAGAAATACAATGTTTGAATAACTCGATCAAATTTATTCAGAAGACGACATATATATATATATATATATATATATATATATATATATATATATATATATATATATATATATATATATATATATATATATATATATAAAAAAAAATTTACGGTATTTACCCGAAATTTAGTTGTATGCTTTTGTGACAGCCGTTTACATATGTTAATTAGCTTGAAACATATTTAAACGGCTGCAGCAAAAACAAACAACTTAATTGCAGGTAAATTCCGTAAATTTCTTCTTTTATATTTTCATACCTATATCAACCTTGTTAATTTCATCTTATTGTCGATACAAAATTTCTAGAAGGTATAAATATCCTATCACAGGTAGACATCGATCCCGTCTTCAAAACAGAGTTGAATAGAACTCCAATCAAAGATACTCAATTTAAACTACAAAGATGTCGATTCCTCACGTGGAATTTTGTGTTTTGTTTTGTTCTGTATTTTTCTTCAATCAACATCCATGTTTGAACTTCTAATGACTTGAACTACGCCGTTCTGATGATAGCGAATTAACATGAAGCATATGTAAACGGCTGTCACAAAAACAAACAACTAAATTGCAGGTAAATACGTAAATTTCTTCTTTTATATTTTCATACCTGTATCAATCTTGTTAATTTTATCTTATTGTCGATACAAAATTTCTAGAAGGTATAAATATCGTCTCACAGGTAGACATTGATCCAGTCTTCAAAACAGAGTCGAATAGAACTCCAATCAAAAATACTCAATTTAAACCATAAAGATGTCGATTTTCTACATTAAAAAAAATGGATCGAATAGCTGTATTAAATTTTGCGTTAAAAATAATTAAATAAAGTGCTCCAACAATTCGAAATCTTGACTGTGGCATTCGGAGACTCTTTGTCTCAAACAAATGTTTAAGTTGCAGAAGATATTCGTATATCAAACGGATCAAGCTTTGCAATTTTTTTCGGATGTTTATGCAAAAAACGTGTGGCATCGAAGTTTGTTCCAGAATTTTGTTTGAACTTTTTTGGATCTACTGAGCTGTATCGCACAGGAGTTGCTGAATGAAGTTGAAATGGAAGCCCAATTATTCCAATGGGTTTCTGCCAGGAACGGGGTGAGTTCTTACCAACAGGCCATACTTTTAATGAGGAAGGAATTCTACAAGGAAGTCATGCAACGCTTGCGTGAAGCAATACGACTCAGACGATCAAAATTGTGAAAAATCAAATCATAGATTCTGCATCCCGATAATGCAACAGCTCACTTCAATGCTTGTCGGTGATTTTTCTGCCAAAAATATCACCGTTATTATGTCTCAACCACCGTTTTCACCAGATTTGGTTTGCTGCGACTTCTTTCTATTGCCAAAACTGAGGAGATCAATGAAAGGAAAGCAGTTTGCCACAACTGATGAGTTAGTCTCAATCGAAGAACGAGCTGATGGCCATACCGAAAAGCGAATTTCAGACTTACTTCTGAAAGTCTCCAACTGAAAACATCGTTCCAATCTGGTCGTACTAGAAAAACAAAGTAGGAGAACTATTGGGATGGTATCATTTCCGCAAATGCAAGCAACCTTTTATCTCATCTAGCATGTGATATCTGCATGCTCTATTTTAGCGTTCAGAGAGCACATGTACAGTCATAACCAGATGCCGAAAATATTTCACCATGCCATTTCTTTGAATCTTAAACTTTCCAAAATAGATGCATAAATTATTTGAATAAATAATCTTGAGAAAAGCTGACTTGAACAGTAGTGAGACACCAATATTGTCATTGATATGCCAGTAGCTGATGAATAGAACATGATAGAGTCCTGATAAAAACCGAAAAAAGAAGTAGAAGTCATGTGCATCATTGAAGAAAGTAAACTAGAATACCTGGGGTATATTATGAGGAATGAATATCGATGGCTATTGCAAAATATGAAACCTCATAACAGGGTATTTAAATGTTTCTATAAAAATATCTCAAATTATTCGTTATAGCTGATGCATATTTCCCATTTGATTAATTCTCTTTAAATTTTTCTAATTTTTATGAAAATGACAGAGAAAGTTTGAATGAATAAGAAACCAGCCAAAACACTGTTATACAGGTTACTTAATGTGGTGACGTCACGATGCAGTAAACACAGTAACCGTCACATTGTAATACTGTCGTCTATTAAATTTAGTGATTGTTGTGCGATAAAATGTCCACAATGTACTAACACATCTATTAAATCTCCGGAGAAAATGTTTGTGAACTTTCCGACAAACCTAAAATTCGGAAAAAGTGGTTTTAATTCTCTCTCGTATAAACCCGAGAGATATAGCTGTAAAATCTCACGCTTTCATGTATGAAGATCGCTTTAACGTAAGTAAATAATTCCTACCCTATATTTCATACATACATAACGAGTTGATTTTATTACATATTCGTTATAGTCTTCTCTATACATTCTATTATATTTTGAGGTTATCAATTACTTACGTATTTCATTGTTGATCTTGAACAGAAGAAACTGGATTTTATTCCTATCTTTGTATTTTTATACTTTGGTATAATGAAAGATTTAAAATAATAAAACTTCAATACTTTATTGTATATGAGTTATATTTTAGCCAGAGGTCAATTAACGATGATAAAATTGTTATTGCATTGGAAAATTGGAAAAAGATATTGTCCATATATTTGCGACTGAAAATAGCAGGAAATCGTAGACAAGTATTCGTGAAAAATATTGAATAGATTCAATTCTACTCCTAGTTAATCATATGGGTATACAAAAACTGATTGAATGATTAATCAATATAAATAATTTCTCTATAATAATGAGGAAATTGATTAAGTATTAATTAATACATAATACTGTGCGCACTGTTTCCAAACTTAGGAATCAATAATACTATAAAGAATGAAGAGACTCGATTGAGTTCCCTTAAAGCACCCAATTTTTTTCGGAACAATCAATTTTATAGATATTATTCAATAGACCTTGCTCAGATCCATCGGTTACGATTATATATTGAATAGATTGATATAGTATATTAAACTTTGCACTCCACATTCTTGAACCTATCGCTTCAAAACATCACTAGTAGCACATCAGGGTCGAACTTCTATTTATAGAAATTGAGAAGCATGAATATTTTAGATCTTTGATGACAATGGATTCAATAAAGTGAAATCAAATATGAGAAATGATATATTATCATTTATGTAAAAGGCTCATTTAATCAGTAATATTGACATTTTTATACCTTAGTTAGACGATTTTCATGAACTATAAGAAAATCTTGAAATCTAAAATAATATTAGGAGTTTTGGATACCCCGAATTGGCTTACCCACTCGATATTTCAAAAGCATTGTAATTTCCGAAATGTTTGTATCGGTTGAACTTATACCAGAAAGAACCTATTGCAATATTTCGCTGTGACCACTGGATAAAATTCACATTTTTGGGGAGTACTCTTTTCATAATATTTACTATTATATAACAACTTTTATTTTTATAATTCAGTGGGCTTAGAGTTTAACGCTGGTTCCGAATGGCGAATTGGCTTGTTATCAATGTACATTACCCAAAAATTATCATCACTAAACTAATTCAATCATAGACAAACACAAATATCCTTCGCTAAGACTTCAAGTCGAATCCTACCGCAAAAAATTCATGTATTATTTTACCTTAAAAAAGGTAAAGTAATAATATTATTTCTCCCATTTCTAACTATCGAAATGAATTCAGTATTGTTAAAAGTACTTTTATAGAATCACAGTTTTGTATGTATGATAAAATTAAATCATTCTGA